>VZQC01011003.1:2697521-2764492 GCA_009823505.1 Rhizomys pruinosus | reverse complement strand
AGACCCTGTCACCTGTCTCAAAAACACCAAAAGGGAAAAAAAAAAAGTATATTTTGGTGGGGGGAGGATGTGTGGCGGTCAGAAGGCAACTCTGTGGAGTCAGTTCTCTCTTTCCACCAGGCTACAGCACACATGAATGAGGGTAAATGCTATCAGGATTTCTCATGTATGAGATATAGCAGCCACCTTCACAGAAAGTGAACAATGCTTGCCAGGGGAATGGAGAATTAATGTGGATAAAGATCCTTAGCTTCACCAAGTAAAAAGTGCTTCGGGGGGGGCTGGAGAGATGGCCTAGCAGTTAAGAGCGCCGACTGCTCTTGCAGAGGACCTGGGTTCAATCCCCAGCACCCACATGGTGGCTAAGAACCACCTGAAACTCCAATTCCAGGAGAACTCTAGTTCCAGGGGAATCCGAGACCCTCTTCTGACCTCCACGGCATTGCACGACATGGGTGCACAGACCTGCATGCAGACAGTACATTCATACACATAGAAAATAAATAAATAAAAAAAAATCAGTTTGATAGACTTACAGTCAGGTTTATAGGAGAAATTTTCCTTTTTTGCACTGCAAATCAAGTAAATATATATATTATCTAAAACTATGCACTGCATCATCTTAACTTTTTTTTTTTTTTGAGACTGGGTCTTCCTGTAGCCCTAGCTTGCCTGGAACTCCATAAGCAGATCAAGCTGGCCTTGAACTTTAGAGATCAGTCTGACACTGCCTCCCAAGTGCTGGGATTAAAGGCATGTACCACCACACCCAGCTATACATGTACTTTTTTTTTGGTCTTTTTTGAGACAGGGTCTCCTTTTAGTCCCAGCTGGCCTGGAGCTTGCTCTGTAGACCAGGTTGGCCTTGAACTCACAGAGATCTGTCAGCCTCTGCCTCCCAAGTGCTGGGATTAAAGGCATGCACCACCAGACCCAGCTTATACATGTACTTTTTTTTTTGGTCTTTTTTGAGACAGGGTCTCCTTTTAGTCCCAGCTGGCCTGGAGCTTGCTCTATAGACCAGGCTGGCCTTGAACTCACAGATCTGCCAGCCTCTGCCTCCCAAGTGCTGGGATTAAAGGCGTGTGCAACCATGCCCAGCACTAAAGACAGTTCTTAGCCGCCATGTGGGTGCTGGGAATCAAGCCCGGGTCCTCTGCAAAAGCAGTCAGTGCTCTTAACTGCTGAGCCATCTCTCCAGCCCTACATGTACTTTTTAATACTTGAATTTATGCTAGTAAAAACTAAAATTTTAGAGCCTAAACGAAATCATTAAAATGTTTCATTTAATAATATAATCAAATACAATTCAGTTGTGCAATAAGGCCCAGGCATGAAAGGCTGCATGATGGTACACACCTTTAATTCCACAGGCTAAAGTACTAATTACTAAATTATGATCAAAGGCTGACTTCAACCTAACATATATTCTTCCCAGCAATTTTTCTCTCTACAATCTCTCTAAAAATCCATCCTCTAACAGTCTCTCTCTTTTTTTAAAGGGAACTTTTTATTTACATTTAAAGTTTGTCTCCCTCTTTATATTCCAGTCTGTGAATGGCTTATGCTTGAATTTCATATAAGTTCCCAGTGGAAGGAGGTGGGATTAGAGGGTGGGAGCCATGCTTCTTTCCTTGCCTTCTAGTTTTCATCTTCTTCTCACAGGGTAAGAATAAGTAAAAATAAATAAATAAATAAAGAAAGAAAGAAAGAAAGAAAGAAAGAAAGAAAGAAAGAAAGAAAGAAAGAGAGAATGAATAAGTGTGGAAACTGTTTTTCTTTTGTTTTATATTCTGTGTCCTTTTAAAAAAAAAAAAGCTGTCATGGTCTTTGAATACTTTTTTCCAGGGACAATAACAAAAAGTATTTCCTCTAGTTAACTAAAGTACAATCTAAATGAAAACCAAACCTGGAAATTCGAAATAATACTCAGCATATGATGGATAGTTGTATATGATAGTTTTTGAGGAAATATGAGAAAATAGCACACTGATTTCAAAGTATCATGTCTGGTTCAGTTGGGGTTTTTTTGTTTTTTGTTTTTGTTTTTGTTTTTGTCTTTTTTGAGACAGGGTCTCCCTGTAGCCCCAGCTGGCCTAGAACTAATTATGTAGACCAGGCTGGCCTTGAACTCACAGAGGTCCGCCTGCCTCTGCCTCCCAAGTGCTGGGGGGTAGGCGTGTGCCACCATGCCTGGCTTTCATTTCTGATTTTTAAATACTTTACTCTGTGTGGGGTTAGAGACAGGCAGACACAATATTTTTTGAACTTGCTATGTAGCTAGCTGAGGCTGGCCTTGAACTCCTGATCTTCCTGCTTCCATCTCTCATGAGTGCTGGGACTACAAGTGTGTGTCACATTTGGCTTGGCTTCATTTTTCATACATGTACTCTTTTTTGAGAGAGGGTCTCACTGTATAGCCACACAAAAAATATTCAACATGAAATTCAGATTGAAAAGGAATTGAAAAGCCAAATTAAAGGTTAAGTTAAACACATTATCATCAAGTTCACTCTCAAACTAGCTAGTTTGGTTTCCTAGGGCAAACTTCTCTTAATTGCAGGAAAGAATTTGCTGAAAAACCAGACAGTCACATGGGTTTCCTTCTGTTCTTTTAGCCACAAAAATAAGTTCAAAAAAGGCTGAAGCAACAAATCTTGGAGGAGGTAAGCCATGTTCAGTGTGCAGGACTTCAGAAGGAAGGAAAATTAATGTGTTTTTTGATATGCTGTAAAAAGAATAGAATTATGCTATGGCATTAAGGGGACCCAAGGCAAGTTTCATGAGTTAAAGCTTTTCATAAAACAAACAAAAATAGTCTAAAATAGCATAAAATGAAAATAGAAAGACCCTTCCCATTATTAAAAAAGAGAGCTAAGTTTTAATTAGCCAGACATAAATTCTCAACTTTGTTTCTTTTTTTAATTTTTTTTTTTATGTGTATGATATGTACTGTCTGCATGTAGGTTTGTGCACCCGTGTCGTGCAATGCTGAGGAGGTCAGAAAAGGGTGTCGGGTTCCCCTGGAATCTGAGTTAAAGACAGTTCTCAGCCACCGTGTGGGTGCTGGGGCTCGAACCCCAGGTCCTCTGCAAGAGTAGTCGGCACTCTTAACCGCTAGGCCGTCTCTCCAGCCCCAAATTCTCAACTTTGTAAAGGCTAGTGAAATACTGTTATATTTTGGGTGTATTCATCTATTCTCTATTATTTCTGTTTATAATTCTCAAATGACATAGTATCCAAATTTGACCAAATTGTAAATCCATAAAGTAACATGAGCTGTAAATCTGTATGTGCTGTATCTTCTTTCAGTTACACCAAGAAAGACTATCAATCAATTAGGCCAGCATTTGGCATGACAGCGACTTCTGTCCAGGAACCCCCTTCATCAGCATGGGGGTGGGAGAACAGGAAAGGACTTGTTAAAAATACAGGATCCTACGGGCTGGAGAGATGGCCTAGAGGTTAAGAGCGACAACTGCTCTTGCAGAGGACCTTGGTTCGATCCCCAGCACCCACGTGGCAGCTGAGAACCGTCTTTAACTCGGATTCCAGGGGAATCCGACACCCTCTCCTGACCTCCACAGCATTGCACAACACAGATGCACAAATCTACATGCAGACATTCATACGCATAAAAAATAAATAAAAAATTTTAAAAAGTCTTTAAAAAAATACAGGATCTTGGTAGATTCTATCTATATTCTTTTTTTTTTTTTTCTGTATGTGTATGGATGTACTGTCTGCATGTAGGTTTGTGTACCCATGTCGTGCAATGCCTAGGAGGTCAGAAGAGGGGGTTGGATTCCCCTGGAACTGGAGTTCTGCTGGAATTGGAATCGGCGCTCTTAACCGCTAGGCCATCTCTCCAGCCCCCAATTCCATCTAGAGTCTACTAAACCCAAAAATCTTCACTTAGAAACAAAACAACAAGCAAATATGAACTCTTGATAACACTCCTTCCTTTGAAGTAATTTTAAAAACTAAAGTTTAAGAACCATACAGGAGAGGCTAGAGATATGACATGATTTAGACCACTGACTGTTCTTGAAGACCTGGGATCAAATCCCAGCACCCACATGGCAGCTAACAACCATCAATAACTCCAGTTCCAGGGGATCCAATGCCCTCATCTGACCTCTGGGACTCTTGCATGACAGAGGTACACTTACTTACATGCACGAAATACAAGCATACACATAAAATAAAAAATAGTAAATAAAGTCTGGGTGTAGTGAGGCACACCTTTTAATCCCAGCACTCGGGAGGCAGAGGCTGGTGGATCTCTGTGAGTTCAATGCCAGACTGGTCTACATAGTGAGTTCCAGGCCAGCTGGGCCTAAAGGGAGACCCTGTCTCAAAAAAAAAATACCAACACAAATAAACACATAAGTGAATAAGTAACTAAATAAATAATCACACAGAATCTGGGGAGATAGTTCAGTTCACAAAGTGCTCGCTGCCCAAGCATGAGGACCTGAGTTCAGATACCCAAACCCACATAAAAGCTGGGAGTTGCCTGGTGTGGTGGCGCACGCCTTTAATCCCAGCACTAGGGAGGCAGAAATGGGCAGATCTCTGTGAGTTCAAGGCCAGCCTAATCTACAGAGGCCAGCTAGGGCTAAAGGTAGACCCTGTCTCAAAAAGACTTAAAAAAAATGCTGGGAGTAAAGGCATACACCTGTAAATGCAATGCTGTGGCTTAAGGACTGAACATGGGTGGATCCCAGAGTTCACTGAACAGGTGGTCTATCTAAAACAGTGAGCTCCAGGCTAGTGAGAGACCCTGCCTCAAAAAAATAAGGTGAAGAGTGATAACTGATGTCAACCCCTGGCCTCCACATACCCATGCATGGGTAAGTAAACTGCACACACACACCTACACACACACACACACACACACACACACACACACATACACACACACAAATAAAAAAGGACAAAAGAATCACTGTAGTATCTCTACCAGCACTATCTGAGAACAACTCTTAACAGTTTCTGAAGTTCTTAGGGAGAAATAAGCAGCCTCAAAAAATAATTTGCTTTCCTTTTCTGAGTACTGTTAGAAATGAATAACAGATGTACTGTCTCAAAATTTTCAAGTGTTTCTGCTCTTTCCCAAAATCTTTCCATCATAACATAGGAAACATGTAAATAAGCCAAATTCAACATCTCATGAAGTCAAGCCAAAAATTTGGCATCACCTGTCTACAGAAGTCCTTAAAACAAAATAAAAAAGGTACACATATATCTTTCTCAATATACCTTCCTTTCAGTTTCTTCTTATACTTGCTTTTTAGTCAAAGCTTCAAAACTTACAGAAATTTCACAAGAATCCAGTTTAACACCCATTCAAGTACATGTACAAATTGAGTGTTTAAATCTTGCTACACGGGCTGGAGAGATGGCCTAGCAGTTAAGAACGCCGACTGCTCTTGCAGAGAACCCGCGTTTGATCTCCAGCACCCGAATGATGGCTGAGAACCATCTATAACTCCAGTTCCAGGGGAATCTGACACCCTCTTCTGACTTCCGCAGCACTGCACAACACGGGTACACAAATCTACATGCAGACAGTACATTCATACACATAAAAAAAAAAAAAAAAGACTGCAAGAAGCTCACATGTTGCTCTCGTCCCAGTCAAGGATTCCTGCAAAATCTGGGTTAAATTTTCCGAAAAAAAAAAAAAATCTTGCTACACAAATTGTGTAATGTTTCTTCAGATGATACACAAAATTTCTTCTCAGTGCCTTCCAGTGGGGGACTGGGGGAGAAATTATAATAGTCTTTCTACAGTTGACACCACTTGAATCATCACTGTGATTCAATTCATGCCACAAAACAAAGCACTTAGATTATTCCATTTACCTCCAGTCTCATAAGGCAAATGCTATTATTATCCCCATTTTCTGAATAGATTGCATAACATCCAGAGAGGTCTAGAAACTTCATAGCCAGTGAGCTAATAGAAACTCAGGCAGCCTAACTTTAGAAGTTGCACTCTAAATCACTATATACCATCCTTATGTTTGAAGATGCCACCTAAGATTGAAGACCATAAAATCTAGCTAACTGGGGCAACGTTTTACATTAATTAATTAATGTACTTGTATGTGTGAGACTGTGTCACATCCCACACGCCAGGCAATGCATGTGCCTCTCACACTTGTTTGTGGAAGTTAGAGGACAACTTGTGGGAGTTGGTTCTCTCCTTCCACCACGTGGAGAACTAAACTCAAGTGTCAGGCTTGGTGGCAAGCTTCTTTACCTGCCAAGCCATCTCACAGGGGCCCAGGCAACTTCCTATAAAAATGCAAATTTACCTGCCAATTTGATTAGGTAGAGGTCGTGGGTTCAAAAGTCTAATTTTTAAATGTGCTTTTAAGTTTATTTTGTAGTATTCAAAATGTTGCACTTAGTTCACAAATGGGGAACACTTGCAACCTTTAAGAAGCTACTTATGCCAGGCGTGGTGGCGCAGGCCTTTAATCTCAGCACTCAGGAGACAGAGGGAGGCAGATCTTTGTGAGTTCAAGGCCAGCCTGGTCTACAGAGTAAGTTCCAGGCCAGCTGGGGCTACAGGGAGACCCTGTCTCGAAAAGACCAAAAAAAAAAAAAAAAAAAGCTACTTTATGGCCGGGCATGTGTGGTACCATGCCTTTAATCTAGCACTTGGAGGCAGAGGCAGATGGATCTCGTGCAGTTCAAGGCCAGCCCTGGTCTACAGAGTGAGTTCCAGGCCAGCTGGGGCTACACAGGGCAGAAACCAAGTTCGAAAAGAACACCCCCACCCAAAAAAAAGAAGCTACTTATGGCCAGGGGTGGGAGCACATGTCTTTGATAAAGGCAGAAGCAGAGGCAGGTGGATTTCTGAGTTCCTGAGTTCCGGGCCAGTCAGGGCCACATAGTGAGACACTACCACAAAACAAACAAACAAACAAACAAACAAAAAAAAAAAAAAAAGAAAAAAATTACTTATAAGGTAGAAGTTAAAGTCTTATATTCTCTCATGCAGTGCTGTTTTTCCAACACATACATATTCCCCAAAGACATTATGGTATAATAGATCTATAGTGCATGTGATAGCAAATGCCTCTAATCCCAGCATTTGGGAAGATCTGGAGTTTGAGGCCAACCTAGGCTATATAACTAGACCCTGTCCAAAAAAATAGTCTAGGATTTGTTGGTGTACACTGTCTAAACATGAAAAACCAAACATGGATAACTGATGTTTAACATGATTTCTCTGAGGTAGGCTTTACTTTAAAAAAAATTCAAGGTAGAATTTAGAATTGAAGGGGATAGTTCTATCTCTGGCAACCTTCTCATTTGAAAGACGAAAACAACTTATATTTTTAAGAATCCCCTTTAACTCAGTTCAAATTTATAATATTTAGTCAGTAAATATTTGAGGTCTACTACTGTGGTGCAAAATTAAGCCATTGAGTTTGAAAACAAGAAAATAATTTGTTGGAAAGACCCACAAAAATAGTTTAGAGTTACTTTTTTTTTTTTTTTTTTTGTCTTTTGACGACACGGGTCTCCTTTTAGTGTCCAGCTGGCCTGGAGCTTGCTCTGTATAGCAGGCTGTCCGTGAACACACAGAGTCCACCTGCCTCTGCCTCCAAGGAGCCTGGGGGATAAAGTGGTGTGCTACCACACCCAGCAAGTTACTTTATTTTAGGAAGAGAAAATGAAGAAAGTGGGGGTGAGGGCAGATCCTCGAGATCTTTAAGCCTAGTCGAAAGCACAAGTTTAAAAAAGCTTTCACTCCTTTGACATGGGCATTGTGGCTTAGGTCTATATAATCTCAGTAATTTGGGAGGTAGAAGTAAAAGAAGTAGGAGTTCAAGGTCAACCTCAGCTACATACATAGGAAGTTCCAAGGCATCTTGAGATCCTTATCTCAAACTTAATAAAAAATGAAATAAAATTAAAAAGGTTTTTACTCCTCACTGTTGAACTGATGGATGTAAGGTATAACATTTCAATAGTTTATACAATAGGAAAGTGTCAATAATCTGAGGGATGGTAACTTCTAGGGCTCCCACAGCAAACTTACCCCAAGCAGAGAGGTGGCAAGGCAGAGCTAAAGCAAGCTCCCAACAGGGACTGAACTAGCTCTTACCTCATACAGAAGGAAAGAAACACAAGAGGCAACCATTGATGCCCTTCAGAGTCAGCAGTCTATCTAAACAAATTTCTCCATCTTTTTAAATGGTTGCTACCCAGGCATTGAAGTCCTAACTGAATATAACACTTTGTAGTAGTACATAAATTGCCATACGAGGTTCCCATCTTTGCTTAAAACAAAGATGAAACTATTTTTGTTCTGTTTTTTTTTTCATTTTTTTTATTATTATTATTTATCTTGTGATGTGTATAATGTAACTGTCCTGCATGCAGGTCTGTACAACCCACCCGCGTCGTGCAAGCCGCGGAGGTTCAGAAGAAGTCTCAGTATTCCCCTGGAACTGGAGTTCTCCCTGAATTGGAGTTACAAAGACGTCTAGCCGCCATGTGGGTGCGGGGATTGAAACGGTGTCTCTGTAAGAGCGGCCGGGCTCTAACCGCTAGGCCACTCTCTCAGTCCCGTGTTCTGTTTTTCTGAATAGCAAGGGTCTCACTCTGTATCCAACTGAGGTCCATTCAGTAGCAATCCTTCTGCATCAAGTTTCCCAAGTGCTGCCATGAACCAGCATGAAACTTTTTTTTTATTGGACCAGTCTATAAGAAAACTTTTTTAATATGTTTGTTACACATTTTTGTCTAGTTAAGGGGAAAGTGGCAAGGGAAGAAGGGAAAAAAAGGAGGTGAACAGTAGAGAGAAAAGAGGCATAAAATAAACAGTTGGTAACAACATAAACAGGAACTGGCCATCAGGAATCTCAGTTTATAACCTTAGTTACCACTAGCTAACTGAACTGCCTTCTTTAAAGAGTGAGCTACTTCATGTAGAGAATGAAGCAAGAGCAGGGTACACCAAAGAACAAGGATCCATCCCGCAGAGCAAGCTGATCCCAAGGAGCCCATACCCAGAGCTTTCAGAGTTGACATGAAATGGGCAGGAAAAAAAAAAAAAAAAAAATGTTTGGTTACTGTGACAATGGTTACTTTCTGATTTTTTTTGTTTGTTTAAAATGATTAAGGATTTGTTCAAAATTACACTCTTAAAGGACAGTAGAGAAGTCATGAAAGCTACCAATTTAATCTAACCTGAATGGAGGTCTTTGTGTCAGTGTTAGATACTGCATCTTTACAGATAAATGTCACAGTGCCTGCCTTTAGGTGGTCCACAATGCAGTTAAGGCTTTACCTAAATACTAAGACTTTCTAAATGCAAATTTAACATTTAAACTACCTCTCACTCTGCTCTATTTAAAGAATATCCTGCAATGGAGCAACCGTGTCTAAGATATTGACATGTGCCTTGGTAAGTGCAAATACACATGCACACCACATAAAGTAAAATGAAAAGAAAAAAATATAACCTTTTGAGTGCTTAAGTTATTATTGGGCTTTTGTTTGTTTAGATTGGGTTTTTCAACTTTAAAATTCACAGTTCTTTGGACTGGAAGATGGCAGCTGGTAAGACACTGCCACCCAAGAGTGAGGATCTGAGTTCAAGCCCCTAGAAATACACATAAAGGCTTGGAAGATTATGGTGCCCCACCTTTAATCCCAGCATTTTGGAAATGAGATAGGGAATACCTCCTCACCAAAGCTGGCTAGGCCAGACCTCAAGTCATGAACTCTAGAGTTTCAACTAAAGAGACACTGTCTCAAATCATATTAGAGTGAGAGGGATTGGGGAAGACAACCCACACAAACCTCAGGCCTTTCTACCCAAGGACATACATGTCACATGCAAACACACATGCACCCGCACCCGCAATGTGCCATGCAAACACAATGCACACCTGCACCTCACGCACATATGTAGTAGCAAAAAAAGTTTTCTGATACATACAAATAATGAAGCCACATGAATAAAATCTATCCGTGTAAATAAAATTCCTAGGTTACAGAAAGTTTAAAAGTTTGATAAAAATTAATGCCTGCTGGTAATAAGATGTGAGATTTGCATTCTTATTGCTCACAAATTGCAGTACAGATTTATGTACTTGTTTTCTAACTTAATCTCCATCAGTGAGATGAGAGCACAGTTTAAATCATGTCTATTCCCAATTCTAGCACAAAGCAATCATTCAGGACATATGGGTTGGACTGGTGATCTCCAAAACCCTTGTAGATTTAAAAATGTGGTGATACTTACCACAAACATGATCAAACAGATTTAGTCCAATAAACAGAAGCTACAAGTGTCACAAATATAGTACATGTAATAGTTATATATAATTAATTAGCCTTGAGGTCTTAATAATACTGTCACTACAAGCTTTAAATATATTTTTGCCAGTAGGCTGGATTACATCCTGTAATACCAGCATTCAAGAAGCTGAGCAGGGAGTGGAGAGTTAGCTCAGTGGTTAAGAGCACTGATGCTCTTCAGTAAGGACCAGTTCGATTCCCAGTACTCACATGGCAGCTAACAACCATCCGTCATACAATTTAAAACTAGAGCGGTGGTCATTTGCTATTGAGGAGAGACAACGGAAGATAGGGCACTTGGTGTCTGGTCAGACCTGGGAGCCCAGAAACCAGGTGTGAACCGCGTGGACGCCTCCAGCTGACAGAGCAACAGGAAGGTCGGCTCCTCGCAGAGTTCGCAACTTCTACAGAAACCCCAGGCCGACCCAGTTCCTCTTCCCCAGCCACAAATCAGAGCTAAGTCCACAAGCGCGTGGCCGCTGTCCGCCAGCTCCGGCCCGGCCCGGCCCGCCCGCGAGCCCCGCGCCCGCAGCTCCCCCCCTCTGTGAAGAAGTCCGCGAAGCCGCCAGTCCGTAGCCCGGGCTCGTGATCCCGCCGGTCCCGGCTCCGCAGCGGACAAGGACACCTGCTGGCCCGCGGGGGCAGGGGGTCGCCGGCGCTTCTGGCGGTGCTCACCTCGAACGGTTTCCGAGAGTTTCAAGTGGACGTCCGTGAAACCGTGGGCTTGCACTCCGAGTCAGCACGAGTCCTCTCGGCCAAGGGGGGGCCGAGGTGGCGGGGGGCGGCGCGCCTCCTCCGACCCCGGCGTCCTCGCTGCCCGCCGAGCCGCTGCCGGTGCTCTCTGGGTTCGCGGCTGCCAGGCAGCAGCTCCGCAGCGGGTCCTCGAGCGGCGCGGCCCAGTCCTCCGGGCTGCCCGCGCCGTCCACGCCTTCGTCAGCAGGCCCTTCCCGGCGAAGGTAGACGACGGGGCGGCAGCCGCTCGTCTTCGGGTCCCCGGCGCCAGCAAGCCCGCGCGCCGCCTCCCGGTCGTCACAGTCCCGGCCCGGCAGAAAGCCCGAGTCCCCGTTGGTCATGCCCGGCCGGCACGTCGCCCGGACCCTCACCGCCCCCGCGCCGCCGCGCCCACGGCCCCAGTCTGGCAAGCAGGAGTCGGAGCTCCAGGCTGCCGGGGACCGAGGGGCGCCGACCGGGCCAGCGAGATGGGGGCAGGAACAGAGCCCGGGTTCCAGCTGTCCGCCCGCCGCCGCGAGGAAGCGCTGGAGACTGCGCGGGGGCGTCTCTACTCTCTCCCCAGCCTCCTCCGGGAGCTCCGCGGCAACAGCTCCTCCGCCGAAGCCGCCTGTGGTCGCGATCATCTTCCTGTCCTGACCCCCGCGCTCCGGCGCCGGGACCGGGAGCAACTTGGTTCCTCCCGAGCAGCCTCCGACCTCCTCCGGACCCATCATCTGCGGGCCGGTGGCCGCCGCCCGAGGAGGCGGAGGACTACCCCGCGCAGGCTTGGTCACAGAACCGCCCTGCGCTCAGGGGCCGCGGCCACCGCCGCAACGCTCCCAGACCCACCCCTCCCACCCGCCGGCTGGACAGTTGCCAGAGGGAGGGCACGCGCTGGGCTCGCGCAGGCGCGAGAGCAGGACTGGGCAAGCCGCGACCGGAGCGTCCCCGAACCATAGAGATGGCAGCTAGAGAGACCCGAGAGGCCGATCTGGGATCTGCAGTCTGGAGGCAGGAACCTGGTTGGTGCACTCGGGATGACAGTTCCTAGCAGAAGGAAGGGCGGGACTGTCCGCTTAGGGGAAAGTCACTGAACGCAGTTGATTTGTGAGAGCAAAATAAGACAGNTGCATGCAGGTCTGTGCACCCGTGTCGTGCAATGCCGCGGAGGTCAGAAGAAGGTCTCGGATTCCCCTGGAACTGGAGTTCTCCTGGAATTGGAGTTACAGACGGTTCTTAGCCGCCATGTGGGTGCTGGGGATTGAACCCGGGTCCTCTGCAAGAGCGTCGGTGCTCTTAACCGCTAGGCCATCTCTCCAGTCCCGTGTTCTGTTTTTCTGAGGCAAGGTCTCACTCTGTATCCAAGCTGGCCTCCAATTCAGAGCAATCCTTCTGCATCAGTTTCCCAAGTGCTGCCATGAACCAGCATGAAACTTTTTTTTTATGGACCAGTCTATAAGAAACTATTTTTAATATGTTTGTTACACATTTTTGTCTAGTTAAGGGGAAAAGTGGCAGGGAAGAAGGGAAAAAAGGAGGATGAACAGGTAGGAGAGAAAAGAGGCATAAAATAAACAGTTGGTAACAACATAAACAGGAACTGGCCATCAGGAATCTCAGTTTATAACCTTAGTTACCACTAGCTAACTGAACTGCCTTCTTTAAAGAGTGAGCTACTTCATGTAGAGAATGAAGCAAGAGCAGGGTACACCAAAGAACAAGGATCCATCCCAGAGCAAGCTGATCCCAAGGCAGCCCATACCCAGAGCTTCAGAGTTGACAATGAAATGGCACAGGAAAAAAAAAAAAAATGTTGGGTTACTGTGACAATGGTTACTTTCTGATTTTTTTTTGTTTGTTTAATGATTAAGGATTTGTTCAAAATTACACTCTTAAAGGACAGTAGAGAAGTCATGAAAGCTACCAATTTAATCTAACCTGAATGGAGGTCTTTGTGTCAGTGTTAGATACTGCATCTTTACAGATAAATGTCACAGTGCCTGCCTTTAGGTGGTCCACAATGCAGTTAAGGCTTTACCTAAATACTAAGACTTTCTAAATGCAAATTTAACATTTAAACTACCTCTCACTCTGCTCTATTTAAAGAATATCCTGCAATGGAGCAACCGTGTCTAAGATATTGACATGTGCCTTGGCAAGTGCAAATACACATGCACACCACATAAAGTAAAATGAAAAAAAAAATAACCTTTGAGTGCTTAAGTTATTATTGGGCTTTTGTTTGTTTAGATTGGTTTTCAAACTTTAAATCCAGTTCTTTGGGACTGGGAGATGGCTCAGCTGGTAAGCACTTGCCACCCAAGAGTGAGGATCTGAGTTCATAGCCCTAGAATACACATAAAGGCTTGGAAGATATGGTGGCCTACCTGTAATCCCAGCATTTGGGAAATTGAGATAGGGAATCCTCCTCAGACCAAGCTGGCTAGCCAGACCACTCAGATTCAGTGAACTCTAGGTTCAACTAAGAGACACTGTCTCAACATATTAAGGTAGAGAGGGATTGGGGAAGACAACCCACACAAACCTCAGGCCTTTCTACCCAAGGACATACATGTGCACATGCAAACACACATGCACCCGCACCACAGCAATGTGCACATGCAAACACATGCACACCTGCACCTCACGCACATATGTAGTAGCAAAAAAAGTTTTCTGATACATACAAATAATGAAGCCACATGAATAAAATCTATCCGTGTAAATAAAATTCCTAGGTTACAGAAAGTTTAAAAGTTTGATAAAAATTAATGCCTGCTGGTAATAAGATGTGAGATTTGCATTCTTATTGCTCACAAATTGCAGTACAGATTTATGTACTTGTTTTCTAACTTAATCTCCATCAGTGAGATGAGAGCACAGTTTAAATCATGTCTATTCCCAATTCTAGCACAAAGCAATCATTCAGGACATATGGGTTGGACTGGTGATCTCCAAAACCCTTGTAGATATAAAAATTGTGTGATACTTAACCACAAAACATGATCAAGACAGATTTAATGTCCAATAAACAGAAGCTACAAGGTGTCACAAATATATACATATATATTTATATATATTTAATTAGCCTTGAGGTCTTATATAATACTGTCACTACAAGCTTTAAATATATTTTTGCCAGTAGGCTGGATTACACCTGTAATCCCAGCATTCAAGAAGCTGAGGCAGGGAGTGGAGAGTTAGCTCAGTGGTTAAGAGCACTGATTGCTCTTTCAGAGGACCCAGGTTCGATTCCCAGTACTCACATGGCAGCTAACAACCATCCGTGCAATACAATTTAAAAACTAGAGCGGTGGTCATTTGCTATTGAGGAGAGACAACGGAAGATAGGGCACTTGGTGTCTGGTCAGACCTGGGAGCCCAGAAACCAGGTGTGAACCGCGTGGACGCCTCCAGCTGACAGAGCAACAGGAAGGTCGGCTCCTCGCAGAGTTCGCAACTTCTACAGAAACCCCAGGCCGACCCAGTTCCTCTTCCCCAGCCACAAATCAGAGCTAAGTCCACAAGCGCGTGGCCGCTGTCCGCCAGCTCCGGCCCGGCCCGGCCCCGCCCGGAGCCCCGCGCCCCGCGCCCCGCGCCCTACCTGGTGAAGAAGTCCGCGAAGCCGCCAGTCCGTGGAGCCCGGGCTGTGATCCCCGCCGGTCCCGGCTCCGCAGCGGACAAGGACACCTGCTGGCCCGCCGGGGGCAGGGGGTCGCCGGCGCTCTGGCGGTGGCTCACCTCGAACGTGTTCCGAGAGTTCAAGTGGACGTCCGGGAAACCGGGGCTGCACTCCGAGTCAGCACGAGTCCTCTCGGCCAAGGCGGGGGCCGAGGTGGCGGGGGGCGCGCCCTCCTCCGACCCGGCGTCCTCGCTGCCCGCCGAGCCGCTGCCGGTGCTCTCTGGGTTCGCGGCTGCCAGGCAGCAGCTCCGCAGCGGGTCCTCGAGCGGCGCGGCCCAGTCCTCCGGGCTGCCCGCGCCGTCCACGCCTTCGTCAGCAGGCCCTTCCCGGCGAAGGTAGACGACGGGGCGGCAGCCGCTCGTCTTCGGGTCCCCGGCGCCAGCAAGCCCGCGCGCCGCCTCCCGGTCGTCACAGTCCCGGCCCGGCAGAAAGCCCGAGTCCCCGTTGGTCATGCCCGGCCGGCACGTCGCCCGGACCCTCACCGCCCCCGCGCCGCCGCGCCCACGGCCCCAGTCTGGCAAGCAGGAGTCGGAGCTCCAGGCTGCCGGGGACCGAGGGGCGCCGACCGGGCCAGCGAGATGGGGGCAGGAACAGAGCCCGGGTTCCAGCTGTCCGCCCGCCGCCGCGAGGAAGCGCTGGAGGAGCTGCGGCGGGGGCGTCTCTGGCTCCTCTTCCCCAGCCTCCTCCGGGAGCTCCGCGGCAACAGCTCCTCCGCCGAAGCCGCCTGTGGTCGCGATCATCTTCCTGTCCTGACCCCCGCGCTCCGGCGCCGGGACCGGGAGCAACTTGGTTCCTCCCGAGCAGCCTCCGACCTCCTCCGGACCCATCATCTGCGGGCCGGTGGCCGCCGCCCGAGGAGGCGGAGGACTACCCCGCGCAGGCTTGGTCACAGAACCGCCCTGCGCTCAGGGGCCGCGGCCACCGCCGCAACGCTCCCAGACCCACCCCTCCCACCCGCCGGCTGGACAGTTGCCAGAGGGAGGGCACGCGCTGGGCTCGCGCAGGCGCGAGAGCAGGACTGGGCAAGCCGCGACCGGAGCGTCCCCGAACCATAGAGATGGCAGCTAGAGAGACCCGAGAGGCCGATCTGGGATCTGCAGTCTGGAGGCAGGAACCTGGTTGGTGCACTCGGGATGACAGTTCCTAGCAGAAGGAAGGGCGGGACTGTCCGCTTAGGGGAAAGTCACTGAACGCAGTTGATTTGTGAGAGCAAAATAAGACAGCCTGTCTTCCCGGCTTTAACTCGTCACCCATGAGCAGTGTTTACATTCTTTTGTATCAACAGTGAGGAAGCCCAGTTGCCCCAGTTCAGGGTCTAATTGCCCCATGCATTCTAATTCATCTTCCACACTTACCGAAGTTATCTTCTTACCTAGCACTCCTTTTCAGCACGTTTGTTCTCATGTTACCCGCGTATGGAGTTGAAATGGAGTCAGGCAGAAAAAGACTATTAATAATTATAGCACCGTGTGATAACGGACTAAAATAGGGTGATAGCTGAAGTGGCAATGAAATGTATTTAATGTACAATTTACAAGACAGATAAGTAGCCACAGGAATGACAAGAGAGGCGCCAGCAATTACAAAGCTATGACACTAAAACTGATGTAGTGTAAAGTAGAAAATTGGATCAGCAAAAACTTAATAGGAGGAAAACATCTGGTAAATAAAAGACTGAAACGAACCAGCTTATAGAGAGAATTCCGAAACAGGTTAGGATTCAGGTTTGGTTAAGGAGCTTTTTATGAGCCAGGCGTGGTGGCACTCGCCTTTAATTCCAGCACTTGGGAGGCAGAAGCAGGTGGATCTTTGTGAGTTCAAGGCCAGCCTGGTGTACAGAGTGAGCTCTTAGGCCAGCTGGGACTAAAGGGAGACCCTGTCTCAAAAAGACCAAAAAAAAAAAGACCAGGGTGAATCATAAGTGACATCACCTCACCAGAAGGATGAGCTTAGGGTGGGGTAGAAACCCAAGAGTGTGGCAGTTCTGAAACAAAAATGAAATTGTAGTGCGAATAAATCAACTTAACCCATTTGTTAAAAAATAAAATGTGAATTAAAAGTTCATCCATGGGCTGGAGAGAGGGCTCAGTGGTTAAGAGCACTGACTGCTCTTGCAGAGGACCCAGGTTCCATTCCCAGCACCCACATGGCAGCTAAAAGCCATCTTTAACTCCAGTTCCAGGGGAATCCAACACCCTTTTCTGACCACAGCACTGCGCGAGGTGGGTGTATCTACCTACATGCAGACGGTACACTCATACATATAAAAAAAAGTAGCTGGGTGTGGTGGCGCACACCTGTGATCCCAGCACTTGGAAGGCAGAGGCAGGTGGATCTCTGTGAGTTCAAGGCCAGCCTGGTCTACAGAGCGAGTTCCAGGACAACTGGGGCTACAGAAAGACCTTGTCTCCAAAAGACAAAAAAAAAAAAGTAAAATAAATAAATAAGTAAATAAATAAGTAAATAAAAGTTCATCCATGTACCTGTCACTTAGTTTAAGGTATATCAAGGGTCTTGGGCCAGCAAAATGGCTCAGTGGCTAAAAGTGCTTAATGCCAAGCCTAATGACCTGAGTTTGCTCTCCAGGACCTATGCGGTAGGAGAGAACCAGCCTGGCATGGTGGAGCACACCTTTAATTCTAGAGATTGGGAGGCAGAGGCAGGCGGATCTCTTTGTTGAGTTCAAGGCAGCCTGGGTCTACAGAGCGAGTTCCAGGAACAACTGGGGCTACAAGGAGACCCCGTCTCAAAAGACAAAAAAAAAAAAAAAAAAAAAGGAGAGAACCAACTTCTGCAAGTTGTCCTCTGACAGCCACATGGAGACAATGGCCCATGTATACAAACACACACACACACACACACACACACACACAAAATTAAGGCATTCATTATCAAGATCTTTTAAGAGGTAGAGAGATGATAACATACTTCCTGTGCAATCAAGAGGACCTGAGTTCTATCCCCAGCACTTCTGTAAAAAGCTGAGAGTGGTGGCACAGGTTTGTAATACCAGTGTTGTGGAATGGGGGAGGGGTGTTTAAAGACAGGGGCATCCCATCCCTGGGCCTAATCTGCCAGACCCAAGTGTCAGTCAGTGAGAGACCATGACTCATAAAACATGATGGATACCTCCTGAGAAATGACATACAAAGTTGACCTTTGGTCTCCCCAGGTGTTTGTATGTGCTCAATCCCATACATACAAACATACATAGGCACCTATGTACATATAACACAAGGATTTTTCAGAAGGAAGAGGACAGACGTATACAAATCATATATACTAATAGGAATCATATCTACTAAGGAGGCATATAGCCAGAATTTATATAGAAATAATAAGCCAGAGCCATGCGTGGTGGTGCATGCCTTTAATCCCAGCACAGAGGCAGCTGGATCTCTGTGAGTTCAAGGTCAGCCTGGTCTACAAAGTGAGTTCCAGGACATCTGGGGCTACAGGGAGACCCTGTCTCAAAAATACAAAAAAAAAAAAAAAAAGAAAAACAAAAAAAGAAATAATAAGCCAGTGTGGTTGGGCACAACTGTAATCACAGAATTCTGTTAGGATAAGGCAGGAGGATTTCCATTTCAATGTTACTTTCAATTGCATAGCAAGTTTGAGGCCAGCATAAGTTACACAGAAAACATTGTCTCAAGAAAAAAAATTCATGTAACTCAAAACTCAAGAGACAATCCAATTTAAAAACAAGCAAGTTGAATACGATGGCTCATACCCGTAATCTCTGCACCAGGGAGGGTGATGGGAGAGGGGTGTTTAGCTACATAGTGAGTTCCAGGCCAGCATGGGCTGCAGTGTGAGATGATCTATCAAAAAAGGATAAAAACTTGGACATGTATTTTTCTGGAGAAGGTATGTTAAGTGGAATATTAATATATGATCATGATTCATTTGGAAATGACAAACCAAAACTATGATATAGCACTCTTCACCCACTAATTTTAAAAAGTCCATATGTGGTTTGAAAAAACTGCAATCCCAATATTCTAGTAGTCTAGAAGCTTAAAGCAGGAGAATCATGAATTAGAGGTTGTCCTGGGCTATGTAGCAAGACACTGCCTCAAAAGATCGATAAGAGTTCTGCTTTATCTAATTAGGATTATATCCTGTTTTTTAAAAACATTTTATTGAATTTTGTGTATATTTTATACATAATTTGCAATCAGTCTTAATTGCCTTTATTCCCGCTTCTCCATTAGAGCCCTCCCACAGACCCCAAGTCCGGAATTCATATACTCCATAATTTGTGTTAGGGTCTATTGTGCCAAATTACTCTCCCTGGCCATTCCTCAATGCCTGTTCACCCTCTGAGCTCTAGTCAGCCTATCCGGAGACCCCCCTTAAAGAAGTCCAGTTCTTCCTCACCCAACTGTGTTTATTTATTTATTTATTTATTTATTTTAATTAATTAATTAATTTATTTTTTGGTCTTTTCGAGACAGGGTCTCCCTATAACCCCAGCTGTCCTGGAACTCACTCTGTAGACCAGGCTGGCCTTGAACTCACAAAGACCCGCCTGCCTCTGCCTCCCAAGTGCTAGGATTAAAGGCATGCGCCCACAACAAAACCTATGGGATACCTTAAAAGCAGTCCTAAGAGGGAAGTTTATAGCCCTGGGTGCCTACATTAGAAAAACAGAAAGAGCACAAGTGAATGATCTAACACTACAGCTAAAAGCACTTGAGAGGCAACAACAGATGAACCCTAAACACAACAGACAGGAAGAAATAACAAAAATCAGAGCAGAAATCAATGAAATAGAAACAAAGAAAACAATACAAAAAATCAATGAAGCCAAAAGTTGGTTCTTTGAAAGAATAAACAAGATAGACAGACCTCTAGCCCAGTTAACCAAAAGAAAGAAGGAACAACTCCAAATCAATACACTATGTGATGAAAGGGAAATATCTACAACGACAAGGAAAAGATCAAAGAAAATTATATGGGAATATTACAAGAAACTATATTCTCCCAAGATTTGAAACCTAGAAGAAATGATGAATATCTGACATACTGAGAACACCAATGCTTGGCCAAGAAGAGACCGCAAAGCTTAAATAGACCCATAATTATGAAGAAAATAGAGAATGTAGTAAGAGCCTCCCACCAAAAAAAGCCCCAGGCCCAGATGGTTCACAGCAGAATTCTATAAAAACATTTCAAAAGACCTCAACCATTCTTACTGAAACTGTTTTAGAAGTATACAATCAGAGGGAATTCTCCCAAAGTCCTCTATGAAAGCCAACATCACTTATACCAAAACCAGGCAAGACGCAAACTAGAGAACAAGGAGTAACTTATAGGGTGGAGGAGTGGCCTAGGGTTAGAGAGCCGCGGACCCGCATCTTGCAGAGAGACCCGGGTTGTTCCCAGAACCCAGCATCACCCACATGGCGGCACGAAGCGTCTGAAATTCTCAGAACTACATTCCTAGGAGAACTCCAGTTCCAGGGGAGTCCGACAGCCCTCGTCTACCTCCGCGGCATTGCACGAACGGGTGTTGCACATTACTTCGCATGCACACAATACATCATACACATCGGACAATAAAAAAAAAAAAAAAAAAAAAGTTAAAAAAAAAAAGGAGACTTATAGACCATCTCCCTCATGAACACAGATGCCAAATTCTAAACAGAATACGGGCCCAATCGCATATAGACCACACTCAAGAAGATCATCCAATATGACCAAGTTGGATTTCATACCAGAGATGCAGATGGTGTCAAACATACATAAAACAATAAACATCATCAAAACTAAACGGAATCAAGACAAAACCACAACCATCATCTCAATTTGAAGCTGAAAAAGCCTTTGACAAAATCCAATCCTTCATGCTTAAAGTTCCGGCCAGGAATTGGAATTGGAGGGTCATTCCTCAATGTAATCAAGCCATATACAGAAACCCACAGCCAAATCATGTCTAGAAATGGGTAATGACAGAAAACATGACCTTTATAGGTTAGGAATACGGCAGGCTGCCCCCTGTCCCAACTCCTCTTCAATATCAGTGCTTGAAACACTTGCTAGAGCAATGAAGGCAAGAAAAGATATTAAAGGAGTCTAATGTGGGAAAGGAGGAAGTCACAACTATCCCATTTGCTGCATGATATGGGATGGTTTATCTTAAGGGATGCTAAAACTTTTCCACCAGCAAAACTGCCTAGAAATTATTAACAGCTTCAGCAAAGTGGCGCATACAAATTAATCTAAAAAAAATCACATGGCCTTCTTTACAGCAAAAACAAGCACTGGAGAAAGAATTCAAAGAGACCTTCCTCACAATGCCTCAAAAACAATAAGATACCTAGGAACAAAACCTAACCAAAGTATCTCCAACACAAACTTTTTCTACAACAAAATTTTTAAGACCCTTAAACGAAGAAATTGAAGAAGACCTCAGAAGATGGAAAAACCTCCCATCTCATTGATTGGGATATAATTAAACATTGTAAAAATGTCCCATTTTACCAAAACCTTTTGTATAGATTAAATGCATCAATCAAACAACTCCCCAAGAGTTTTCGTCACGGCTTGGAAGAAAAGTTCTTAAATTCATTTGGAAAAACAAGAGACCCTAATAGTCAAAATCAACCCTGAGTGAAAAGAGCTCACGGAGAGATCTCTATTACCAGATTTCAAAACTATGACTACAGGACGATAGTCATAAACAACAGCTGGTACTGGCACAAAAACAGACTGTTGACCAATGGAACAACCAAAACGAAGATCCAATCTGAGCACATCAATTCAGCCATCTCATATTTGACCAGGGGGCAGAAGCCACAATGGAGGAAAAACAGCATCATCAGCAAATGGAGTGGCAAAACTGGATCCCACTTGTAGAAGAATGAATTCAACCCCTACCCTTCGCCCTGTACAAAAGTCACCTCCAGAGATCAAAGACCTCAACATGAAACCCCAAACTGAAGGTGATAAAAGAAAAGTTGGCAGCAGACTCAAAGACATAGGCTTACGAAAAAGACTTCCTAATATCAGACAGCAGCTGCACAGATTTAAGGTCGACAATGACAAATTGGATCTCATTAACTCAAAAGCTTCTGTACATCAAAAGAAACAATTCAAGGAAGTGGAGAGAATCCCACAGAGTGGGAGGAGGGAAACCCTTCACTGCAGATATATCTGAAAAAGCAATTGATTTCCAGTACTAAATAAAACTTCCTCTAAAAAACAAGAAAAAAGAAAACAAATGACCCACTTGATAGAGCAAAGAGCTGAACATGAGACTTCACAATTGAGTACTTAGAGATGGCTGAGAAACCACCCTAAGAAGTGTTTAACATCATAAATCATTAAGAAATGCAGATCAAAAACCACTTTAAGATATCATCTTAATCCCAATAAGACTGGCTAGGATCAAGAAAACAATGATACCAAGTGCTGGAGAGGTTGTGGAGAAAGGGGAACACTCTCCATGCTGGTGGGCATGTAAACTCGTACAGCAACTATGGAACGCGTGTGGAGAACCCTTGAAGACTTGGAATGAACTTTGCCACCCGACCCAGCCATACCACTCACTAGGCATGTACCCTCAAGATTACGCCACCACGAGATACATGCATGGCCCTGTTTCTCTGCAGTTCTCCTCACAATAGCAAGGAGTTGGAACCCACCTAAATGCCCTCAACTGACGAGTGGATAAGGAAAACGTGGACATCTATACCATGGAGTTCTATGCCGCAGTTAAGAAAGACGAAATAACGAGCTTGCAGGAAAATGGCTGGAGGCTAGAGGACATCATGCTTGAGTTAAATAACACATTCAGAAAGAGAAAAAAAAACACGCGAATGGTTTTCCCTCATCTGTGGATGCAGTGCCACATTACCCAGTTTAAAAGTTATTTCTTTGTAGGGCCCCCTGCGGCTTTTGTACCAAGCAGTTGGGCATAATGCATTTTGGAAAACAAACAACAACAAAAAAAAAAAAAAAAAAAAAAAAAAAAAAAAAAAAAAAAAAACAGTGAACTTCTGCTCAAAACATCAACTTCACATGGAAAATATTGAGAAAGGACTAATAGATGAAAAGCATTGTTTGGCCGCATGCATGAGCTCTGGTTGGGGTGGGGTGGGGGAATGGGTGGGAACACCGGGCCTAGATTTGTTAAAAATAATAAAATAAATAATTTATTGTTTGAAAAAAAAAAAAAGTGCATGCCACCACCACGCCCGGCTTGAGCCAACTGTATTTATAAATAAAAAAAGTTCCTTTTGGGGAGGCTGAAGAGATGGTCTAGCGGTTAAGAGCGCCGACCGCTCTCGCAGAGTACCTGGGTTTGATCCCCAGCGCCCACATGGCGGCTGAGAACCGTCTGAAACTCCAATTCCAGGAGAACTCCAATTCCAGGGGAATCCGACACCCTCCTCTGACCTCTGCGGCATTGCACGACACGGGTGCACAAACCTACATGCAGACAGTACATTCATACACATAAATAAATAAAAATAAAATAAAAAGTTCCTTTTCAAGATAGAGTATATCCTTTATGTGGTCCTTTAAAAGTTGATTATTTTGCACAGTTGTAGTTACAGAGAGCACAAAGGCCTCAAGCAGAAGGCTTAAAGTTCTTCATACCCTGCTTTTAAATTTATATTTTGGGGCTGGAGAGATGGCTCAGAGGTTAAGAGCACTGGCTGCTCTGGCAGAGGACCCAGTTTCGATTCTCAGCACCAACATGGTGGTTAGCAACCTTCTGTTACTCCAGTTTCAGAGAATCTGACCTCCCTGGGCATTGCATGACCTGGGTGCACTTACACACATGCAGGCAATATACTCATACACATAAATTAACAAAAATAATAAGTGCATATTTTGGAGTGATGCATATTGGAAGGAATAACAACAACAGAAAGACTACGTCAAAGAACTGACTGAAATGGTGAACTTCTGCTTGAAACAGTAAATTTTGAGAGAGACTGAAAAAAAGATGAAAAACATGTTTAGCAGAATACATGAGCTCTGGTGGGGTGGGGGGGCAGGAAGGGGGGCACGGGTCTAGATTTTATTTGTAATTTTTGTATGAAATGCTCAGAGCTTCAATAAAAAAACTGGCTTTGGAAAAAAAATAAGTACAATTTAAATTAAATTTATTTTATTATTATTGTTATTTTTCTCTTTTTTGAGATGGGGTCTCTATGTAGCTCCCGCTGGCCTGGAACTCGCTATGTAGAACAGGCTGGTCTTGAACTCACAGAGATGTGACTGCTTCTGCTGGAATTAAAGGAGTGTGCCACCACACCTGGCTAAGTCTTTTATTATTTTATTTTATTTTATTTTATTTTATTTTATTTTATTTTATTTTATTTTATGTGTGTGTGTGTGTGTGTCTGTGTGTCTGTGTGTCTGTGTGTGTGTGTGTGTCTGTGCACATGTGCAGGCATGTAGCTCATCAGCCTTACATGACAAGTGCTACTACTCAGTCATGTTGCTGGCCCTTTATACCCCTCTTCAGTTCCCAACCTTTCTCTTGCTATACTGGATTCCAAAGAACAACTAAAGATGCTTTGTTTTTTATATAGTATTAAATCTCCAGGACCAACCACACACCCTTATAACAATGTTACTCAAGCTTGGCCGCACATTAGAAACACTTAGGGAAAAAAATTAAATAATAGTGATGCCTGGGCCAGACCAATTAAATAACTGTCTGAAGAGAAGAAATCCTATATTAACCTGTCAATCTTTTGTTGTCATTGTTCTTTGTTGGTTGGCTTGTCTGTTTGTTTTGAGTCTGAGACTCTTGTAGCCCAGGCTGCCCTTGAAGTCCTAGCCAAGGATGCCCTAGAACTCCTGATTCTCTTGCTTTCACCTTCCATTTGCTAGGATTACAAGCATGTTAAGAAAAAAAAAAGAATGTTACAAGAAACATTATTTTTCCTTAGTTTCTATTGCTCTTTTGTCTCTATTTTTCTTGCTACAACTTTTTTTCTTCTAAGTAGGTTTTGGAAGGTTTGTTCTTCCTAAATCCAAATTAAAATCCTTCTTCATGACTACAAGTCTCTCCCTGGTCTGTCTTACCAGCCTCCTCCCCTATTTCTCACCCAAACTCTGAACTTTGATCATATTAATCTTCTTTCTGTTTTGTTTTTTGTTTTGTTGAGACAGCATTTCATGCATCTCAGGTTGACCTTGAACTTTCCGATCCTTTGGTCTAACCAAGCCTGCAAAGTGTTGGAATAAAGGAGTGCACTGGCTTTTTCTTTTGGAGACAGTGTCTCACAGAGATCCACCTGCATCTGCCTCCTGAGTGCTGGGATTAAAGGCATGCGCCACTATGCCTAGCTCAACTTTCTTAGCAATAATATTTAACATTGCCAGGCATGTTCAACAAACATTTACTAAAGAAACACAGGGCCAGTTGTGGTGGTGCATGCCTTTAATCCTAACACTTGGGAGGCAGAGGCAGGCAGATCTCTGTGAGTTCAAGGCCAGCCTGGTCTACAGATTGAGTTCCAGGACATCCAGACCTACAGGGAGACCCTGTCTCAAAAAGACGACAAAAAAAGAAACATGGGAATAAATGGATAAATGGAAACAAAATATTATCAGAATATGTGTCTTGTCCCTAACACATTATCCACATGTATAATTCTCAATACCATGATTAAAAAATTAAAAAGCCAGGCATGGTAGCGCATGCCTTTAATCCTAGCACTTGGGAGGCAGAGGCAGGCAGATATCTGTGAGTTCAAGGCCAGCCTGGTCTACAGAGTGAGTTCTAGGCCAGCTGGGGCTACAGGGAGACCCTGTCTCAAAAAGACCAAAAAAAAAAAAAAAGACCTTATGTTGATTCCTATGTTTATTCTTCAATATATGAAATTTTCATGGCCTACAAATGAATGGTTTACTGAACAGCTATTTGCTTTGAATCAGTNCTTTAAATCATGAGATGGGTATCTACCTTCTGCCCTTTGTCTGACTGAAAGTCATATTTAATATTATTTCTCTCAGACCTCCAATTACAGATGAATCTGTTTTTCTATTTCAAGTACTGAAAAAATAAGCAAAGCAGCTGGGCTTGCAATCAATCATCAGATAAACCATCCACAGGAACTGTCTGAGGAACACAGCAGCTATCGCCAGTGGGACATTCCACTCCATGCCACCATGACCGACCTGAGATGCCACTTTATACTAAACATGCTTCAGCTCACTAAATCCTGAAAGAATTCCTTACACAGACAAGAATGATCCTGAATCAAAAGAAGACAGCTATTCAAGGGAAAAAAGTCTGATTAAAATAACAGACAGAAGATCTCTTTGGCTTTAACCAGTGAATGACTGAATGACCTAAGGCAGATTGACTTGGGTTTTCCCCACATCCTTTTTCAGGGATGCTCTGGGCCTGACAGAGGCCCACACCTGCCCTTGCTCCATGTTCTTTTTTATTTTTTATTTTTTTTTTATTAATTTTATTTATTTCTGTATGTGTTTGAATGTACTGTCTGCATGCAAGTTTGTGCACCCGTGTTGTGCAACGCCGCGGAGGTCAGAAGAGGGTATCGGATTCCCCTGGAACTGGAGTTCTCCTGGAATTGGAGTTTCAGACGGTTCTTAGCCGCCATGTGGGTGCTGGGGATCGAACCGGCGTCCTCTGTAAGGGCGGTCGGCGCTCTTAACCGCTAGGCTATCTCTCCAGCCCCCGACAGATGAAATCTTTAAAACAGTATAATGACCCTTTAGTGGAGCAAACTAATGCTACACATTAAGAAGCACTATAATCCTATTCCTAGGACTCTGTCATAAGGAAACCATTCCAAATAAGATCAAAGTTATACAAAGATGCTTATAAATAAATGTTTTAGTGTCAAAAAATTCTCATTTAGCTAAATATTTGATACTATGGGACACACAGGCAAAGCTAGAAATCAATGAAATGTTGTGAAAACAATTAAATGACAAAAATACAGAAGTATAGAGAAATTTTACAAAATAATACTATAACAGTAAAGATGTATAATTGAATGCCATAATCACAATGCTATGTGTAGCTTGATATTGATAAAGATTAAAAATGATCATCATGAAAGGAGAATGGCAGGTCCTTCATTTTATAGTACTTCTGGCCTCTATGAGCATCAGGCACACATGTGGTATACTTACATATATGCAGGCAAAACATTTAAACATGTAAAATAAAAATACATAAAAATTTAAATTTAGATGCATGGATTTCATATTCAAATGCCATTAGAGATACTGATAATGTGCAGTAGACATTGGACAGTAGGAAGCAATATGTCTCACAGGGATATGGAGAGTACAGACCGAATACATCCTACTTAAAAGCCTTGAAACATCAGATGTGCACACACACGTTTTATTTTATCTTATTTTTGTGGTGATTGTTATCAAATCAGGGCCTCGAATATACTAGGCAAGTTCTCTGACATATGTATACCTAGCCTCAATTTTTGATATTCCTTCAAGAGATGAGGTATAGCTCTTCTACCATTGAGTATGGTCTGGAGTAACAAATGGAATAGCAGAAATGATGACTTCCACAGCTAGCTCTTAAAAAGAAATAGCTTTTCTGGGGCTGGAGAGATGGCCTAGCAGTTAAGAGTACCGACTGCTCTTGCAGAGGACCTGGGTTTGATCCCCAGCACCCACATGGCAGCTGACAACCGTCTGTAACTCCAATTCCAGGAGAACTCCAGTTCCAAGGGAATCCGACGCCCTCTTCTGACCTCTGTGGCATTGCACGACACAGGTGCACAAACCTGCACGCAGACAATACATTCATACACATAAAGAAATTTAAAAAAAAGAAAAAAAAGAAATATCTTTCCCTCTGTTCACTCTCAGATGACATGTTTCAGAAGTCAGCTGCTCTGTCATAAAGACATTCTAGTAGCCCAATGGAGAGGGTCACAGAGAAACTGAAGTTTTTGCCACAGCCATATAAAATGTCACAAGGGAAGCTAATCCTAGAGCTCCACTCAGTGAGTTCAGCCTTGATAGGCACCTAGATTACAACCTCTGCAAACAGAATAAGCCTGCTAAGCTGCTCCTAAAATCCAGACTCACAAAACTGTGTGAAAAACTAATATATATATATATATANCATGCAAGAAGAATATATATATATATATATGTCTTTTCGAGACAGGGTCTCCCTGTTGCCCCAGCTGTCCTGGAACTCACTCTGTAGACCAGGCTGGCCTTGAACTCACAAAAATCCACCTGCCTCTGCCTCCCGAGTGCTAGGATTAAAGGCGTGCGCCACCATGCCCGGCACATATATTGTTTTAAAGTGATGCTTTTTTGTGTAAAATTTTTAATGATTTTTTTTATCTATTTCATATAGAACATCTTAATCAACTTTATACCCCCTTCTCCATTGGCACCCTCCCATAGCCCTCCCCCACCTCCCAGAACTCATGCGTTCTGTCATTTGTGTTAAGGCCTATCATGCCAAGTTAGTGTCCCCAGACGTCCCTCAGTGCAAGTTCATCCACTGGGGTCAGCCTACTAGAGTCCCTCCCTTTAAGAAGATCAGCTCTTCCTCACCCAGCAGTAATCAGCTGTTAATAATTCTTCAAATATGTTTGAGATCTGCTGTCCATTTCCACAGTTTTGTACTGGATTTTTGTCTGCTTGAGTTTGCATGGGTCTTGTGCATGCTGACACAATTGCTGTAGGGTCATATGAGCAAGGTCCAAGGAGCCTGTAGGACTATTTCCATATGGTCGTGCACCTCTTTCCTGACTCTTGCAATCTTTCTGCCCCTTTTTCTGTAATGGTCTCTGAGCTGTGGGTGAGTGGAGTTTAACATAAGAGTTTTGTCCAAGGACCCACCCTCTGCAGACTCTTATTTGTGTTCCTGGCCCTCTGTTGCATGAGGGAGTTTCATTGATGAGAATTGATACATTAGCATTCTCTTTACCTCTGTAGGTATAGAAGTTGCATCATAAATGTGCCATTCAGGCTTGGGCAATTATTCACAGATGGTGTCTGTGTATGACCAGTTGTAGAACTCTGTAATATTATAATCTCCATTTGTTGGAAAAGAAATTTCTTTGATGTGTGGTGACCGGGATACTTGTTTGTAAATATAAGGATCCATATTTTTCACATAGTAAGAAATTACGGGGCTGGAGAGAAGGCCTAGCGGTTAAGAGCGCTGACTGCTCTTACAGAGGACCTGGGTTCGATCCCCAGCACCCACATGGCGGCTGAGAACCGTCTGAAACTCCAATTCCAGGAGAACTCCAGTTCCAGGGGAATCTGACACCCTCTTCTGACCTCCGCGGCATTGCATGACACCCATGCACAAACCTACATGCAGACAGTACATTCATACACATATGGAAATAAATAAAATAAAAAAAAAATAAAAAAAAAAGAAATTACATTTCTCTAGGGATATGATATTCTTGGGGTTTTCTCTAGGACCTGTGACATCTCCATCCTTGTGCATTTGGCTGGGTTTACAGTACCACTCATGAGTTTCTTCCCACCGAGTGGGCTTTAAGTCCAATTAGGTAGCTGTTGCTTACTCCCCAAAATAAAAGTGCTACTACTGTACCAATGTCATTTGCTGTGCTGGTTATTGCTGTGGTTATTAGGCCTTGAAGCTGGTGTTGGACCACCGATTGATACTCTCCCTTAGCAGCTTGTGTAGTGCTCTCCAAAGCTATGAGAGCTAGTCTTCAGGGGAGGTGACTTCCAGGTCAGTTCTAGCTCCATTGCTCTGCATCCTGTGTCCAAGGTTTTACCTTCAAGTTCTGGAAGGCAATCAAGGACTGTGGCAATAGTCTGTATAACTGGACTACCTTGACCAACAACTCAAAGGAAAGTTTCTCCTGTCTGGTACTGTTTCTTGTTATGTAGCCTTCAGCTGTACACATGGATTCATGTAGTATCAACAAAAATCTTAAATAAAAAAGACCATGTCACAACTCTAGGAAAATTTTCCCTCATGTATTATATTGCAGGTTGCAAAAGAAGCTTTAGATCTTTGATTACTCACTAAACACACTGCTGTCTTGTTATATTTAGCAGATGATCCAAGCACAGACTTCAGTACAGTGTAAAACCCAATCCTCTGATTCTTAAATAAAAGTTAATTAGCCCTGTATGTTGGTGCCTCCCATGTGCAATCTCAGCACTTGGGAGGCTGAGGAAAAAGATTCACTGTGAGTTCAAGGCCAGTTAGGGATATGTAGTGGGGAGAAAACAGAGCTAATATTTATCTCATAAGATTATTAAGACCAAGGGAAAATAACTTACGCTTAATTTGGAAATCTTACAAATTTTTTTTAATTTTATTTATTTTTGTGTGTATATGAATGTACTGTCTGCATGTAGGTCTGTGCACCTATGTCGTGCAATGCCACGGAGGTCAGAAGAGGGTCTCGGATTCCCCTGGAACTGGAGTTCTCCTGGAATTGGAGTTACAGATGGTTCTCAGCCGCCATGTGGGTGCTGGGGATCGAACCCGGGTCCTCTGTAAGAGCAGTCGGTGCTCTTAACCGCTAGGCTATCTCTCCAGCCCCACAAGTGTTTAAACAGGAGGATGGAGAGTTGGGGCTAAGCACTAGCCGTTCTTATAGAAGACCTGAGTTTGTTTCCCAGCACCCAGATGACAGCTAACAACTGGCTATAACTCAGTTGCAAGGATCCAGTACCCATTTCTGGCCACTGCAAGTACTCATAAACATAAAATAATCAAAAATTTAAAAAGTGCTTAAACAAGTGGAAGTTGTCTTAGGCTGAGGTACCCATCTTTGACCCTGAGTCAAATTGTTATAGTTGATGCTGTTAACTCACATCAACTGAAGTTCACTGACCTGGCCTTACACAAGACCAGCCATATCGACCATCAGTCAAGGGAGAGTGAGAGGTTCACAGGAGCACTACCATTTATCTCTGAATTATTGGCTATAGATTCTGGGAGAGGCAGAATTACTGCCTTTAGTTTTCTACCTTTTCTCAGCTCACTAGGCTCTAATGGATAGCTCCAAACCCATGTTCACACAGATGGCCCTAGTTAATCTTGGTGGCCCACAAAACAGAATGAAAAACATGAGAGATATTTATAGGAAGGGTGGAGGGTAGACAGGAGTGGCAAGGAGGTGAGAGGTGAGCAGTCAGTATGCAAGACATACATATGTGAAATTGTAAAATGTATTGTTTTTTGTTCTTTTTGAGACAGGGTCTCCCTGTAGCCCTGGCCGGCCCGGAAAGTTGCGATGTAGACCAGGCTAGTCTTGATCTCACAGGGATCCTCCTGCCTCTGCCTCCTGATGTATACCTTATGGGTTAAATAGTCTTTCCTCTCCCAAAGTAGAGTAGTTTACCTTTGTCTATAGTTTCTTTCTTTTTTTAATTTGTTTTTGTATGTGTATGAGTGTACTGTCTGCATGTAGGTTTGTGCACCCATGTCGTGCAATGCCTCAGAGGTCAGAAGAGGGTTTCAGATTCTCCTGGAACTGGAGTTCTCCTGGAATTGGAGTTACAGATGGTTCTTAGCTGCCATGTGGGTGCTGGGGATCGAACCCGGGTCCTCTGCAAGAGCAGTCAGTGCTCTTAACCACTAGGCAATCTCTCCAGCCCCAGTCTATAGTTTCTTTTCCCATTTTGGAGACCATACTTGTAACTTTTACTATCATTTTTTTTTCTTTTTGGTCTTTTGAGACAGGGTCTCCCTGGAGCTCTGACTGTCCTGGAACTCACTCTGTAGACCAGGCTGGCCTTGAACTCACAGAGATCCGCCTGCCTCTCCTTCCCAAGTGCTAGGATTAAAGGAGTGTGCCACCATGCCCGGCTACTTCCATATATTGTTGTACTTGCATGCTATGTTCTTCTTAATCTCTTTGTGTGCCCTATATAAATTCATCCTTACCAGGTGTGTGTTAGCAGGGACAAGCACAGTATGTACGGTTCAGTCATATCCCTGGCTTCAGTCTTGGACCATGTCCTCTGCAGGTAAGAGGTCAAGGAGAACTACATATTAAAATTCCATCCTGGGGGCTGGAGAGATGGCCTAGGGGTTAAGAGCACGGACTGCTCTTGCAGAGGACCCAGGTTCGATCCCCAGCACCCACATGGCGGCTGAGAACCATCTTTAACTCCAGTTCCAGGGGAATCTGACGCCCTCTTCTGACCTCTGTGGCATTGCACGACACGGGTGCACAAACCTACATGTAGACAGTACACTCATACACATAAAAAAAATAAATAAAATTAAAAATTAAAAAAATAATAAAATTCCATCCTGATGTATCTTGAAAACAGGTCCTTCACAGATATAATTAATTTAAACTGAGGTCATTAGTTTGGGCCCTTAGTCCAATGTTATAAAAAGAAACAGTCATATGAAGACACAAAAGGACATTGCTATGTAAAGATGGAGGCACAGACTCAGCATCCAAAGGCAAAGGATACCAAGGGTTGCCAACTGCAGTCAGAAATGAGAACAGAGGTCCCTAAAAAGGAACAAACTGTGCTAACACCTTGATTTCAGACCCCTAGTCTTTATACCCACAAGACAATAAATTTCTACCATTACCCATTGTTTTTTGATACTTGGTTGTGATAACCTCAGGAACTAATATACAAGGATTTGAGTGCAAGTTGTTTGTATTTGAGGGTCAATCTAGGGAGCACTGGTTGCAGGGTGAAGTGAGACAGGAAAGAGAAGGACCCAACAGTGTGGTGACAATTCTGTTGACTTTGTAGCTAGAGCTCCATCTGTGAACTGCGGAGATATGAAGAGTTGTCCTTTCTCTTATCTCCAAGGAGGATGCAGACATAACTACTCCTGTATTAGACATCCTTGGCTGCCATAACAAATTACTACAAACTTGGGGGCCTAAAGCAACAGAAATTTATTCTCTCATAGTTTCAGAGGCCATAAATATGAAATGGATGTCAGTAGAGAGAGATTTTTTTTTTTTTTTTGAGATTTGGTTTCTTGTTTCTTGTCCCTGGGTAGGCTCTTGAATTTTTTATTAGGGTATATCATTTGTACAAAGTAATGGGTTTTATTATGACATTTTCTTTTTTCTTTAATTTTTTTCTTTATGTTTTTATTTATGTGTATGAATGTACTGTCTGCATGTAGGTTTGTGCACCTGTGCCGTGCAATGCCTCGGAGGTCAGAGGAGGGTCTCGGATTCCTCTGGAACTGGAGTTCTCCTGGAATTGGAGTTGCAGACAGTTCTCAGCTGCCAGGTAGGTGCTGGGGATCAAACCCGGGTCCTCTGCAAGAGCAGTCGGCTCTCTTAACCGCTAGGCCATCTCTCCAGCCCCTATTATGACATTTTCATAGACGTGAACACAATGGGCTTCAATCCTATTTCCTTCCTTCACCTCTCATGTCCCCACTGGCTCTGCCTTCCCCCAAGGAATCTCAATTCTACCTTCATGAGTTTGAAAGAAAATCTAGATTCCAAATGTGTGAGAAATAGGTATTTTTTTCTTTATTTTTATTTTATGAGTATTTTGCCTGTATGGAAGGACACCACATGTGTGCCAGTGCCCACAGAAGCCAGAAGAGGGCATTGGATCCTCTGGAACTACAGTAAGGACTGGTGTTAGCCACCATGTAAGGGCTGGGAATTGAACTTGGGTTCTCTGGAAGAGAGCCAGTGTTCTTAACTGGTGAGACATCTCTCTAGCCTCAAAGAAGGGTTTTATATGTATGAGTGTTTTGCCTGCATGTATGTAACTGCACCACAGTTACATACATCCCTGGAATTGGAGTTACAGATTCTGAGTATGTGTGCTGCAAACTGAACCTGAGTACTCTGGAAGAGGAGAAAGGAGAAATACTCTTAACTGCTGAGCCATCTCTCCAGCCGGAAAACTGGTATTTTTCTGAATATGGTTTATTTTAATATGGTTATTTCCAATTCCATCCATTTTAGTGCAAATGGCATAATTTTATTATTCACAGATGAGTAGTGCTCCATTGTGTATACGTTTTTTCTTTCTTTGTTGTGTGTGTGTGTGTCGGGGGGTGATTGAGAATTAAGCCCCCTAGAATCTTGCATGTGCTAGGCAAACATTGTACCACTGAGACATAGCCTCAGCTTTCATCCTTCCTTCCCTTCCTTCCCTTGCTTCCCTTCCTCCCCTTGCTTCCCTTCCTTCCCTCCCTCCCTCCCTCCCTCCTTCCTTCCCTCCCTCCCTCCTTCCTTCCTTCGTTATTTTTACTTTATGTGAATGCATGTATTTCAAGTATCTAAGTGCACCCATGTTGTGCAATGTCTGAGGAGGACAGAAGAGGGCATTAGATCCCTAAAACTGGAGCTATGGTTGGTTGGAAGAGCAGGGTTAGAATCCCACATGCTGGGATTCTAACCCTGCTCTTCTGCAAGAATAGCCAGTGCTCTTAACTGCTGAGCCATCTCTCCAGCCCCTACCCTCAGCTTTCTTTTTAGTTCTTAAAAATTTGAGACATGGGGCTAGAGAGATGGTTCAGGGGTTAAGAACATTTGCTGCTCTTCCTCAGGGCCAGAGCTAGATTCCCAGCACCATGTATGGTAGCTCATAACCACCCGTAACTGTAGTTCCAGGGGATTTGGAGCCCTCTTCTGCCATCCATTGGCACCCACACACATGTGGCACACATACGCATACAAAAGCAACTCTTTTTAAAAAATATTTTAAAAAATTTTATTTATTCATTTATTTATGTGTATGAATGTACTGTCTGCATGTAGGTCTGTGCTCCCATGTCGTGCAATGCCGCGGAGGTCAGAAGAGGGCGTTGGATTCCCCTGGACCTGGAGTTAAAGAACAGTTCTCAGCTGCCATGTGGTTGCTGGTGATGGAACCTGGGTCTTCTGCAAGAGTAGTTGGTGCTCTTAACCACTAGGCCATCTCTACAGCCCCAGAAAAGCAATTCTTTTTTTTTTTTTTGTCTTTTCAAGACAGGGTCTCCCTGTAGCCCCAGCTGTCCTGGAACTCATTCTGTAGACCGGGCTGGCCTTGAACTCACAGAGATCTGCCTGCCTCTGCCTCCCGAGTGCTGGGATTAAAGGAGTGCACCACCATGCCTGGCTACACAAAAGCAATTCTTAAAAAATGTTTTTGTGGGCCAAGTGTGGTGGCACATGCCTTTAATCCCAGCAATTCCAAGGCAGAGGCAAGTGTATCTGTGAGTTCAAGGCCAGCCTGGTCTATGTAGTAAGTTCCAGGACAGCTGGGGCTATAGGGAGACCCTGTCTCAAAAAAAAAAAAAAGTTTTTGTGCAGGACGTGGTGGCACATGCCTTTAACCTCAGCACTCAGGGGGCAGAAGCACACTGATCTCTGTGACATTAAGGCCAACTTGGTCTACATAGTGAGTTGTAGGCTAGCTGGGGCTATAGAAAATGTTTTCGAGATAGTGTCTCATTAAGTTGTCCAAACTGGCCTCGAACTCTCTCTTCCTCCTAAGTAGCTGGTATTATAGGTTTATGCCACCAGATGCTGCTGTATTTTCTTTATCCATTCATCCAATGCTGGGTAACTAGGATGATTCCAAAGTTGGCTGTTATGAATAGAGATGCAATGGACATCTCCTACATTGAAGAGTTTCGAGGAAGAAGAGACAGAAGTGGAAGAACTTGGGGAAGAGGCAGGTGAGAGAGCTGAGGGAAACCACATTCTAACACATGCAAAAAAGAAATGTGTAATATCAAATGCAGCTGGGTGATCCAAGGAGGCTACAAGAGAGAAATAATGAAATTCGGTGCATACTTAGCAAAAAATATCCACAAGTTGGAGCTTCTTGATGACCTATGATTGGCTTTGGTGGAATGTCATTGGCAGAGCCGGAAGAGTTTTTAACATTTCCCCAAAGGTCTCACAGGACTCTCTGAGTCGTTCCTGCGTTGCTGTTTAGGATAGCCTTTGATCTCTATCTGGCTTGAAAGAAAAGCTCTGAAGGAGGATGTTGAGCACAAACAAGGCTTAGCAGCAGATTAACTGAACGGGTTACACAAGGCTGGAGAGGACAGAATTAAGAAACCAATGAGATTAAGTTAGTAGGAATCATGTAAACTTCTATTTTAAAATTTGTTTCCAAACAACTGCTTAAATTTAAGACAGGAAAGGTTTAGTTGGGCAATAAATGCTTAAAAGTGACCTAGAAGTTTTAGTTGATTATAAACTTAAATATGAAATGGGCCAAGAGTGAGATATATTTCCTTAAGAAGCAAGTACAGAGCCAGGCGTGGTGGCTCATGCCTTTAGTACTAGTTCTTGGGAGGCAGAGGCAGAGGCAGGTGGATCTTTGTGAGTTAGAGACCAACCTAGTCTACATAGCGAGTTCCAGGACAGCTGGAGCTACAGGTAGACCCTGTCTCAAAAAAAAAAGAAAAAAAAAAGAAGCAAGTACAGATTTAGATTCTAATAGAGGAGATAAAGTGGAGACAGGGATAATGATCTTATCTTTCTGGAAGGAAGAGTACAAAAAATTAAAAGAAAAGTTTATTAGAAATAAAAGACTGGAGAGAACTGAATATATTAGTAGGCTAAAGGGGGAGAAACTATCAAGGGCGAGGGAAAGATTATGAGAAGGGATAGTTGATGCAAGAGTTGATACAAAAAATTTGGAGTTGGGGCGGAGAGATGGCTCAGTGGTTAAGAGTACTGGCTTAGCCGGGTGTGGTGGTGCATGCCTTTAATCCTCGGGAGGCAGAGGCAGGCGGATCTTTGTGAGTTCAAGGCAAGCCTGGTCTACAGAGTGAGTTCCAGGACAGGACAGCTGGGACTACAGGGAGACCCTGTCTCGAAAAGATAAAAAAAGAAATTAGGAGTTGACTCTGAACAGGAATGAGGATGCCTTATCTTTGGAAAGACTATAAGGCAAGCTCAAGGAGTGAGAGTAACTGTTGATATGAATAAGGAATTGAGGCCCCTGGGAAGAGCACAGGCTGATGTTTTCAATTTGTGAGATGAGGTAATGTAACAATGGGACAGGCTCTGCTGTTTCTGAGACAGGGTGTGGAAGGAGAGTGAGAGGGGAGAGCTAGAGGGAGGTGGGAAAAGGAGTACCAGAGAGTGTCTCTAGTGAAATCCAGAAATGAGCAAGTTTCTTTTCTGTATCTGTGTGACCTCAGAATCCTTTGAGCCTCTAATTGCTTATCTCACCAACTCAGGAGTGTGAAGCCACCTGTGTCAGGGTGGTGCTCAAGAATGATATGCTTAAGATGGGCATGGTGCCTCATGTCTGTAATTAGTACTCTGGAGACCAGACCCGAGCATACCGAGTTGGAGTTGGAGGCCAGTCTGGGCTACCCAGTAAGATTATCTCTAACAATTATCACAACCACAAAACCTTTTTTTTTCTTTAATAGCCTGAAATGTAGTAGGGTTTTTGTTCTTGTTTCGAGATTTTGTTTTGATTTATGTGTATCTGTGTGTCTGTGTGTGTATGGAGCATGTGTATGGGTGCCTGAAGAGATCAAGAGGAGAGTGGCAGATCTTTTGGAGGTGGAGCTATAGGTGGCTCTGAGCCACCTAATATGGGTGCTGGGAACCGAATGTGGGTCTTTTCAAAGAGCAGCAAGCATTCTTAACCATCGAATCATCAACTGTTTTTTTTTTTAAACATTCTTCTTGCGATATCTACATATTCCTGTAAAAATCCATGACTCTGGCAGAATTATTAAGGAGATAGAATTTATCTAACGGTAACAGTTGTAAAATATTGAAATTTCGGTTAATCTCACATTAGTTCCTTATCGGATAAGGATTAAGACCGAAGCACAAAGGACTCAATAAAACCTCAAGAACCAGTGATTTTAATTGCTGGAAGGTGATGAGAAATCCTTCGTCCATTCCTGACAAGCCCTATGCTCAGGCTGAACGGGAGGGAGCAAACAAGGAAAAAGCTGCTCTCCGCCCTCTCGACTTTACGCAGGAAAAAGCCAGACAATCAGTACCAGTGGTAGGAACAGATAAGCTACGTAAGGCGAGGCTCGAAATGCGGGAGCGAAAAGCCAAGCCCTGTTGTTCAGTGAGGAAGAGTCGGATTTCCCCAGGACATTATTAACAGGGAAGTCACTCCCAGTCCAAAAGCTTAGTGCTCGCTGTGTGAACGCAAGACCTCCAACACCAGAGGGCGCCCGCTAGAGCATGCCTCCGGAAGTCCCGCCTCCATTCCGGGTGTCAGAATAGGGCGGGGCTGAGAGCAGCTTCCGGCTCTGGGAAGTGTAGCGCTTTGCACGTGTTACTTTCTAAGGTCCTGGGTCTCCTTTTCCGCTGGTGAACTTGTCCGAAAGAGTCGTCGCGGTCCAAGAATGAAGCCGGTAAGTGCCTTCGGGAGCCCCGGCCCGCGGCTTCAGGGTTACTCCGATTGAGAGGGTGGCCGTCTGTTTACCTTTTCGGTAGGTTTTCCCTCTGACGGGCGATGTGGTTGGGGCTCCCTGGTGGCTCCGGGCTCAGTTAACTTCCGGTCATACTGGGGATTCCCACCCCCCCTCCCACTGTGCTGGCCCCCTGGAGGTCGGAGACCTGCACAGAGTCTTGCATCCTAGGTATGTCAGACTGAAGAGTTTTTCCAGACCGTCTTCTAAACCCTTTTTGTACATAGGAGAAACAAGTTCCAGCTTTCATTGAGTGTATTGTTTGAGTCCCGGGACCGGGGGCGAGTCAGTTTCCCCCAAGTTTAAGGAGGTAGTAAAGCTGGTGGGAAATGGGGAAACTTAACTACTAGGATTTGGATTCCTGAATGAAGCCATCCCTAGCAAGAGAGTCCTTGGACTCCAAAGACCAGAATTCACTTTTGCTCTCCTTTGGGTAGGGGTCTTAAGCAAGTTGCTTAATAATCCATGAGCCTTTACTTCATGAGTAATGTGAGGACAGCAACAATGTTTAGGTTGTTGGAGACAGTATGTCTTAGCATTTAGAAAATGACCAAACACTGTAGATAGCAGTTTTTTTTTTTTCTTCTTTTTTTGTATTTTTGAGACGGTCTCTCTTTAGTATCAGCTGGCCTGGAGCTCGCACTGTAGACCAGGCTGGCCTTTAACTCACAGAGATCCGCCTGCCTCCACCTTCCGAGTGCTGGGATTAAAGGCGTCCTCACCCTGAAGCAGTTATTGTTAAAAAACAGCCTTCATTTTGCTCTGAATCTTTAAATTACAAGTGACTATCCTGGAATAACTTATTTGCCACAAGATCAATGATTCTTAACATTTTTCTTTATAGATCTTAGACACTTTTGAGAGATTGATTCAGATCATAGTAAAATCCTGTGAATAACTGATGCTCTGGTGCTATTCTGTAGGATTACTGCCATATTTTGGCTTTATTTTTATTTTTAAGAAAGGGTCTCCCTGTAGCCCAGGTGGCTATGTAGACCAGGCTGACCTTGATCTTACAGAGAGATCCACCTGCCTCTGCCCCCCAAGTGCTGAGATTAAAGGCATGTGCCAACACACCTGGCTTTGGTTTTATTCTTTATGTGAGATCCATGGTTGTGAGACATTAAAATTGTGAAATTGGTATAATGAAATTTATAAACAATTCTCTTTAACCGAAGTTTAAAGGAATGATTAAAAATTCTCAGTTGTTGCCGGGCATGGTGGCGCACACCTTTAATCCCAGCACTCTGGAGGCAGAGGTAGGCGGATCTCTGTGAGTTCAAGGCCAGCCTGGTCTTACAGAGCGAGCTCCAGGACAGCTGGTACTAAAAGGGAGACCCTGTCTCAAAAATACCAAAAAAAAAAAAAGGATAAAACAAACAAAATTCTCAGTTGTAGTATTCTTTTGTTTTCTAGAGAAGAAATAAAAAGCAGGTCCCAAGCTTTCGCAAGTTAATAAAAACTAGTAAAGTCAAACTTGAAAACAAACTAAAAAATAAGCAATTTAAACAACAAAGCACTATCAAGAAGTACCGAAAAGAACAGAGGAAACTAAGGCAAGCTGTAAAAGATGCTGTGTCTAAGAAACCCATTCCATTGGAGGACCCAAAGCACAAAAGATCAGGTAATGAAAATATTCATGTGTCCTACTTCCCATTAATTGCCCTGAAATACTCTCCATAGAAATGGCTTGTTTTCTAGTAATGTCTCTTCCGGTGTTCACATTTTTACAGGTTTAAGTATGGTTAGGATTCCACTATGCTTTGTCACAGTCAGTAGGAAAAAACATTTCAAGACAGTATGCACTGCGAGAAAGCTAGCCTCCATTTTTAGTTTCTCTAGAGAGCTAATCTGAAGATGCAGTACTTGGAGGAGACACTCAGAGTAGCCAAGTAAATAACTTTTGGTCTGCCACCTGCCACTACAGTTAACTGAGGTAAGAAGACTTTTTGAGGGTGCATTTTTTGTTTGTTTGCATTTCTTTTTGATTTTTGGAGACAGGGTCTCCCTGGAGCCTGGCCAGCCTACAACTTGCTATATAGACCAGGCTGGTTTCCATTTCACAAAGATCCATGTGCCTCAGCCTCACAAATGCTGGGATTAAAGGTGGCTAGCACCACCTGGTCCATTTAAAATTTTTTTTAATTTTTATTTTATGTGCCTGTGTGTAACTGCACCCATGTTATGCAGTGTCTCCTGAATCCAGAAGGTGTCATTGGATGCCCTGGAACTGAAGTTAGAGGTGATTGTTAGCTATTATGTGGGTATATGGGTGCTGGGAACAGAACCCTGGTCTCCTGCAAGAGTAGCCCGGCTTTTTTTTTTTTTTTTTAGACAGGGTCTCCCTGTAGCCTCAGCTGTCCTGGAACTTACTATGTAGACCAGGCTGGCATTGAACTCACAGAGAACTACCTGCCCCTGCCTCCTGAGTGCTGGGATTACAGGTGTGCATCACCATACCTGGCTAAGTTTTACAAATTAAAAAACATAATCTTCCAGTAGTTATAAACAATGAAAGTAAAGCAAAATGTTTCTTTATTCTCACAGTTTATTATCTAAATGAAGTCATCAAACGGGTATGAGGAAAGGATGGATGCAAACAGTGCTGAATCCGGTGTGAGAAATTGAAGTTGTTCCTTATGGCCTCCCTTTCTCACTAAAGCAGGAGGCTAGATCCTTGAAAGTGAGGTAGTTGAGAAGGTTAGAAGTGTAATGATAGCTAAAAGGTAATATATGAAAGAGAAGAGGCTGATCAACAAAATAGAGCAATTGCTGGTTTGAGAAATGGAAATGTTTATTTAAGTAGGTAGAGGCTTCATTGCTTGTAGCAGTATTTACCAGTCTGTCTTCTATCAGGAAGATTGTTTTGTTAAGGAAAACACTTAGTCTTATTTACAGTAGACTCCTCTGCACTTAAGGAAGGTTTCTGACACTGAATCATCTTTTAAAAATTAAAACAGAAGCATGGATAAAAGAACAAAGAACACAGAAAGTGAGCAGAGAGAGAAGTTAGAATGATCTGGGTGAGGTTGAGGTTTTGGTAGATGTAAAGAAATAGATTAGAAGAAACCAAATGAAGCTGAAGGCAGAAATGATTGTCATCAAACGGGCGAGCATCAAGATTTGGACCTGGCTGAAATGGGATAGATGGAAAAGTAACTGTGGAGGTGAAAAGGAATGAAAGTCATTGGAGGTGAGAAGGAGTGAAGGGACTTAGGCTTTAGTTCTCTTGAAACACTATTCAGAATCCATGGAAATCCTTATGTTCCAGTCGTTACAGTGCCCTGGGAATGCTTTTGACATTTCGATATCAGGAATCAGAAACACTAAGATGCTAGCATTTGCTGAACTCAGTATCTTACTCTAGGAGAGTACAACATGGTAGTTGCACTTTCATTGGGGATATTGGAAGGGAGCACAGGTAAAATGTTAGGAAAAAATGCAGAATTCTAATACTTTTATTTTTTGTTGAACAGTTAAAAGGATCGAGAGGGACGAGGAAGAGGAAGAAGAAGCCCTTCCTTTAGATATGATGGATGAGGATGACTTACAGTTAATGAAAGATTTAGGACAAAGAGCATCTTTTCTCACAAGAGATCTTTCTTCTAGGTAATCCTTATCTGGAATACATCTGTTTGCATCTGTACAATGTTAAAAATGTTGGTTCTGAATTTTACTAAGATAGATAGTTCAAGATGTTCTTCCCTGTGTACAGTGTTGAAAGTCTAAGATGCTCACCCCGGGCACAGTATTTGCAAAGAGTAATCCAATGTTAAATTTCTCTTCTTTTTGTTTATTGGTTTGTTTTGCTTTTGAGACAGGGTCTCTTGTATCCCAGGCTGGCCTTAAACCCACAATGTAGTTGAGGATGACTTTGAACTCCTGACTGTCCCTTCTGCCTCTGCCTTCCCAACTACTTGAATTACAGGCACACACATCACATCTAGTTTCATGTGGTGCTGAGATTTTGAATCCAGGGCTTTGTGCATGCTGGGCTTTGTGCATCCTAGGCAAGCAGTTCACCAGGTAAACTACATTTCCAGCCCTTGTTTAAAGTTAGTTTATTAGTAAAACAAGTTGATTTTATTTTTTTAATATTTTATTTTTATTTTATGTGTATAAGTATATTGCCTGCATGTGTGTAAGTGCACTTGTGTTGTACAGTGCCCATGGAGACCAGGAGAGGCCATCAGATCCCCTGGAACTGGAGTTACAGACAGTTGTTAACTGCCATGTGGGTGCTGGGAATCAAACCCACGTCCTCTGCTAGAGCAGTCAGTGCTCTTAATAGCTGAGCCATCTCTGCAGCCCCGCAGTTGATTTTATTTAATGTACATTTCCATTTCTTTTGATTCTGAATAGTGAACTTGAATTACAGAAGGGTGCTGTTTGAGAGACTGGCAGAACAGTCCTGAGTTCTTTGTGGTTTTAATCTCACTCAGTCTTCAGTACCTTGTTAGGTAGGTATTATTTCCACTTCCAGAGTGGAGATTGATGTTTTCCACAGTCATAAAGAGTGGGTCTGGACTTCAAACTTAGTTCTAATTCCAAAGTCCATGCTATGCTCTGAAAGACTGTGGGAAAGTAAAGTGTAGTGTCTTCTTTTGGTTTTCCAAAAGGAATTGTAAATTCACCTTTATTTTGCATCTAAAGGGAAAATCAGTTATAGTTGTGGTAGTTTGAGTCATTTTTATAAATTTACAGTTTAATTATTCAGTTGGTGTTTGAGTGCCTCCCATGTACTAGGCTCTGGTCTGAGTGCCAATATACCTGTTGGTAGTTGTCAATAGGTAGTTTCAGTTACAGTACTTGCACTTGGGATAAACATTGAGTACAGTATTGTCACTGAGCAAAGTTCAGTAGGCGGTTTATTTTTTTGTATAGTTGGCTTTGTGTATTATGGGTCTACTTAAGCATAGATGTTTTAAAAAGTATTTGTGATAGTTTGGAACTACAGAACTGAATAGTCTAGAAACTTGAAAAAAGTATGCTACAAGTGCATAAAATATTTGTGATCTAGGGGCTGGAGAGATGGCCTAGTGGTTAAGAGCTCTGACTGTTCTTGCAGAAGACCTGGGTTCAATCCCCAGCACCCACATGGTGGCTGAAAACCGTCTTTAACTCCAGTTCCAGGGGATTCCAACACCCTCTTCTGACCTCCATGGCATTGCACGACACAGGTGCACAAACCTACATGCGGACAGTACATTCATACACATAAAAAAAAAAAAAAAAGATTAAAAAATATTTGTGGTCTATACCAAAACATGTATATAATCTATTATAAAGCATTAAAATTTATCAAAATTGAACAGCTGCTCAGAGTCCTTGCAGTGTCATTCACATAGTAATTTCTAGGCCATCCTGGATTATAGAATGTCTCCAAAAGGAAGGGCATAATTAGATTTTCTAGTGTTGTAGGGAGGGGACATGTCAGTGGTACTTTGTACTCTACCCCCCCAAATGATTCTGAGGCTGAAACCCAGGGGATCTTGTAAGTGCTCTCACTGTGTAGCTCAAGATGACCTGTAAATGATAATCCTCCTGCCTCTGCCAGAGTGCTGGGAATATAAGCAGTTCTATACAATACGTTTAAAATTGATAGGCCTTTAGGTACCCTTTAGAACTAAACATTGAAATTTTTTTTTTTGGTCTTTTTGAGACAGGGTCTCCTTGTAGCCCCAGCTGACCTGGAACTCAGTCTGTGGACCAGGCTGGTCTTGAACTCACAAAGATCCGCTTGCCTCTGCCTCTCGAGTGCTAGGATTAAAGGCGTGCACCACCACACCCAGCTAAACATTGAATTCTTTACTGCAGTGAGCCAGTTCATGCCAAGAAACGAAAACACGAGAGTGTAATAGATAAATATGAAAAAATACCAAGGACTCTGCAAACTGCACCTGAGAAGGAGCTGATTCATTTGCTTCCTATCAAGGATAAAAGTGGTGTAATCCCACAGACTAGGGAGAAACCAGGTGAGTACAGTGGTTGGTATATTGGTTAACTTAGTTTTCAGTATTAGAATATTTTTTTTTTTTTTGAGACAGAGTCTCCCTTTAATCCTAGCTGGTCTGGAGCCTGCTATGTAGACAGGGCTGGCCTTGAACTAGCAGATCTGCCTGTCTCTGCCTCCCTAGTGCTGGGATTAAAAGTGTGTGCCACCACACCCGGAAGAATACATTTTTTAAATTCAAAATTTAATTTTATTGTGGCTTTTAGTTATAGCTGCAGAATAAGGGTAACTGCCATTAGTCGTGTAGTGCCTCACAAGTGAACATGGTTATTTCAGTTGTATTGTGCCTACAACTACAGCTACAAGGTTTGGGTGATTTTCTTATTGGAGGGCTGAGGGAGAGAAAGGGGGAAAAAAACGTGTGTGAAATCAGAAAAAAACACAAAAATCAAAGACATAATGTTAAGGTGATTTATGGCAAAGCGTATAGTCATGGAACTGCAATCTAGGCAAACACCAAATATTGGCATCCAAAAACTTTGCTGTGCTCTTCTCAGCTAAAGTAGCACCTGTCCTTTGTCTCAGATGGTACCATTGCTCGCTGGTTTTGTTTTTGTCTTACACTTAAGTGTATTGTCACATTTTAATAAGTGTATCTTTCAAATAGTTACTGACACGAAAGATGAAGAAGATGAAGAAGAAGAGCTGGAACTTGAGGAAGGTAATGACCTGTAGCTTTACAATTACCACATTGTTAATTGGGAAGTACTTTTTTTTTGGTCTTTTTGAGACAGGGTCTCCTCGTAGCCCCAGCTTGTCCTCACTCTGTAGACCAGGCTGGCCTGGAACTCACAAAGATCCGCCTGCTTCTGCCTCCCAAGTGCTAGGATTAAAGGTGCGTGCTACTGCGCCCGGCTCAACTTTGAGTTTTTTTTTTTTTTGACTTGAGTTTTTTAAGGACAATTATGCTTGTATATGTCTTTTTCAGAATTGACTGTGAGTTTTTAAAATTTAAAACAATTTTTACGTTTTTTTTTTAATCGTAATTTCAGTGCGAGTGTGATCGGAGGACAGCCTCTGTTAGGTGGTTCTGTTTTACCATGAGGGTCCCCAGATTGGAACTCAGGTCATCAGACTTGGTTGCGGGCGCTTTATTTGCTGAGCAATTTCACAGCCCTCTGTTCGAGTCTGGGGTTTTATTTTATTTTATTTTATTTTATTTATTTTTATTTTTATAAATTTTTAAAAAATTAAAAAAAAATTTTTTGTTTATGAGTGTACTGTCTGCATGTAGGTTGGTGCACCTGTGTTGTGCAATGCTGCGGAGGTCAGAAGAGGGTGTCAGATTCCCTTGAAACTGGAGTTAAAGATGGTTCTTAGCTGCCATGTGGATGCTGGGAATCGAATCGGGGCCCTCTGCAAGAGCAGTCAGTGCTCTTAACCGCTGAGCCATCTCTCCAGCCCTGAGACTGGGGTATACCGTGGTCCAGGCTGACCTGGAACTCAGCCAAACTCTTGTCTATCCTGCATCCGCCTCCTTAGTACTTCGATAACTGGTGTGAGCCACCATGCCTAGCTACAGTAGTTTTACCTAATGAAAATTTACCTGAAAATAAGTTTGTTTGAAAGTATTAGTATAGAATTTGTAATGAAAGAGTGGTTAAATTTACTTTCACTTAACAGAGATTATACCTCAGCTGTGGTGTTTAACTGGTTTCAGTCACTTACTATAGGTTAATTACAGATGATGCTTATGTATATATTAAATCTCATTCCCTGTGAATCTCTTAAGGTATAATTCAAAGTACTACATAGAGTTCAAAGCAAAAGAATAGACTATTCTCTGTGCCTTAAGAAAAAAGTAGGGCTGGAGAGATGGCCTAGTGGTTAAGAGCGCCGACTGCTCTTGTAGAGGAGCCGGGTTTGATCCCCAGCACCCACATGGCGGCTGAAAACCGTCTTTAAATCCAGTTCCGGGGGGAATCCAACACCCTCTTCTGACCTCAGAGGCATTGCATGACACGGATGCACAACCTACATGCAGACAGTACATTCATATGCATACGAAAATAGATAAAATTAAAAAATAAAAGTAAGAGTGTTTTTTTTAGTTAATATGCATTATTGTGGATATATTGCATAGTAATTAAAAGAGTTTGAGCTTTATAGACTTAAGTCCCATTTCTGTTAGGTTTATGAAATTGAAGTTAATAAGTTATTTTCCTTTTGCCTTAGTTTCCTTAATTACATAATTGGTATGATAGTACCCATTATTACTGATATGTGAAAATTACTGTTTCTAAGTATTTGTAAATAAAACAGTATTTAAGGGTAAAAATGTGATTTTGTTTCAGATATTGTTGAAAATCCCATTCAAGAGCTCACAATGGAAGAGCATTTGATTGAAAGAAGGAAAAAACTACAGGAAAAGAAAATGCAAATTGCATCCTTGGCATCAGCCATATTATCAGATCCGGAAAGTAATGTGAGTGGCATTGATTTCTTTAGGTTCTTCATATGGTATAAATGTACAGTGTATTAAAAAACTCTGGTTTCTTGTAAGCATTTACAAAAAGGGAAAGAATTAAACGTATTCTCAATTCCAGGCAAAGATATGGGACTTATTTTGGTTACTTTAAAAGTAGTATGTAAAAGTAATTTTATTAGGTGAAAAAGAATTTACTTACACATTTGTCTGACTTAGAGGTGTTTTGAGATCAAATCTTGCCACACACCCTAGGCTGGCTCATGTTCCTGCATCAATCTCCTGAGTGCTGGGATTTTTAGATGTGCACCACCATGTTTGTTTATTTATTTATTTATTTATTTACTTACTTATTTATTTGGTATTTTTGAGACAGGGTCTCCCTTTAGTCCCAGCTGGCCTGGAGCTTGCTCTGTACACCAGGCTGGCCTTGAACCTGCCTCTGCCTCCCAAGTGTTGGAATTAAAGGGTGCGCCACCATGACCAGCTGTGTTCTTTTTTTTTTTTTTTTTAATTTTTGTTTTTATTTTATATGTATGAGTGTTTTGCCTGCATGTATCTAAGTGTACCTGTGTCATATAAACAATGCCTATGGAGGTCAGAGAGGGCATTGGATCCTATAGAATGAGTTATGGACAGCTGTTAGCCTCCTTGTGGTTGCTGGGACGTGAACATAGGTCTTCTGCAAGAATAGTCAGTGCTCTTTACTCTGGAGCCATCTCCAGCCCCTCTCTTTTTGCCACTACTGGGAATTGAATCCAGGGGTTTGTGTATGCTGGTCAGGTGGCTTACCACTGAGCTACATCCTCCAGTGGTATATTATTGATTAATTCATGTTTATGGCATTAATATTTTTATTAGTGTCTATAACAATTTAATATATTTCTAAAGTATTTTCATAAAATAAGATATATGCTTGGAAGACAAAGATTTTTCTAAAAATAGGTAAATTAATATATGCATATTTTGGAGTGATGCAGATTGGAAGGAACAACAACCACAACAAAAAAACACTGGGTCAAAGAACTGACTGAAATGGAATTTTTGCTCAAAACAGTAAACTTCTGCATTGAAAATTTTAAAAGAGACTGAGAAAAATAAGAAAATCATGTTTGGCGGAATGCGTGAGCTCTGGTGGGGTGGGGAGGGGCAAGGAAGGGGGAATGGGTCTAGACATGATTGGAAATTTTGTATGAAATGCACAGAGCTTCAATAAAAATTGGTAAAAAAGCCGGGTGTGGTGGCACACGCCTTTAATCCTAGCACTCAGGAGGCAGAGGCAGGTGGATCTCTGTGAGTTCAAGGTCAGCCTGGACTACAAAGTGAGCTCCAGGCCAGCTGGGACTAAAGGGAGACCCTGTCTCAAAAAAAACAAAAAAAAAAAAAAAAAAGAGACATACTAATAAATATATATAGTACATTTTGTGTAACTCCTTTGAGTTCTATATCAAAATATACCAGGTTTAATGTGCAATGAGTCCTTATGTGGGCAGTGTCCACATGTGATTCCAGGAGATGTTCTTACCTTATAGGGAATTTGACTTTTAAACTATGTTTCTTCATTATTTGAATATATCAGTATTCTTTAGTTTTTATTTTATTTTATTTTTATTTAGTATAATAATAAACTATAATTCAAAAAGACAAAAAAAAAATAGGTAAATTAACTTTGTTTAAATTAATTTTTAATTTTTAAAAATTTTTTTCGGTTTTTTTAAGACAGGGTCTCCCTGTAGCCCCAGTTTTCTTGGGACTCACTGTGTAGACCAGGCTGGCCTTATACTCACAGTAATCTGCCTGCCTCTGCCTCCCAAGTGCTGGGATTAAAGGCATATGCCACCATGCCTGGCAAAACTAACTTTTAAAAATATTTTTTATTACTTATTTTTATTTTTGTATGAGTATATTGCTTGCATGTATATAAATGAACCCATGCCATGCAATGTCTACAGACATCAGAAGAGTGTATTGGATCCCCTAGAACTGGAGTTAAGTGCACTTGTCAGCTGCTATATGGGTGCTAGGAATTGAACCTAGGTCACTGCTGAGCCATCTCTCTACCTCAATTAGCATTTTAAGATTAAAAGAATTTTCTTTTTTTGTATGTATTCTACTTGTGTGCAGTTGCCTGGGGAGGCCAGGAGAGGGTGTTGGATTCCCTGGAGCTAGAGTTATGCACATGGTTGTGGGAAACCTGTCATGGGTGTTGGGAATTGTACATTGGTCTTTTTGGAAGAGCAGCAGACATTCTTAGCTGCTAAGCTATCTCTCTAGCTCTTATATTTTAAGCTGTTTTTAGTATTATGTGTACATGTGTGGCAGAGGACAGTTTTTGAGAGTTGATTTTCACCTTTTATCACGGGTACTGTGGATTGAAATGAGAGAGTTAGGCATCCACAGCAAGCACTTTTACCTGCTGAGTCATCTCACTGGCCCTAAACTTTTTGTATTCAGCTACATAATAAAGGTTAGCTTTATTTTTTATTTTTATTTAATTTAATTTATTTATTTATTTTTGGGTCTTTTTGAGACAGGGTCTCCCTGTAACTCCGACTGTCCTGGAATTTGCTCTGTAGACCAGGCTGGCCTTGAACTCACAAAGATCTGCCTGCCTCTGCCTCTCAAGTGTTAGGATTAAAGGCGTGCGCCACCACACCCGGCCTACAAAGGTTAGCTTTAATGATGCATGTGTTGGTAGGGAATACTAACTGTGCTGAGAATTCAATATGAATTGACTTCGTGAGTCATTAGGTGAATTCCAGTTATTATGTTAGATATGGGGATGATGTCTTTGTTTTGAATTGTTTCTGCTATGATTTCTCTAGTCTTATATGTTACTTTAACAGATCAAGAAACTGAAAGAATTGCGTTCCATGCTGATGGAACAGGATCCTGACGTGGCTGTTACTGTTCGGAAGCTGGTGGTAGTTTCCTTAATGGAACTATTTAAGGACATCACACCTTCTTACAAAATCCGGCCCCTGACCGAAGCAGAAAAATCTACCAAGGTGATGCTAAAAATTACTGTATAAAATAAACTGAAAGCTGAGTGTGGCTATGCACATCTTACTAGAGGCAGGCGGATCTCTTTGAGAGGTTAGCCTGGTCTACGTAGGGAATTCCAGGTCAGCTGGGCCTATAGGGAGACTCTGTCACAAAAAGGAAATAAAAAAGCTGGGTGTGGTGGCACACGCCTTTAATCCTAGCACTCAGGAGGCAGAGGCAGGTGGATTTCTGTGAGTTCAAGGCCAGCCTGGGCTATACAGTGAGCTCCAGGCCAGCTGGGACTAAAGAGAGACCCTGTCTCAAAAAGACAAAAAGAAAAAACCCAAACAAACAAACAAACAAACAACCTGAAAATTTTGTAGAGACAGAGACCGGAGAACAGGATATTATGGGTTTTTTGTCCCTGTCCTCCTCCCAGCATTGTGTAAGGCACTCCTGTTTTTCACTAACTTTTGAATTTTAATTCTCTTGATTGTTTTAAAATGTGATGATTTTGGTCTTTTCAGATCCGCAAAGAAACCCAGAAGTTAAGAGAATTTGAAGAAGGCCTGGTTAGCCAATACAAATTTTATTTGGAAAATCTGGAGCAAATGGTTAAAGGTATAGTAAACATATCTTTTTTTTTTCTTGCTGGGATTAAAGGCGTGCGCCACCTTGCCCAGCAGTAAACATATCTTAAAAGTACATAATATGGGGCTGGAGAGATGGCCTAGCAGTTAAGAGCACCGACTGTTCTTGCAGAGGACCCGGGTTCGATCCCCAGCACCCACATGGCAGCTGAGAACCGTCCATAACTCCAATTCCAGGAGAACTCCAGTTCCAGGGGAATCCGACATCCTCCTCTGACCTCCATAGCATTGCACGACATGGGTGCAGAAACCTACATGCAGATAGTACATTCATACACATAAATAAATAAATAAATAAATAAATAAATAAATAAATAAAATAAAAAAGTACATAATACAGCTAGCCATGATATGAACACAAAAGTGAATTTTATATTCTGTGCTGTAAGAGGCAAGTATTATGTATAGTGAGAAGTAAAATCTAAAGTTAAGACTTCCTGGGGTTGGAGAGATGGCCTAGCAGTTAAGAGCGCCGACTGCTCTTGCAGAGGACCTGGGTTCGATCCCCTGCACCCACATGGCAGCTGAGAACTGTCTGTAACTCCAATTCCAGGAGAACTCCAGTTCCAGGGGAATCCGACAGCCTCTTCTGACCTCCGCGGCCCTGCATGACATGGGTGCACAAACCTGCATGAAGACAGTACATTCATACACATAAAATAGCTCAGTTTTAGAGTACTTGCCTGGCATGCACGAAGCCCTGGTTTCAGTTTCTGGCACTGAGGTGGTACATGCCTATAAACTCAATATAGGGGAGGTGGAAGCAGGAGGATCCCAAGTTCAAGGTCATCCTCAACTACATAGGCAGATCGAGTCTATTATATGTCAGAATGAGACCCTGTTTCAGTTTTTCTCCACCATTTACTGTTTACCTAATTGTTTATAAAATGGTAATAATAGCACTTGTCTCATAAAATTACTGTGAGAACCAATTAGATTTATAAACATGCAATGATTAGACCTCTTTCATGTCTAGGTACTATTAGTATCACCTATTAGCGTTTAGCATTATTTCTGTAGTCCTTTGTTTTTCCTTCTATTGTGGTGCTGGGGATTGAACCCAGGAATGCATACATACTAGGCAGGTATTCTAGAACTGAGCTATACCTCAAGCACATTGTAGTTCTTTATAAGTAGGCAGATGTTTGTTGAATTTATGAACAGCTGGGATTTATTCTACCATTTTTTTAAATTTGGAAACTAGTCAGAAGGCCATACCTTGAAGTAGATGTTAGTGTCTTGAAAGCAAACTTAAAAAAAAAGCAAAATAGGGCTGGAGAGATGGCCTAGCGGTTAAGAGCACCAACTGCTCTTGCAGAGGCCCGGGGTTTGATCCCCAGCACCCACATGGCAGCTAAGAACCACCTGTAATTCCAGTTCCAGGAGAACTCCAGCTCCAGGGGAATCTGAGACCCTCTTCTGACCTCCGCAGCATCGCATGACACGGGTGCACAAACCTGCTTGCAGACAGTGCATTCATACACATACAAAAATAAAATAAAAAAAAAAGCAAAATAAAAATAAAAAAAAGAAAGCAAACTTAAAAATCAGTTAGGATTGTAAGCTCTTATACCAAACAGTTTTCTTCAAAAAAGGGACTTAGTGAAAATAGAGGGACGATGGGCTGGAGAGGTGGCTCAGTAGTAGTTAAGAGCATTTGCCGCTCTTGCACAGGACCTGAATTTGATTATCAGCACCCACATCATCAAGTGGCTTAAAACCACCAGTAATTCTAGCTCCAGGGGAGCCAACACCCTCTTCTGGCCTCTGCAGGCATCCGTACACACAGATATGTATACGTACATAGAAATTTTTTTTTTCGTCTTTTCGAGACAGGGTCTCCCTGTAGCCCCAGCTGTCCTGGAATTCGCTCTGTAGACCAGGCTGGCCTTAAACTCACAAAGATCCATCTGCCTCTGCCTCCCAAGTGCTAGGATTAAAGGCGTGTGCCACGATGCCTGGCTCAGAACTGTCTTTAACTCTAGTTCCAGGGGAATCCAATACTCTCTTCTGACCTCCGCAACATTGCACGACATGAGTGCATCTACCTACATGCAGACAGTTCACTCATACACATTAAATTAACAACAAAAAAAGAAAACTGGCTATTCTTGCAGAAGACCTGGGTTTGAATCCCAGCACCCACATGGCAGCTAACAACTATCCATAACTCCAGTTCAAGGGGAGCCAACACCATCTTCTCTCCTCTGGAAACTGCATGACCTGGGTGCATTTACACACATGCACACGATTCACACATACACATAAAAGATTAAACATAAAAGATAAAGAAAAGAAATTGATATGCCTATGTAATGTGTTTTCATCTCATTGGACTGCCTTAGTGGTTTTTATATTTTATTTTTTAATTTTTTTCGGAGAAAGGGTTTCTCTGTGTGGCCCCAGCTGGCTTGAAGCTTGCTATGTAGACAAGGCTGGCCTTGAACTCACAGAGATCTGCCTGCCTCTGCCTTCCCAATGCTGGGACTAAAGGTATGTGCTACCACGCCCGGCAAGATTCCCTTAAGACTGAGGATTATCTAGTTACCAGCCAAAACAGGACTACTGTATCCTGTTGACCCTGAAAATGACATGAAGGTGTATAGTAGGCATATGGAGGAGATGGGAGGCAGGAGTATTGCTTCTGTGCTTTGATGTCCCCTGGACCCTACAAGGCCTAGCAACTTTGTATAGATAATGACTGTCCCATAAGAATATAATATTCAACCATGCATGGTTGCGCATGCCTTTAACCCCAGCATTTGGGAGGCAAAGGCAGGTGGATCTCTTGAGTTCAAGGCTATCCTGGTCTACGTAGCGAGCTCCAGGCCAACTGGGACTAAAGGGAGACTGTCTCAAAAAGACAAAAAAAAAAATAATAATAATAATATTGAGGGCTTCTCCCCTTTTAAAAGCACTCAATGAGCCTTTTGCTAAGTGGCTCATTGAGCCGTCATGAAGGGGCAGAGTAAAAACAGCACTTTTGGGTGAAGTGGCAACTTATGTTGTTTTATTTCAATCGGTGTTGTGACAAATAAAATATCGAGGGCTTGGAGATGGCTCAGTGGGTAAAGTGGTTGCTATGTAAATGTAAGGAGCTGAGTTATGATTCCTAGCACCCAGTAGTTTATACCTGTAATCCCAGTGGAGTGCATCCTCTTTTTGCAGAGGAGCCAGGTATGGATCTTAGCACCATGTTGGGTGCTCACAGCCGCCTATAACTATAGCTCTGGAGGATCCAACACCCTCTTCTGGACTCAGCACCTGCACTTACATGTATATATACTCACAGACACACAAATATGCATGCAGTTAAAAAAAAAGATAAGCTGGAGAGTGGTAGAGAGACAACTGGTTTTGATCTCTGGCCTCGGTATCCATGTACATATGTGCACACACATATCATCCACATTAAAGAATATTAGGCTGGGCATGGTAGTGCACGCCTTTAATCCCAGCACTTGGGAGGGAGAGGCAGGTGGAGGATCTCTGTGAGATCAAGGGCAGCCTGGTCTTCATAGTTCCAGGCCAGCTGGGGCTATTAGGGTGACCCTGTCTCAAAAAAAAAAAAAAAAAAAAAGATTGAGTCAGAGGTCATTTTTAAGGAAATGTAACCACACTAAGAGGGTGAAATTAATTTTAATAATAAATTATATCCAGATTACCATTTCTTAAATATGTTTTATTAAATTTATTCCTTTATTTGTGAGTAGTGTCTGGGCACGAACTTGCCACTATGTGCATGTGGCCGTCAGAAGATGGCTCTGGGGAGTCAGTTCTCTCCTTTCACCTTGTGGGTTCCAGGGATTGAACCCAGGTCAACAGACTTGACAGCAAGCGTACTCATCTTGCTGGGTTCATATTACCATTTCAACATGTAATTGATTTTAAAGATTAGTAAAATGCTTTATGTTCTCATAGGTTTTGGTCCTGAGATCAAAGTCCAATTTGTACTTTACAGTAGCTTCTTTATGTAGCAGTAGCTTATGTATGGGACCACAAAGATAGAGACTTTTATACATATCAGATCACCATGAAACCTTTTTATATAGTTTAGTAAAAATGTGGTAAATACAGTTGGTTGTGGTGCCGTGCACTCGGGAGGCAGAGTCAAGTGGATCTGTGTGAGTTCAAGGCTGGCCTATTCTATATGCCGAGTTCTAGGCCAGCTGGGGCTACAGGGAGACCCTGCCTCAAAAAGATTTGTTAAATACAAATTTAAAAAGAAATCTACTTGGTTTATGTTTTGATCTCTGATTAAAGTAATCACATTTATCTTTCAATTAGACTGGAAGCAAAGGAAGCTGAAGAAAAGTAATGTAGTATCCTTAAAGGCATACAAAGGCCTGGCAGAAGTGGCTGTGAAGAGCCTGTGCGAGCTGTTGGTGGCCCTGCCTCATTTTAACTTTCACAACAACATCATTGTATTGATTGTCCCTCTAATGAATGATGTGTCAAAATCGGTGGGTTGCTCTAAAAATAATTTCTTGCTATTGTTCTTAGTTGAAAATTATTAAGAAAAAAAAAAATTATACACCATGTGATTTGGCCTCACTCCCAAAATTCTTATGAAGTCATTAGTGGTAAAATAGTATCAATATATTAAGCACTGTTTCCAAGAAAATTATTTGAAGTGGTTCTCAACAGGAGTTTTACCTGTAGTGAGCATGCAGTCTGGGAAGAGTTTTGTATCATGAGTATGCTGGGTGGGGGAGTGCTAGTTCTGGTGAGTGAATTCATGCACAGTACACAGCAGACTTAGCTGATCCAAATGTTAGCAGGTGCAAAGATTGAGACATACTGCTTTAGCGTGGCATTTTCTTTTTCAGATATCGGAAATGTGTTGTGAGGCAGTAAAGAAACTATTTAAACAAGATAAATTAGGCCAAGCTTCTCTTGGTGTCATTAAAGTGATTTCTGGTTTTGTGAAGGGCAGAAATTATGAAGTTAGGCCAGAGGTAAGTCTTTTTCTTTTTTTTTTTACTTTGCATTTTGTTTTTAAATTAGGAAGCTATGGTTGAGCGTGGTGGCACACGCCTTTAATCCCAGCACTGAGGATGCTGAGGCAGGTGGATCTCTGTGAGTTCAAGGCCAATCTGGTCTACATAGGGAATTCCAGGTCAGCTGGAGCTACAGGGAGACCTTTTCTCAAAAAACCAAAAGGGGATATATAATTAATTTTATTATTTCAAGAAACTTATTTGTAGGCATGTATACAGTAAAATGTTAAATGTACATACTCATTAAATATAAGCATTGCTAACAATTTGTTATATGTATGTACCTAGATGTTTTGTATGCAGATATGTGCATGTTTACATTAAAAAAAATTTTTTTTTTTTGTCTTTTTGAGACAGGGTCTCCCTGGAACTCTGGCTGTCCTGTAACTCGCTCTGTAGACCAGGCTGGCCTTGAACTCACAGAGATCCGCCTGCCTCTGCCTCCCAAGTGTTAGGTTTAAAGGTGTGCACCACCACGCCCGGCTATATTTGAAATTTTTAAAAACACTTAATCTAGGACAATTTATGATGCAGTTTTGATTTTGTGTTTGGAACTTATTTCCCATTCTTTTTAATGTCTGCCACAGCTTTTTATATGAATATACAAAAAAATGAATATACATAGATGTTTATTTGGACATGGTTAAAAAATTGTGTGGTGCATTGTGTATGTGGTATGTGTACTTGTTGGAGTGGGTGTGTACATGTATGCGCTCAGGTATGCTTGTGTCTGAGTTTGGAGGGTAGAGTTGTTTTGGGTGTCTTCCATGATTGCTCTCTACTTTTATGTTTTTGAAGCAGGGCCTCTCACTGAAGCTGGAGCTCATTAATTTGGCTGTACTGGGGGCTGCTGAGCTTCCAGATCCACATGGCTCTGTCCTAGTTCTGGGGTTATAGGCATACTGCTAAACCCAGCTTTGTACATTAGAACATATGAACTCAGATTCGAATGCTGGGATTGTGGCACTTTACTGACTGAGCTATCTCTCCAGACATATTTGTATATGCTTTTTTGGTGTGTATGTGTCTTTTTGAGACAGGGTCTCCCTGTAGCCCCAGCTGTCCTGGAACTCACTCTGTAGACCAGGCTGGCCTTGAACTCACAAAGATCTGCCTGCCTCTGCCTCCTGAGTACTAGGATTAAAGGCTCGCGGTACAATGCCCAGCTGTATATGCATTTTATTTATTTATTTTTTAGATTTTATTTTATTTTTGTATGTGTATGAATGTACTGTCTGCATGTAGGTTTGTGCACCTGTGTCGTGCAATGCCACAGAGGTCAGAAGAGGAGCTAAAGACAGTTCTCAGCCGCCATGTGGGTGCTGGGGATCGAACCCAGGTCCTCTGCAAGAGCAGTCAGTGCTCCTAACCGCTAGGCCATCTCTCCAGCCCCTATATATGCATTTTAAGTAAAGTATTGATTCCTTCTATTCTTTAAAATTTTTTATTTATTTAATGTGTTTGAGTGCTGTGCCTGCGTGCAAGGGAATGTGTGGTGTGCAGTGCCTGCATAGGCCAGAAGGGGCATTGGATCCCCTGGAACTGGAGTAGAGATGGTTAGCCACTATGTGGGTGCTGGGATTTGAACCTGGGCCTGCTGCAAGAACACTCAGTGTTCTTAACTGCTGAGCCATCTCTCCAGCCCCTGATTTCTTCTATACTTTTTTTATACATGATTTTTATTACTTAATGAGAATTAGTGGAAGATAAAAGGCATCAAAAAATGAAACACAATGGAAATAGTTAAATGTATATAAATGTGCCACCCCATTTTAAATAGCATTACTAATAGGAAGAGGAAATATGTCTGGAGGTAAATTTGAACAGCAGTTCCTAACAACATAATCAGGGATTAAAATATTATAAAGAGCTAGATGCCAATCCAATCAGTCATGACTTTTTAACTTTTAAATACACTATAGGTAATATCCAGATTTAAAATGGTAATTTTCTGCTGAAATTGATTTTTAGTCCTCTCTTGTGCCCCATTCTAGTTGCCAGGTATTTACCTTCCCTCTCTCCCATGTAGATACACATACACAAAAAATTAGAAGCTGAGATCCATATATAAGAGAGAACATGCCAAGCATGGTGGTGCACACCTTTAATCCCAGCACTCGGGAAGCAGAGGCAGATGAATCTCTGTGAGTTCAAGGCCAGCCTGGTCTACATAATGAGTTCCAGGATAGCTGAGACTAAAGGGAGACCCTGTCTCAAAAAGACCAAAAAAAAGAAAAAAAAANCTGTGGCCTGGAAACACTGCCTGTGTCAGGATAATGCAGGTATACAGGTTTTTGGAGGGATATTGAGAATATGCAGAGGTGTCCTGAGTCTCCATTGAGGAAGATGGCTGAACAACGTGAGAATGATCATGTGACCCAGATGTGGGGAGGAGGAATGAGGGTGCCATGTGATTCTGAGTTGCTGGGAGATTGTTGTATGCCTGGTTTCAGTCTGGTAGTTATTTAGTGCTGTGCAGCATGGGTCTGAGGGCTCAGTTTGAGCCCTCCACCCTCTTGGGTTTTCTATGCTCTGTGCTTCCTAAAACACATATTAAGAGAACAGTGGGTGGGACCAGAGTAGAGCCTTCCTCTCTCACCAGATCTATATCCCCTGGGCCTGCAGCACAATAGCAGGGGGTGACCTGCCTCTGTGGGGGTGGGTGGGTCCTAAGGTCTTTCTGCTGGGACAGAAGCTTGAGTGCTCCATTATGCCTTAAGGCCTGCTTTAGACATTTCTAATAGGTCCCTGGGGCCCATAGGCCTCAAACCAACATTTTGTCAGATTGTCTCTGGTGGCAATGTAGTAAGTGATCCACAGATCTGAAGTTTTAGGAGTATCTTTGACTTCTGTTGAGTTGACTTGTTGAATTCTAAAACTAATGTGGTTCTAGCCATCGTTTTCTTTGAGGAGCCATGTAGTTCCTAACTGGAGGTAAGACCTATTCTTTGTTAGGTTTAGACCTTTGCTATAACATAAGGTGCCGGGAGATAAAGGCTTTCTTGGCTTTAGGTTTCCCAGGGCAGCATTCATCCTCCTAGGGATCCCAGTGTGGATGGTTCATAACTACCTGCTCTGTTCCTAAACTGCTAACTTACCAATTGGTTTGTGACTCATTTGCTTACATATGGAATTGTGCAACTTCTTATACATTCTACCCTGACAAAAGTTTTATTTGGGGGAAAAAAACAGGGACATGGGATTTGGAGAGGACTTTAGATATTCAACATTATTCTCATTGAAATGGGGCCATTATCTATAAAGCAGACTAAAAAATATGGCTTAGATTGTCAGGGGGCAAATAAACATGTTTAATTGTTATTAATCACCATAAACCAGTGAAAATCCTGAAGTCCTAGTAAGTGCTGTAGCTGGGCCTAATTAGGGACACTTTCATAAAACCTTGGAAAGGAAAGACTCAGTCTTTCTGCCTATACCCAGCCATCCCCAGCTGACTCAGACTACTGCTGCCCAGCCCTTATGCTCTCCTTGACTCTTTCTCATAGAATAGGAGACATATTTTACAGCTGCAGTTCAACTTTGTATGTTGTCCCAAACCAGGTTATGCTCAGCATACTGGGACATGCCCTGACTCCGTTATTTGCTGCTGTTTCTTCTTTGCTTCAAGGTTTAGCACAGATGTTACCTCAGTTCCTTAGTTCCTGACCTGTTTCTCATCTCATTGTGGAATACCTCATTCAGGAATATTGCCATCTTGTGCAGACAGGTGTGCCTCCAGAACAGCCTGCTAACCACTGCTCAGGGAATGATTTGGTCCCTTTGTCAAAACAGTGCTGAAACTTTTCATTGTTGTTGTTGCTGCTAACTTTTTTTGTCTTTTTTTGAGACAGGGTCTCCTTGTAGTCCCAGCTGTCCTGGAACTCACTCTGTAGACCAGGCTGGCCTTGAACTCACAAAGATCCGCCTGCCTCTGCCTCCCAAGTGCTAGGTTAACTGTTGTACTTTATGTGGGGCTGTGTTTTCATGCATAGAACCACCTGAGTCTCAAGATGTATCGATTCTCTTTTAAGAGTTGTAGTTTTTTTGTTGAATATGTAAACCATTTGATATCAGTAAGTGTGATATTAGATTAGTGCAGATAGATTTAATTTATATAGTACGTAAAATATGCATCTTTGAAGTGGACATCATGTATCTTGCCATTAATTTAAGATGGCATCTGTTTGTTATTTATTTGAGACAGGGTCTTAACAATTCAAAGCTGGCTTCAAACTTCCTGTGTAGCTCGGGCTGTCTTCAGGGTTCCTGTGTAGCTCAGGCTGCCCTCAAACTTCCTGTGTAGCTCACACTGGCTTCAGACCTCCTGTGTAGCTCAGTCTTGTCTTAATCTTGTTATCCTTTTACCCCAGCGTATTGGCACATGCCAGTAGTCCTGGCTCTCAGGAAACAGACAGGTGTCTATTTTATGAGTTTGAGGCCAGCTTGGTATGCATATGGAGTTTTGGCCAGCTGGAGCCACAGGAGACCCTGTCTCCACCCCCCAAAAAAATATCACTTGTCATCCTTTTGGCTTGGCCTCCCAAGCCTCTGGGGTTAAGGTGTGCACCAGTACATCTTACTGACTTTCATTTTTTTTTTCCATTTTATTTAGGCCTTAGATGCTTGATTTAATTTTGGGCATGTGTTTTTATGGTTATACTTAATTTTTTCTGCTTAGCTTTGTTCTTGTTATTTCATAGTCTTTCTTTGCCATCAAATCTCCTTGAATCCCTTCCCTCTTGAAAGTCATATTTTCTGTTGAATCAATAAAATGATAAATATTAAGCTTGAGTAAGAAAAATATTTAAACTGCTTACTCAGAATTGTAATCTGATAGTAATGTTGAACATGAAAACCAGTCATAGAGAAACGCATTCTTTTAGTGATGCTAGGATAAAAGCTCCACACCACTCCCTATTCCCTGGCTGAGAATCAGACTCAGGACCTCATGCATGCTAGCCAAGTCCTCTGCCACAGAGCTGCATTCCCCAGCCCCCTAAAAACTGTGTCCTTTCATTTGGAGCTGTTTTTCAATGCCTAGTGATTATTTTATGAGTACTAAAAGAATACCTGTAACATATTTGGAATTTTATCTTTGTGTGTGTGTGTGTGTGTGTGTGTGTGTGTCTGTGTGTCTGTGTGTCTGTCTGTTTGCTTTTTGAGACAGGGTCTCCTTGTAGCCCCAGCTGGCCTGGAACTCACAAGACCAGGCTGGCCTTGAATTCACAGAGATCTGCTTGCCTCTGTCTCCTGAGTGCTAGGATTAAAGGTGTGCACCATGTCTGGCTTAAAGACAGTTCTTAGCCACCATGTGGGTGCTGGGAATTGAACCTGGGTCCTCTGTAAGAGCAGTTGGTGCTCTTAACTGCTGAGCCATCTCTCCAGACCCTGAATTTTATCTTTCTATATGGACAGTGACTTCAGCTTCATACATAATGCTTTTAGTTATTCCTTTTCATCCATACCTTTAGTGCTGTTATCTGAAATACTTTGGTTCCAAATGTGCCTGTTAGAACATTGAAACAATACAAAACCTGTAGTTGGCATGTTTTTGTTTCATGAATACTGGTTTGATTGAAAGAAGTCAGTGAGGTGGTTTCTTCCAGAAAAAATGTGGGGTCTTAAATTTCTGGAAGTTTGTTTACATTTAAAGAATGGTTTATAGCCCATAAAACACCAATTTCCTTGCCCGGTGTGGTGGCGCACGCCTTTAATCCTAGCACCTGGGAGGCAGAGGCAGGCGGATCTTTGTGAGTTCAAGGCCAGCCTGGTCTACAGAGTGAGTTCCAGGACACCTGGGGCTACAGGGAGACCCTGTCTCGAAAGGACCAAAAAAAACCACCAATTTCCAAATTAGTATCCAGACATTTTTTCTAAATATTTTCCTTAAGTCATTCTTAATTTGGTCCCTAGATCAGCATCACCTGGAACTTAGAAATAAAACTCTGGGGCTTTACTCTTGGGCTGACATTCAGCCGTGTGTGTGTGTGTGTGTGTGTGTGTGTGTGTGTGTGTGTGTGTGTACACCATGTTGGCCTTGATCTCACAAATCAGCCGTGTGTGTGTGTATGTGTGTGTGTGTGTGTAGACCACATTGGCCTTGATCTCACAAATCAGCCGTGTGTGTGTGTGTGTGTGTGTGTGTGTGTGTGTGTGTAGACCAAGTTGGCCTTGATCTCACAAATCTGCCTGCCTCTGAGTGCTGAGCAGTATGCTTTTTAACATGTACTCCACTTGATTCTGATACTTGATAAAGTTGGAAAGGAAAATAAGTCATCTTCAAGTTACTGACATTAGTTTTTTGCCTTTTTTTTATTGTGAAAAACACATGAATGCTTAGCACCATTATTTACAAAACTTGGTAAGTTAAAGGTAGTTTAGAAATGTCTTGAGTTATGTTCAGGGTCTCCCTGTAGCCCCAGCTAGCCTGGAACTCACTATGTAGACCAGGCTGGCCTTGAACTCACAGAGATCCACCTGCCTCTGCCTCCACCTCCAAGTGCTGGTATTAAAGGTTTGCACCACCACACCTGGCTTGAATTATGTCTCTTCCCATGGTATTGATGCTTTGTAATTCTGTCTGCCAGTGCATCTGTTCTCTCTTCCTTAGACTCAGGAAATAGCAGTGTTTTGAATTGTTGGCGAAATGCTAGTATTCTTTCATAAACACATGTAGTTAACTGAATGTGATTAACAGAAGATAGCAGGACTTTGTGTAAATGTGATAAAAAGATGTATCAAAGTTTTTATTGCGGGGGCTGGAGAGATGGCCTAGTGGTTAAGAGTACCGACCACTCTTGTAGAGGACCTGGGTTCGATCCACAGCACCCACATGGTGGCTGAGAACCGTCTTTTAACTCCAGTTCCAGGAAAGTCTGACGCCTTCTTCTGACCTCCGAGGCATTGCATGACACGGGTGCACAAACCTACATGCAGACAGTACATTCATACACATATAAAAATAAATAAAATTTAAAAAAACTAAAAAAGTTTTTATGTGATTGAAAGAAGTGCTTTTTTATAGTCTTTGAGGGTAGTATAAATATTAAGCTCCATATTTGTCATTTCTTTTCAATATTAGATGTTAAAAACATTTTTATGCCTGCGAATCAAAGAAGTAGAAGTGAAAAAAGATACAGAGGACATTAATAAGCCAAAAAAGTTCATGACTTTCAAGGAAAAGAGAAAAACACTATCAAGAATGCAAAGAAAGGTTTGGTTTATTTTCTTTTTTGTTTCATTTAAAGTATTCTGCTTTATTCGATCTTGGACTAAAATCATAGTATATATCAAAAAATCATAGTTGAAAGGGCTTTTTAATTGATTAATTTTGCTATTTGGTAATGTATTCTGATTAATTTTGCTATTTGGTAATGAATTCTGATTAATTTTGCTATTTGGTAATGTATTCTGATTACTCTCTCCCCATATTCTCTTCTTATCTCCACTACTCCCTTCCATCTCTACCCGCCCCCCCCACATGACAGTCCCTTTCTCAGACTCAATAATTTTTGGTTTTGTTTTGTGAGGCATTTAGTTTAACCAAGGCCATCTGTGTGATTATTGGATTGGTCCTATCCGTTGGATTCTGGTGGGGTTATCAGTGGATTTACAACTGAAGGCAGTTTCTTCTTACCCCTAATCTGTCAGAAGCAAATAGTTCAGCAGTTGGTGGTAGGGGCTCCTGAGCCTGTCCTCCATCCATGCCTGACTGTATGTAGATGGGCCCATTTTGTGAGTTTGTGTTTGCAATGGCTGTTTTGACCAGAAGATGATATTTCATAGCCCTTCTCCCTATTTTCCAGAACTCAAAAAGACACACAAAACCAACAAACAAACCTTTTCATAAGCCAACTGTGGGAACTGACAGCTATTGGTGAAGAGAGCAGCAGTAGATGAAGAGGTTTTTTTTTTTTTGTCTTTTCGAGACAGGGTCTCCCTGTAGTCCCAGCTGTCCTGGAACTCTGTAGACCAGGCTGCCTCTGCCTCCCCAGTGCTAGGATTAAAGGCGTGCCCCACCTCGCCCGACTTTTGTTTTCTTTTTATACGGTGCAGGCTTTTATCCTTTGGCTGCTTAGATCAGTTAAAACATTTGTGTGTGTGTGTTAATTGAATCGTGTGGTTTCATTGGCTGAAATTCTAGTCTCTTTAAATCTGGGTTGGAATTCCAGCTACTTGTCATTTTCTAAGGCATTAGAAAATTTTTTAGAAGGGCAAATAGTATCTAGTAAGGGTTGTTGTGCAGGGTAAATGGGATGGGATGAGTATAACACACTTAAGTTCATAATACTGGGTAGTCTTTCTGAATATTAGTTACCATTGTCGTAATTATCATTTCTTAAAATTAGAACTTCTAAATAGTTTCTATAGTACTGAAATTATTTGTAAAAACAAAGCAGGAAATAATTTCATGTATGCTCATCTTTGAATAGATCTAATACATTTTTTAAATCTTTTTTTTTAAATTTTTTAATTTTTTTTTAATTTTTATTTATTTCTGTATGTGTATGAATGTACTGTCTGCGTGCAGGTCTGTGCACCCGTGTCGTGCAATGCCGCGGAGGTCAGAAGAGGGTCTCGGATTCCCCTGGAACTGGAGTTCTCCTGGAATTGGAGTTTCAGACGGTTCTTGGCCGCCATGTGGGTGCTGGGGATCGAACCCGGGTCCTCTGCAAGAGCGGTCGGCGCTCTTAACCGCTAGGCCATCTCTCCAGCCCTAAAGACGGTTCTTAGCCGCCATGTGGGTGCTGGGAATCAAACCTGGGTCCTCTGCAAGAGCAGTCGGCACTCTTAATCACCGAGCCATCTCTCTGGCCCCAGATCTAATAAATTTTGAAAACATGATAGAAATGGGACTTGATTATTACAAACAAATGATGGTAAATATATTAGGATAGAATGATATGGATAAATAAAATAACTTGGGTATCTGTTAGGAAAAGCAAATATGCAGTTGTAGAGAGAGAAACCAAGCCCCAAGTAATTAAAAAAAAAAAAATTAAACAGTTTCCCCAAAGAAAGAAGCTTCTTTATACCTTAGGCAGCTTGGTAACCATTTTTGATGTTCTTCCAACATTAGGAAGTGAGGTAAAATGAATAATGTATTTCCATGTAGTATATGGTTTTATATACTGTATATAAATATGACTGGGAGTTATTATAGGCTTCTATATTGTACGTTATTTAAGATTTATTTTTATTTATATATGTATGTATGTATGGGTATGTGCACATGTGTTTGGGTACCCGTGGAGTCAGAGAAGGTATCAGATCCTCTGGAGTTGGAGTTAGGGGTGGTTGTGAGCCACCTGTTACTATTGCTGGGAACCCAACAATGGTCCTCTCCAAGAGCACTAAGCACTCTACTGCCGAGCAATCTTCCCAGCCCCTATCTTAGATTATTTAACACTAGAGATTTTGGAGGGCTCAACATGTTCTTTATTTTGAAAGTTTCTTAGATAAAATTATTTAAAAACAAAAACAGAACAGGGCTGGAGAAATGGCTCAGCAGTTAAAGAACACTGGTTACTCTTACAGAAGACCTGGGTTCAATTCCTAGCACCCCCATGGCAGCTAACAACCATCTGTAACTTCAGTTCCAGGGGATTCAATACCCTCTTCTGACCTCTGTGGGCATTGCATGACATGGGGGCACTTACTACATGCTGGCAATATTTTCTGATGCATTAAATAAAAATAATAAAATATTAAAACAAAAACCACAGTATATCCTATGTGCCACAGATATTAATAGATTTATTCAATGCTTTTCTCAAAAGGAGAGAAACCATTATAGAGTAGGAACCCTCTTCATCCTCTCTAATTCTGTTCTGCCTTTTTCTAGGGGTAGTCAGTGTCAGTAATTTAATGTTTCCATATCTTACTCATCCTAGATTTGCCTATATTTCTGTTCATAGACAATGTCAGGACTCATAGAACCCGACCCCTTCCCCAGACCCTAGGCAGAGACGTCTTCTGCATCAGGCTTAAGCAGAAGCTTCCTCATTTTGGGCCCAGAACCTAGGCAAGAGTTAAAAATTATTTTCTTCATCAGAAATTAGAGGAGAGAAAAAGCACTTACTCCAGACCCCTGACAGAGAGACTTCCTCATCAGAGCCAGTCAGGAAAGAGAAAAGAAACATTTTTTCCTGACTCAAGAAGTTTTAGCAGATAATCTTCTAGTTGCATGGCAGGCAACCCTCCCCCACTCCCTCTTTTGGGGCCTCTTGGCCTTCTTCCTAGTGGCGACTCTGGTCACACACACTAACAGACATGTCTTTTTTTTTTTTTTTTTAAAGCCAATTTTTTGTTGAAGCTTTGTGCATTTCATACAACATTTCGCAGTCAAATCTAGACCCATTTCCCCTTCCTTGCCCCCAAATCCCACCCCACCAGAGCTCACGCATTCTGCTATACATGTTTTTCATCTTTTTCTCAGTCTCTCTTAAAATTTTCGATGCAGAAGTTTACTGTTTTGGAAGAAGTTGACCATTTCAGTCAGTTCTTTGACCCAGTCTTTTTGTTGTTGTTCCTTCCACTTGTGGTCTAATTGTATGTGTTTTATGACGCTGACATTCTGCCTCTGCCTCTGCCTCATGTTTTCATTCATTGGTATTTATCTCCCCCCCCAGTGGAAGAAAGCAGAAGAGAAACTAGAGCGAGAACTTCGGGAGGCAGAAGCTTCGGAGAGTACTGAAAAAAAGCTTAAACTGGTAGGCAGTTTCACATATTCTGTTATACTTTGAAATCGTTTATCAGATGACTTTAATTAGAAGCTTACTGTTTCAACTTGGAGGTATACTAATTTGTTTTACTTCATGAGACTTAACTAGATGTTTTTTTGTTGTTCTTTTTTTTTTTTTTAGACAGGATCCCCCTATAGCCCTAGCTGGCCTGAAACTTACTATGTAGACTAGGCTGGCCTTGAACTCACAGAGATCCATCTGCCTCTGCCTCCCAAGTGCTGGGGTTAAAGACTTGCACCCAGCAGTAGATGATTTTTATAATGTGTAAGGAAATACAGTGTGATACATGGCAGTTTATGAAATCACAAGATTTGTGTGTTCATTCTGTTTTGTTCCAAAGATTGAATTGGAGGGATGAGAAAGGAAAAACAAGTTTTAGCTTTGAAAGTGATATTTATACTAACTCCAGTAAAATATTTTTATCTGTCTCCTCTGCCAGCACACAGAGACTCTGAATATTGTGTTTGTAACCTACTTCAGAATATTGAAGAAGGCCCAGAGGTCACCCCTTCTGCCAGCAGTTCTTGAAGGTCTTGCCAAGTAAGGGTTGTGTAGGTTGAAGCCTTTTAGATTCTTTGTAAACACATTTGGCTAAAATAGCTATGCAGATTAGAGAGGGCCCTGCTGTCCTCGTATCTCAGTTCCCATTCCCACCTCCTCCCGCTTTACCAGCCTTTTCCTTGAAACAGTTTGAAGAGTGGGCTTTTTTGGGTTTCTCATTTCAAACCTTTTATTTTATTTTATTTTTAATTTTATTTATTTTCGTATGTGTATGAATGTACTGTCTGCATGTAGGTTTGTGCACCCGTGTCGTGCAGTGCCTTGGAGGTCAGAAGAGAGTGTCGGATTCCTCTGGAACTGGAGTTAAAGACGGTTTTCAGCTGCCATGTGGGTGCTGGGGATCAAACCCGGGTCCTCTGCAAGAGCAGTAGTCGGTGCTCTTAACCACTAGGCTATCTCTCCAGCCCCTAAACCTTTTATTTTAAAAATGTGTTAAAATGTATTGTGACGCATGCCTTTAATTCTAGCACTTGGGAGGCAGAGGCAGAGGCAGGCCGATCTCTGTGAGTTCAAGGCCATCCTG
>VZQC01011003.1:2658637-2696811 GCA_009823505.1 Rhizomys pruinosus | reverse complement strand
GTCGGCAAAGTGGACTCCAGGCCAGCTGGGACTAAAGGGAGACCCTGTCTCAAAAACACCCAAAAAAAAAAAAAAAAAAACGCTTCTCTTGCATGTATGTAATTGTATCACATGCATGCTGTGCCCATGGAGGCCAGAAAAGGGCATTAGATCCCCTGAAACTAGAGTGACAGATAGTTGTTACCACAGTGTGAGTGTTCGAAACCAAACCCAGGGTCCCTCTGCAGAGGTGCTCTTAACCACCGAGCCCTCTAGCTGAGCAGCCAGTGCTCTTACCTGCTGAGCCCCTTCTGCAGCCCTCCATTTTATTTATTTATTTATTTATTTATTTATTTATTTATTTATTACCACTATTATTACTATTATTATTTTTGTTCTTTTTGGAACAGGGTCGCCCTGTTTGCACCAGCTGGAACTCACTATGTAGACCAGGGTGGCTTTGAGTTCACAGTGATCTACCTGCCTCTACCTCCCAAGTGCTGGGACCAAAGGTGTGCACACACCACACCCAGCATCAACATTTTTAATCAGTTGCCTCATGTATTCCTCCCAAGTATAATGTCCAGCAGTATGTGAATTGATGAAAGAAATCCATCTCAGTTATAAACAAAGCTTTGAAGTAAGCAATCTTAGAAATATACTTTTTTTTGGGGGGGGGTCTTTTGAGACAGGGTCTCCCTGTAGCTCCGGCTATCCTGGAACTCACTGCGTAGACTAAGATGGCCTTGAACTCACAAAGATCCGCCTACCTCTAGAAATACACTTTTAATGTCAAGCTCTTTTTATTTGCTTTATTTCTGTGTTTAGATGATCTAGTAACTAAGTTTTATTTGATTTTAGGTTTGCTCATCTTATAAATGTGGAGTTTTTTGATGATTTATTAGTAGTTCTTCATACCCTTATTGAGTCTGGCGTAAGTAGCTTTGTAAATGAATTACTATTTAAAGATAGAAAAGGCAATTATTACTCCTCATTTATTTGTTTATTTTTTTAAAGGACTTAAGCTATCAAGAAAGTCTTCACTGTGTCCAGACTGCTTTTCATATTCTTTCTGGACAAGGTGAGGAACTGTCTTATGTTTTGTTCACTCTCTCTTTGAAGTCATAACTTAACCTGAAATTTGTGTTTGTTGTCAAACTCAGGTGATGTTCTAAATATCGATCCAATGAAATTCTATACACATCTCTACAAAACACTGTTCAGATTACATGCAGGTATGTATGTTTAGAAGGTGCCTCCTTCGTAAATCTGTACAGCTTCAGGGTATGTTTCTCACAGCCAGTGAGAAATAGAGTGTGGTGCATAAAATGCTAGCCTGTCGTTGCCAAGAGCCTGGATTTAACTTTATGTAAGACTTGGGGAGAGGGGGCTGGAGAGATGGCCTAGTGGTTAAGAGCGCCGACCGCTCTTACAGAGGACCCAGGTTCGATCCCCAGCACCCACATGGCGTCCGAGAACCGTCTGAAACTCTAATTCCAGGAGAACTCCAGTTCCAGGGGAATCCGACACCCTCTTCTGACCTCCGCGGCATTGCACAACATGGGTGCACAGACCTGCATGCAGACAGTACATTCGTACACATGCAGAAGTAAATTTTAAAAAATTAAGATAAAAAAGATACAGAGGACATTAATAAGCCAAAAAAGTTCATGACTTTCAAGGAAAAGAGAAAAACACTATCAAGAATGCAAAGAAAGTGTAATAAAGCAGAAGAGAAACTAGAGTAAGAACTTCAGGAGGCAGAAGCTTTGGAGAATACTGAAAAAAAGCTTAAACTGCACACAGAGACTCTGAATATTGTGTTTGTAACTTACTTCAGAATATTGAAGGCCCAGCGGTCACCTCTTCTACCAGCAGTTCTTGAAGGTTTTGCCAAGTTTCCTCATCTTATAAATGTGGAGTTTTGTTGATGATTTAGTAGTTCTTCATACCCTTATTGTGTCTGGTGACTTAAGCTATCAAGAAAGTCTTCACTGTGTCCAAACTGCTTTTCATATTCCTTCTGGACAAGGTGATGTTCTAAATATCAATCCAATGAAATTCTATACACATCTCTAAAAATACTGTTCAGATTACATGCAGGTGCCACCAATGAAGGTGTTGAGATCATGCTTCAGTGCCTTGATGTCATGCTAACCAAGCGCAGAAAGCAGGTTTCTCATCAACGAGCCCTTGCCTTCATCAAGCGCCTTTGTACGCTTGCCCTGCAGGTTCTTCCAAATTCAAGCATTGGCATTTTAGCTACTACCAGAATATTAATGCATGTAAGTAGTGGTATAAATAAATAGAACCAAGTTCTTATGGTGTAGGATACTTGGCTTCCTTAATATACATATTTTTCCTCTTGGAAAAAAAAAATATTGGTCTTTTTGAGACAGGCTCTACCTTTTAGTCCCAGCTGGCCTGGAGCTTGCTCTGTAGACCAGGCTGGCCTTGAACTCACAGATTCACTTGCCTCTGCCTCCCGAGTGCTGGGATTAAAGGCATGCTCCACCACACCCAGCAAATATTAGTATTTTTATTACAAAAGTATTTTATAGGTTCAGTGATACTTGCCTATATAGTTATACAGGTTACTGAGGCAGGAGGATTGCTTGAACCTAGGACTCTTAGGCCAGCCTGAGCAACATAGTGAGATCCCCTATCTTTTTTTTTTTTGAGACAGGGTCTCCCTATAGCCCCAGCTGGCTTGGAACTCACTCTGCAGACCAGGCTGGCCTTGAACCCACAGAAATCCTCCTGCCCAGCATAAAGACAGTTTTTAGCCACCATGTGGGTGCTGGGAATTGAACTCGGGTCCTCTGCAAAAGCAGTTGGTACTCTTAACCACTGAGCCATCTCTCCAGCCCCTGAGATCCCATCTTTGAAAAAGGAATTCACACTTGGAACAAACCAGGTGATAAAGACGTACATAAAGCTATGAAATCAAAATCAAAGCAATGTGTTGATACTTGCCAAAATAGCCATTTTGTACTGCTAGGTAGCTATCTTTATTGTCTTTTTTTTTTTTTTAAGACAGGGTCTCCCTATGGCAGGCCTCTGCTTCTAAGTGCTGGGATTAGAGGTGTGTGCCACCACACTCAGCCTACTTTATCATTTCAGTAGTTACCATTTATTTAGTTCTTTGTTTTGCAAACCCACAGTTCTAACAGTTCAGCTAGTGCTGTTGTAAGTACTTTATAAACATTAAATTCCTTGATCTTTGTAACTGAGATAGCTATAGCTAGTACTGTTTCCATTTTATACATAGGGAAGCGGGTCTAGAGGGCAAAGTCAGTTCCTTAATGTGACACTGCTACTGAGCGGTAGAAGTAAGGTTGTGCAGACCTGGTGACAGTCCAGCCTGCTGCCCACTGCAATATACTCACTAAGCTGCTGTTTCAAAAATAAAAGGTAGACGTGGGATTCAAATTCATGTAGCTTGACTTTTAATGCTTTATTCTCTTAATGGACATAGAAATTGCTATTATAATGATGTTGTAGTGAACATACTTATGTTCATTTCAGTGTTTATCTGTTCTGTGAATATTTCTGTAAGAAAGATTCCTAAAAGTGATATTGGAAGGAAGACAGTCCAGTTTTCTTTTGCAAGATATAACAAATTATTTTCCTTTTTTTTTTTTCAAATAAGGCATTCTTCTGTATGTTTTTCTTTTATGATACAAATTTAAATACTTTCTTACTAAACTAGGTATGTAAAGTTGTTAAATTTGTAGACTTTTTTAAAAATTTTGATACAGGGTCTCCCTTTAGTCTCAGCTGGCCTGGAGCTATGTAGAACAGGGTGGTGTTGAACTCACAGAGATCCATCTGCCTCTGCCTCCCAAGTGCTGGGATTAAAGGTGTTCGCTACCATGTCTGGCCCAAGACGGTTCTTAGCTGCCATGTGGGTGCTAAGAATCGAACCCCGGGTCCTCTGCAAGAGTGGTCAGTGCTCTTAACTGCTGAACCATCTCTCCAGGCCCTGTAGACTCTTTTTTTATAACCACAAATTTATATACAAGTATAAGCCAATAGCATTCTTTAAATTCACTTAATTCTCTTTTTATGTGACATTTCTGCAGACTTTTCCAAGGACAGATCTGTTGCTTGATAATGAGTCTCAGGGAAGTGGAGTTTTCCTCCCTGAACTTGATGAGCCCGAGTATTGTAACGCACAGAACACTGCTCTCTGGGAGCTGCATGCGCTACGGGTAAGAGAGGATTCTTTTTCTTTTCTTTTTTCTTCTCTTCCTCTCTTCTCTCTCTTCCAACTCTTCTTCCTTCCTTCCCTTTTCCTTTCCTCCCCTCTTCTCTTATCCTTTTGAATAAGCAATATTTTTTTTACCTTTATCTCACAGTTATTGCCATTATTTATTTTTATGTATGTGAGTGTATTGCCTGCATGTGTGTAATTACACTCGGGTCATCCAATACCCATAGAGGTTGGAAGAGGGTGTCAGATTCCCCTGGAACTGTAGTTACAGATGGTTGTTAGCCACTATGTGGGTGCTGGGAATTGAATCTGGGTCTTCTGCAAGAGCAGCCAGTGCCATCTCTTCAGCCCCACAGTTTATTTTATGTGTTTTGAGTGTTTTGCCTGCACATGTAAATGCACTATGTGCATGCAATGCGCACGGAAACCAGAAGAGGGTGTCAGATTCCTTGGAACTGCAGTTATGGACAGTAGTTAGCACCCGTGTTGGTTCACCACTGAGAGCCGGGTGTGGTGGTGCACACCTTTAATTCCAGCACTCAGGAGGCAGAGGCCAGCTTGGTCTACATAGTGAGAACCCGCAGGCCCCACCTTGGAGGGGCGGTGCACCGCAGTCCCTCTCACACACGCGCACTGGGCCCCACCACCCCCAACCCAGGCTAAGCCTGTGCCCTTGCTTGGAGCTTGTGTGGCTGCGGGGCACGAACCCCCCCCCCCAGACCCGGGAGGGGTGTGTGCTCTCCCTCCTCCACTCCGGGATGATCGGGATGATCTCCAGAAGACCCTCTACTCCTTTTCCCCCAGCAAGCGCAGTTTGCAGCCCTGAACCGGCAGCCCCAGGGAGTGGCGTGGCGGCGGCCGGTCCCCCCAAGAAGGCCTGGGTGGAGTGCGGCCAGCTTGGCGGGCAGGACCCCACAGGCAAGACCATTCCGGCATGCCTCCATCCTCGCTGCTCAACCCCGCGGAGCAGCTCATCCAGAGGAACAAGGCCACCGCTGCTCAGACTCGCTGCCCGCCCGCCCGCAGCCCCGCTTCGGCGAGAGCTGGAAGAGCCTCTCAGCTCGGAGTTCGGGGAAACCGTATTTTATAAAGCTGATGGGATTTGTTGCAGAAGAAAGAAAACATCACATTGTCTCTCCACCCCCAGACCAAGTCTTCATCTGGACCCAAATGTGTGACATAAGAGAGGTGAAGTTCGCCATCCTGGGACAGGATCCCTGTCATGGACCCAATCAGGCTCACAGGCTCTGCTTTAGCGGCCAAAGACCAGTTCCACCTCCACCCAGTTTGGAAAACATTTATAAAGAACTGTGTACAGACATCGATGGTTTTTTTCATCCTGGCCATGGAGATCTGTCTGGGTGGGCCAAAACAAGGTGTCTTCCTCCTCAATGCTGTCCTCACTGTCTGTGCTCACCAAGCCAATTCCCATAAGGAGAGGGGTCGGGAGCAGTTCAACGCAGTTGTCTCCGGGCTAAATCAGAACCTGAAGGGTCTTGTGTTCTTGCTCTGGGGCTCTTACGCTCAAAAGAAGGGCAGTGCCACGGATAGGAAGCGGCACCACGGCCTGCGACGGCTCATCCCTCCCCATTGTCAGTGTACAGACGGTTCTTTGGATGCAGGCATTTTTCTAAAGCCAGTGAGTTACTACAGAAGTCTGGCAAGAAGCCCATCAACTGGAAGGAGCTGTGACCCTGCACTGAGGGGCGCCTGTCTCTAGCGGCAGTTTTGAGGAGCTGCTACTGAAGTTTTTGTCAGGAAGTAACTGAAAATGTCCCTGTTCTTAAACTACAGAGGAAGTGAAGAAAGCAGAGTCTTTGTAAAGCAGCCAGGAGCTGGGCTGCAGGGACCCCAGCTCTGTATACAGCCAGATCCCCTTTGATTGGCTCTTGGTTTGAGCCCTCCAGGCTAGGATAAGTAAGGAGAGAGTCCCAGTCAAGGCAAGGTAGCCAGACCTGAAATGCACCCACTTCTTGCACAAAGGTGGGGTCACATGCTGGTCCTCTGTAGTCTGCTTTCAGACTAGAGCGGAGATCTAATAGGTTGATGCCTGCTGCTACTTATTTTTACCCAGTAGGTAAGATTTACAGATTGTATGGCATCCCTTGTGCGCCCTCTCAGCTTGCTGGTGTTGTCTACAAGTTTCTAGAAATCAGGCCTGGAAATTATGAGTCTGTTTTTTGATTACAAAGGAGCAGGTCTTCACAGTCAGGGAGCCACTGGTCTTCATCCTGCTCTTCTCTGGGTCTTTTCCTTTATTAAGTGCTGAAGTTGATCGAAGAGGAAGAAAGGGGATTTGGGGTGTGTTTTAAGTGAGGGGGTAGATGGTTTTCTTCTAGAGTTGTGTAGAGTTGGGGGTTTTAAGGCAGTTCATATTGCCAAATCTTATTTGCTGGTTTTGTGGTCCTGGAGGTCAACCCCATGCTGTTTTCTATGGACTGAAATCATTTGTATATTTTTGTCTGTTTTACTGGACGATGCCATGATTTTTATAAAGTACTTGGATAGGTACATATTTTTTTTAATCCTTTTATGAGACAGTCTTTACCAGGTTTGGACCTAGCCTGGATCTTGATACAGGTGCTGTTATTGTTGTTGGGGTTGGAGAACGAAAAAAAAAAAAGAAAAAAAAAAAAAAAACGAGCAGACAGTTGATTTAGAGGGTGACTTATAAGAGATTTTTTTCCCCTAAAGCTATCAGAAAGTACTGGGATTTGTTATCTAGGACATGGATTTTTATTGGATCCTATAAAGGACATTTCAATCAATCCCATTGCTAGGTAATTTCACTTGTGTTTTTTTTTTTTTTTTTTTTTTTGTCTTTTTGAGACAGGGTCTTCCTGTAGCCCCAGCTGTCCTGAGGAACTCACTTCTGTAGACAGGCTGGCCTTGAACTCACAAAGATCGCCTGCCTCTGCCTCCGAGTGGTAGGATTAAAGGTGGATGCCAACCACGCCGGCTGGTAATTGCACTTGTGTCCTGTAAGCTCTGACTTCTGCAGCAAGAACAGCCTTACAGTGAGCTATATAGAAACAAATAACAGGTTATAAAATGTTTTTCATTCACAAATAGAAATTTTTTTATTTCTTTTTATACTATTGTTAACTGATAATCATATCCAGATTTGTATTTTAATCCTGTAATGAATTACATACACATAATATGCATAATATGCTTTGTTTTGTTTTTATGGTATAATTTTAAAGAAAATCTATGCTGTGGCTTGTGTTGTCTGAAGTACTGACCTAAGTAATAATGGTTTTATCTTTTCTTCTTCAGAGACATTACCACCCCGTAGTGCAGAGATTCGCAGCTCACCTGATGGCTGGAGCGCCTTCGGAGGGCTCTGAAGCTCTCAAACCTGAGTTGAGCCGAAGGTAGTGTTTAACATTGTACTACTTTCGTTTTATTTTGAAGTGTGTGTGTGTGTGTGTGTGTGTGTGAGAGAGAGAGAGAGAGAGAGAGAAAGAGAGAGAGAGACAGAGACAGAGACCGACAGATGAGTATAGGCAAGCAGACACACACAGAGGGTTTCCCTTTGTTGACCTGGCTTTCCTGGAGTTTTCTATAGACCACGCTAGCCTCTGATTCACAGAGACCTGGCTAGTTCTGTCCCCTAAATACTGGGACAAAAGGCAAGCATCACCATGCTGGGCCTTTTTTTCTGTGCCGGGCCTTTTTAAACTTGTCCAGTTCTGGAGATGGAACCCAAAGCACTGACCCACTCAAAAAACTACAAAACTCTTAACCTGGGGCCTATAGATCAATGGTAGAATATTTACCTTGCATGTGCAAGGTCCTGGGTTTGAGCCTCAGCACCACAAAACAACAGTTGACAGAATTTAGCCAGCAGACATTTATGCTGAGAAGTTTTTTTTTTTTTTGTTTGTTTGTTTGTTTTTTATGTATGTGATTTTGAGTAACAGGGCCTCTCTGTAGCCCCACCTGGCCTGGTGCTCACTTTGTAGACCAGGCTGGCCTTGAATTTACAGATCCACCTGCCTCTGCCTCCCGACTGCTGGGATTAAAGGCGTGTGCCACCATGCCCTGGTTTAAATGCTAGATTTTAAAATGTAAAATGCAAATGGATACCTGGATTGGGCTTAACCTCGTTCTGAATCCTCCTAATGGAGGAAATGTAGTGGCTGTGATTTATTGGTTTGTGTCAGGTAATCTTACCCATTGCAATCATGACAAGTATCACACATGCAGAAAAGTGAGAAGAATAGCATAGACAGTCCCTGTATGCCCTCTGTCTTCCAGGTTCAGTGTTCATAAGATACCTTCGGATCTGGCTAAAGTTTCTTTCTTTTTCTTTTTCTTTTTCTTTTTTTTTTTTTTTTTTAACTGTTCCTGCAATAGTAGCAAGAAAAAAAGGTGTTAGAACATGGACACAGGAAAACCAGTGGTTTCTTTGGCTCACTCAAACAGGAATACCTTTTGACCTATTAGAAGTCAGATGGGAGCCCAGCGTGGTGGCGCACGCCTTTAATCCTGCACTTGGGAGGTAGAGGCAGGCGGATCTTTTGATTTCAGGCCAGCCTGGTCTACAAGCTCGAGTCTCTAGGACGCTGGTGGCCACAGGGAGACTCTGTTTCGAAAAGACCAAAAAAAAAAGAAGTCAGATGGGGGGCTGGAGAGATGGCTCAGCAGTTAAGAGCACTGACTGCTCTTGCAGAGGACCCGGGTTCGATTCCCAGCACCAGTCTTTGACTCCAGTTCCAGGGGAATCCGACACCCTCTTCTGACCACTGCAGCATTGCATGCACACAGGTGCACAAGACCTACAAAAACGACACATAAAACAGTAAAAAAATAATAAATGAAAAAAAAGTATAAAAAAAAGTCAGATGGTATCTATACTTCTTGTATCTATACTATACTTTTTCTGCATGGTCATCTAGTCTTCCTAAAGGAACTTGCTCTAGATTTTTTTTTTTGGTCTTTTCGAGACAGGGTCTCCCTTAGCCCTAGCTGTCCTGGAACTCACTCTGTAGACCAGGTACCTGTGAACTCACAAAGATCGCCTGCCTCTGCTCCCACGTGCTAGGATTAAAGGCGTGCACCACTACCCCGCTGTCTAGCTTTTATTTTTAATTAAAAAAAATAAAATAGTTGGGGCTGGAGGATGGCGGAGGGGTTAGTGCTGACTGCTCTTGCAGAGGACCTGGTTGCCGATTCCCAGCATCCACATGAGCTAAGACCACTCTTTAACTCCAGTTCCCAGAGGAATCTGATGCCCTCTTCCGCTCTGCAGGTATTGCCCTCACGAGTGTACCAGCCTACATGCAGACAGTCCATTCTCCTCATAAACAATAATAAAGAAAAATTAAAAAAAGATAGTTACCCTTTTAGTCCCACAAATCGGAAATACTTTGATTTCGACGAAGGATAGGTAACACTGTCTTGGTCCATTTTATGCTATGAAAGAAATCTCTCCACACACAGAGACAGAGAGATATTTTAGGAATGTATTGTTAGAGAGTCAGAGATATATTCTGGCAATTCGTAGTCTGTTCTAACACTTCTCATCCTCAGTGCAGCCTGAGACTAGAACTTTAGAGCTGTGTTTTTTTGCTTTTCTTGCATTTTTTTTTATTTTTCTATTTTTTTTCGTTATTTTGGTCTTTTGGCTGTAGTCTCCCTGTGCCCCAGTTTCTGGAATTCGTGCGCCACCAGGCTGGCCTGACTATCACCAAAGCTCTGCCTGCGTTGCCTCCTGGTGTAGGCTTTCAGTGTGGCCCAGCCCGGCTGGCCCTTCTACTTTCTTTTTTTCTTTTTTTAATTTTTTATTTTAGATGTTTGAGTATGTCTGCATGCGAGTCTGTGCACCCGTGTCGTGCATGTTGCGGCAGGTCCAGAGGTCGGCCCGATTCCACCCTGGCACTGGAGTTTCCTCCGATTGGAGTTTCAGCGACGGCCGCCGATGGGTGCTGGGGATGCGACCCGGGTCCTCTGTAGGCGGTCGGCGCTCTTAACGGTGGCGGATCTCTCCAGCCTCATTCTTTCTTTTTTACTCCGTTAAAAATCGGGGCTGGGAGGCCTTGGCTCCCAGTGTTAGAGCACGCTGCTTTTGCAGAGGTCCTGGGTTGTGATTCCCGCCACCCCACATGTGGGCCTAAGACCCGTCTTGGCTGGAGTTGTTGGCACACGCCTTTATCCACGCCCTGGGGCGGCAGAGGCGGCCGCATCTCTGTGAGTTCCAGGCGCCTGGTTCCCTCAGGGCTCCCAGGCCCGTTGGGCCTAAGGGGCCCTTGTCTCCCCAAGCCACAACCCCTCCCCCAAAAAAAGGGGGGCTCTAGTCCTCCAGCTGCTGCTGTGCCCTCTCCATGAGGCTCCAACTGTGTTATTTTCCTCAGCTTTTCCTTGTGGTCCAGTGGTGCATCACTCATTGGCCCATGCTCCAAATCCCAAAGCGCCTTTTTTTTCCCTTACTTGCTCACGCCCCTCCGTCTGCCTTTACCTTGCTCTTGCTTTTTGTTCTTTCGTTTTCAAAATCTTGTTTCTTGTGTTTTTTTTCTTTTTGGTTTCCTCCAGGTCTGAGCAGTGGTCCCAACACTGTGTGTGTGTGTGTGTGTGTCGTCTGTGCTCTTGGGCTCATTTTGTTTTGTTATTGTCTTTTCTTTTTTTTTTTTTCCTTCCTTCCTCCTTTTTCCCTCCGTTTTTTTTTTTTTTTTTTTTTTGTCTTTCCTGAGACAGGGTCTCTCTGTAGCCCCAGCTGGCCTGGAACTCAGACGTAGACCAGGCTGGCCTCGAACTCAAAAAGATCCTCCTGCCTCTGCCTCCAGAGTGCTGGGATTAAAGGTGTGTACCACCACTCCCAGATTATTATTTTTTATTTTATGTGTGTGAGCTTTTTGCCTGCATGTATGTAAGGCTACCTGTGTCCTGCAATGCCCATGGAGGTCAGAAGGGGAGTCAGATTCCCTGGAACTGGAGCTACAGATGGTTGGTTAGCCTCCATGTGGGTGCTAGGAATTGAACCCCAGTCCTCTGCAAGAGCAGCCCAGTGCTTCTAACCACTGAGCAATCTCTCCAGCCTCTTTTCTTACAGTGCAAAGAATTTAACATGAGTCTTGCATGTGCTTGAATACTGTACTGCTGAACCAACACCCCAGTCCACTCCCAGTGTGTTTTAAACAGGGAAAAGAAAATTCCTTGTCATTCTTTTTAATAATTATTTTCTGGCCTACTTCCATTTGGCTCTTTGTTTTCCTTTTCTGAAAGAAGATGAGGAATAAATTTGTCTTAATAGCTTGCCAAGAGAGAACATTCTCTTTTCTTGGAGAGTGGAGTTTGGGGTATGAGTTTAATCACCCCACGCATGCCCTTGGTTCTTCCTTGAGAGCACTGTGAATTAGTAATAGTAACCCCCAGGTCCTTAGGAATTCATTTCATGCCATGAAATAAAATAGATTTCCTGCTGTGAACGTCCTGTCCCCTGATTTGCATGCAGGCCATTAGCCGAAAGGTTACGTGGTATTTGAAGGACATGGAGGAGAGCCCTTGCTTTGCTCCTTTGGCTCCAGTGACAGATATGGTTGCCAGTTGTTAGTACTGCTGGTTGAGTTGGTTTCTCTGTCACATCTGCTTCGCTCTCTTCCTGAATGCATGTCTGAATATATACCAGATTCCTCTGAGGTAGCTTTAGTAACATAAGGTTGACACTACAGTTATGTAGGCTGTATTTTAAGTGAGTGAGGAGTTGGCTGTTTTTTTTTTTTTTTTTTTTAATAGTCTTTTTGAGACAGGATCTCCCTGTAGCCCCAGTTGGCCTGGAATTAACTCTGTAGACCAGACCAGGCTGGCCTTGAAGCCTTGAACTCACAAAGATGATCCTCCGCCTGCCTCTGCTGGGAGTAAAGGCATGTGCCCACCACACTGGGCTGAATGCTGGGTTTTATTCTCAGGGTGCAATCTAGTTTTTAAGTTACACAGATAGGGTTGTATCTGAGTTTCTTTTGTCTTGATCATAGGTCCGCAGTGGAACTTTTTGAGAACTACAGCATGGCAGCAATGACATTCAACCCTCCTGTTGAACCTTCAAACTCCAAAAAGAAGGTAGGCAATCCGGGCCTTAAATCCCAGTGCCCAGGAGGCAGAGGCAGGCCACAGATATCTGTGAGTTCAAGACCAGCCTGGTCTACATAGTTCTAGGACAGCTTGGGTTACAGGGCGACCCTGTCTCAAAAAGACCTCCCCCCACCAAAAAAAAAATACCACCTCCCCCCCAAAAAAGTAGTGAATGTGGGGCTCAAGAGAAGGCTCAGTGGTTAAGAGCACTGATGCTCTTGCAGAGGACCCAGGTTTGATTCCCAGGATCCACATGGCAGCTGAGAACAATCCTTAACTCCAGTTCCAGGGAGCCGACACCCTCTTCTGAGGTCTGCAGCATTGCATGACATGGGCGCACTCACATACATGCAGGCAACATACTCATACACATAAAATAAAAATATTTTTAAAAATGAACATATATCAGTAACTCAGCTCTGCCAAATTTCTTATCTTTATTTATTTTTTTTGAGACAGTATCACCTTGTAACCCAGGTTGACTTTGAGCCTCATGCTTCAGCCTTCTGTGTATTAAGTTGACCAGCAGGCCTGGCTCTTTGCTTGGATGTTTTATTCGTGTTTGAGTTGGTGGTAGGATAGATGCTTGGGGCTGGATGTCTGTGGACACGGTCAATGAGACTGTTGCATTCGGCGCAGACCATGTCCGAGACCTGGCTGAGCGTTTCTCAGTTGTTTCACAGATCAGGTCAGCTTTTGCTGTCTTCATCTTTGCTCACAGCTTAATTCTTATTACAGTTTGAGTAGTTTTCAACTAATAATTTAAATCTTTTTCCAGGATAAAGTTCTACGAGGGGACTCATTTTTGAATGAAGACTTAAATAAACTAATCCAAAAATACTGCAATGAAGTTGCTACTGAGACACCCATAGATTTTACTAAATGTGTGAAAACATCTGTACGGTAAAGATGGAAGAATCAGTGTACTGTCTTAACATACATTCGCGTGTGTGTTCACGTGCACATGTGTGCACATGCATGCAAAGATACACATGTGATATGTTAACTTGCACCTTCCTGTGGTTCAGGCTGGCCTGGAACTCACTGTGTAGCCCAGCATGCCCTTGAGCTCACGGTCCTCCTGCTTTCCAAGTGCTGGGAGTACAGCTGTGTGTCCCCTGGCCTGGCCTCACCGAAGACTGTTAAATTATAACTAAAGACACACATTTTTAAAGTTGGCATCATCATTTAAAAAGAAACATCCAGGGTTGGGGCTGGAGAGATGGCCTAGCAGCAGTTAAGAGCGCCGACTGCTCTTACAGAGTACCCGGGTTTGAGCCCCAGCACCCACATGGCCGAGAACCATCTGAAACTCCAAATCCAGGAGAACTCCAGTTCCAGGGGAATCCGAGACCCTCTTCTGACCTCCACGGCATTGCACGACACGGGTGCACAGATTTGCATGCAGACAGTACATTCATACACATACAAAAATAAATAAAATTAAAAAAAAAAAAAAAAAAGAGACATCCAGGGTTGGAGAAATGGCCTAGCAGTTAAGAGCACTGACTGCTCTTGCAGAGGACCCAGGTTCAATTCCCAGCACCCACATGGTGGCTGAGAACCGTCTTTAACTCCAGTTCCAGGGTAACTTGACGCCCTCTTCTGACCTCTGCGGCATTGCACGACACGGGTGCACAAACCCACATGCAGACAGTACATTCATACACATACAAAAATAAAAAAATTAAACATCCATACAAAGAGTAAATTCTTCCCCTTATAACTAAGTTATTCACCATAAATGAAAGTAAATAAAATAGATTTTTGAAGACTTTTGAGAAAAAAAGTAGCTTGAAATCTCACTCAGTATCACTGACTTCTATTGGAATGGCACATTAAGAGGTAACAAACATATTGTGGCCTTTAAAAGGAATGAGTGCTTATGGCTAGTTTTGAAAGAAGTTTGAATGGAATTCTAGAATCTTTGAAATTCGGATTATTTTCTTACATGAAGGTGATGAGGGAAGAGTTTCTGGCTGGCAGGAAACCAAATCCAGATTGCCATTCTGGTTTAGACACAGGGTTCCTGACCAACTGACAAAGTTTTCTTTTCTAATACAAATAAAATGTATATTATGAACATACTTATAAAGTAGTATTTTATATAGCAGCTGTTGCTAATATTCTAAAAATGGCCTATGAAATGTGTACATATTTTCTGTTAATAGTTGAATAAAAATTGCTTTTTTTACTATCTAGTAGTCTTTTTTAATGGTCAGTAATTGAGCTAGTTTTTTATTTTTATTTTTTATTTTTTGTCTCCCTGTAGCCCCAGCTGGCCTGGAACTCATTGTGTACATAGACTAGACTGGCCTAGAACTCAAAGTGATCTTCCTGCCTCTGCCTCTGTAGTGCTACGATTAGAGGTGTGTACCACCACATCTGGCTAAAAAGATTTTTTTATTCAGAGTCCAGTCATTATGGTCTGGAGCTTAGAGCTTTTTTTTCTTATGAATTAAGTAAAACCAGAAAATTCCTTTAGTGTTCCAAAGCAGAGTCAGAGACAGTTACCAAATTAAAGCTGGTTTGTCTGGGTAGACAAGTATTGACAGTATTGAAGGATAGAACAGCATGTGGCAGGGGCATTACCAGTGATAGCATATTCTTTTATCTTTTTAAAAAATGTTAACTTTTGTGTTTTTTTTTTTTCTTTTTCTTTTCTTTTTTTTTTTGTCCTTTTGAGACTGTCTTCTGCAGCCTCAGCTGTCCTGGAACTCACAGAGGAGGACCAGGGTTCAATTTCCAGTACCCACAAGGTGGCTAACAACCCTCTTTTGACCTCCTCAGGCATTCCATGACCAGGTGCGCTTTTACATTCAGGCAATACCCTCATTCACATAAAATAAGATTAAAATATTAAAAGAGCATTACACTTGTAAGTCCACCTTTATTTTATCTGTCCAGATTCCATGACAAACATCAGTTGGAGAATTTGTAAATAACTTGTACTTGGGCTCAGGCTGACATGCGAGGAGCTCTTACCCCCAGGAGGGCATTTCCTTCCCAGGTAGTACCTTAGTACTTACAGGTTTATCTTCAGCTAATACTCATTTCTTCTAGTAACCTTACATTATCTGACAAAATCATCAGTTTTAAATGAATGGATGACTGAGGGAGGGATAGAATGCCTCTTCAAACATCACATTCCACACTGGAGTCTTTAATTCTTTATTGGAAGGTAATTTTTTTTTTAAGTTGGACTATTAGGTTTGACATGGGGTTATACTCCTTCCTTTTATACTTTTAGTACAGCAATAAAATCATGCATTTAAATTTTTTTCATGTCAGTTTTACTGATCAAGAAATTGCTATCTGGATTGCTTACAGCCTGAAAAGTGTAAAGTGGTAGGTGTAATTTTGGTGGCTATTTAATTCAGTCTGCTTAGAGTTATTTCATTTGATATACTGATATATTTAAGTTTAAGTAAAAATTTAGTATTTCTGGAAAACATCAGATTGTGTTATATTGTAATCTTGTGCCTATAATGATAATTTGGTGAATAATGACCAAAAAGATTATTAACTTGTGTGCTCATTTAGTGTTCAGCTGGCAAGGAAATTGCCTAACAAGGCATTTCTCAGAATGTGTCCCCATGGTTAACTGACACATTACTGTAGTGACTTGTTTATACTTGAAACTTTATTATTAGGTGTGGATGCAGGTATGATGGGATGAGGATGTGCCAGAGCACACATGTGGAAGTCAGGACAACTCTGTGGAGTTGGTTCTCTTCTTTTTACCTTTATATGTTTTTGAGATCTAGCTCAGATTACCAGGCGTGTGTGGCAAGAGCAGATAAAGCACTGGGCCATGTTGCTAGCTTTCTTTACATTTTAAAAATAATTTTTACTGGGCTGGAGAGATGGCCTAGCTGTTAAAAGCACCAACCGCTCTTGCAGAGGACCCAGGTTCGATCCCCAGCACCCACATGGCGGCTGAGAACCGTCTTTAACTCCAGTTCCAGGGGAATCCGATGCCCTCTTCTGACCTCCGCAGCATTGCATGACATGGGTGCACAGACCTACATGCAGACAGTACATTCATACACGTACAAAATAAATAAAATTAAAAAAATTATTAAAAATAATTTTTACCAATTATTCGAGTATCATACAATGTGTTTTGATCATATTCACCCCTACTACTACTCCTGACTTCTCCCAGCTCTACCCCATCTCCCACCCCACCCCCTTTTTTACAAATATGTGCTGTCCATATACTCAGGGGTGTGGGGCTTCCCCCGTCATAAAAATAATCTTATTTTTAATTATGTGCATGTGTGTATATATATTTTTTTGGTCTTTTCGAGACAAGGTCTCCCTGTGGTCCGTCCCAGCAGGCCTGAAACTTGCTCTGTAGACCAGGCTGGCCTTGAACTCACAAAGATCTGCCTGCCTCTGCCTCCCAAGTGCTAGGATTAAAGGTGTGCGCCATTCACGCCTGGCTTGTATGTATATATCTTTGGTATGACTACAGTGTCCATGGAGCTGGAGTTATGGTTAGTTGGGAGCCACTAGTTGTAGGTGTTTGGAACCAACTTTGTCTTTGCTAAGAATAGAATACATTCCAGGCTGGAGAGATGGCCTAGCAGTTAAGAGCACCAACTGCTCTTGCAGAGGACCCGGGTTTGATCCCCAGCACCCACATGGTGGCTGAGAACCGTCTGTAACTCCAATTCCAGGAGAACTCCAGTTCCAGGGGAATCCGACACCCTCTTCTGACCTCCGCGGCATTGCACGACCCAGGTGCACAGACCTACATGCAGACAGTACATTCATACACATAAATAAATACATAATTAAATAATTTAAAAAAGAATGCATTCTTAACTGCTGAGATCCCCCCACATTTATATTTTTTAAAAATGTTTTTTAATTTTTTTTTTTAATTTTATGTATATGAGTGTATTGCTTGCATGTATGTAAAGTGCACCCGTGTTATGCAATCCCCATGGAGGACAGAAGAGGGCATCAGATCCCCTGGAAGCTGTTAGCTGCCATGTGGGCTGGGGATTCAAACTCAGGTGTTCTGGAAGAATAGCAGGTGCTCTTAACTGCTGAGCCATCTCTCCAGCCTTCCATTTACATTTTTAAGTAGTGTGTCCTTAGTAAAATCCCAAAGACTTAATTGCAATATAGTATGTCCTTTAACCTAAATTGGGATTCAACAAGCTGGTTTGTTCAGTTCAGCAGTGCAGTCCTGCATTCTGACTCAGGTCAGTTTCAGATTTTTTTTTTTTTAAATCTTTTTGAGACAGTCTTCCCCTGTAGCCCCAACTGGCTTGGCATTCACCCACCAGGCTGGGCTTGAACTCACAGATCTACCTGCCTCTGCCTCCTGAGTGCTGGGATTAAAGGCGTGTGCTGCTACACCCAGCCAGTTTCAGATTTACACTGTCATCAAATTCCCAGTGAGGGTAGGGTGGGGCAGAGCTCAGCATCCAAGCCAAATGACAAAACTGGAGAGACCAGTCTGGCTTTGCATGTCATTACCCTGCAGTTTTTGTTTTGGCTCTAGCTACTAAGACCAGTAATTTAATTTTCAATCCATGCTAAGCCAAACCATTTGGCCCTTTAGTTTACAGAAGCTTGATGAAATGTTTCCAGAATATTTTTTTTTAAATGGGGCAGCACTGTGCAGTTGGTACAGACCTGTTATTTGATTTAAAAGGAAAATTTTAATGCTGTGCGATTGTTCAGAGTAGACTGAATCCCACTGGCAAAAGAATAGCTAAGTAAGAATTTTCAGTGACATGAAAGCTCTGTGGTGTATTTTTGACATCTCTTTTTCAATTGTGCAAAAAGGGATTGTTTTATTCATTTCTATAATTGGTAAAAAAAACTCAAGGCAACATTTTTAGTGGGTTTTTAATGTGTTTTATAATTTGAAGAAAAGTATCTTCAAGTTGAATAATACCAATGAAAAGATGAAATGTAGACTTCACTTGGGAGGAACATGTATTTCAATCTGACATGTCATGATTTCCTTCATTCCAAGACTGAAGAGAAGCTATTGCACATAGCTGATATCTTTGTGAATTATTGTAAATTATATTTACATCAAATGGCAAGTATGACTCAGACCAGTACATCACAAGACAAAGCTATTTCTCATGAGTCTAGCGCATTTCTTATGTTCAGATAAACATTTTTAGGTTTACCTTGTAGTCCATAATGATATCAAGAAAGCTATGTCTAATAAATACCTAAGGATGGTGTCAGTACAAACCTTGCAAAATAAATAAATCTACCTTTAACACCAACTTCTTTTGGTTCTAAAAAATGATTAGGTGCCTTATTAAGACATCACAATTCAGAAGATACTAAATTGTACATCATTCTAAATTCATTGTGTGAAAACTGAAAATGGATTAATCTGTGGCCATATGAATAATAGCCCTTAAAAAAGAATATCATGCAAAAAGAAAACCTAAAAGGTGCACCTTGGCACACAGTGTAGGAACTGATTTCAATTCTTTTTGAATGACTCTTACAGGACATATTTACATTTATCGTGGTCCTAATCATCCACTTTCAGTTTTTCTTGTTTTCTGACCTCTGTGCCTCTTGTTCCCAATTCTCTTAAGTTGGGTTGGCAAAGTGGGCCAAATTCACTTGTTTTGTTTGGCCCTTGATTTAAGAATAGATTCTACACTTTTAACTAATGGAAGAAAACTTGATATTTATGATATGTGAAATTATATGAAATTCCATTTTGAGTGTCGATAAATAAAGTTTTATTTTTCAGCCATGTTCATCTGTGTACCTGTTGTCAGTCCATGTACCTGTTGTCAGTGGCCGCTTTTGCACACCAATGGCAGCTGAGTCACTGAAAGAGACCATATGGACCTGACCCTAAAATATGTACTATGTGGCCCCTTTTAGACCAAGCTTGCTGACTCCTTAGGTCAATTACAGGGTTAATTGGCTTCTTTGCCTCATACTTCAGAAAGTTAGTTGGCAGCACTGTGCCATTTTGCTTGTCTTCAACATGTGCTTCACATCAGGTATGAAGACGGCTTGAGTTCAGAAATCAAGTTCCAGTTTAAGACGAATGGAAACAAACTGTGTATTTCTTTCCACAACATTCATTCTTGATAACTTCTCCAAAGATCTTCTCCTGTAACATTGTACACATAAGCTTATTAGTATATTGAACATGAATGGGGGAAATATTTATAGCCTAGTCAGGTTCAGAGTGTTCTGCTAGCAGAAACTCACAGTTCTCGTGGCTAGGTTTGAAGGAATTTACTTTCTATAGCACACAGTGTTAAAACATGATGTTCCTAGGAGGTAGAAGATAAAGTTATTTTTGTCCTAGAACACCATGTTCTTCAGGAAAAAAACAACAAACATCCTTTTTATTACATTCAAATAAACTGTTCAACTTTAAGAAAAGATGGAATCCCTTCAATTGTGTATCCCTTCAGGTAAGAGTAAGATGTATGTTACTTAGAAATTCTTAGATTATTACTGAAGCTTTAGGTGTGATCATGTTAGAACAAATAAATGAAATACTATGTCAGTCAGAAAGTGGCATACATACTGAATTTGCTTTCTTAGGAGCAAATATAGAGAGAATCTATTTTAAAAGAAGTGCCCTCTCGGGAATGACATCGAAAAGGTCATAATGGGGTGTAGTTGTGACAATGGCTGTTTTAAAAGTGCCAATCTTTAAATGCTTCTAAAGGTCTGCTTACCAAGAGAAATGGAATCTGAAGGCAGTCATTCTTCCCAACTCCTAAAATATAAGCAGTCAGTGACATTCATCATGCTGCACATACTGCTTTTAATTTGCATAGGGGATGTGCTACCATGCCTAGCTCATGCTAATTCTAAGTATGGAAACTATTAACATTTTGAATGCTGAGTTGTCCTGTATACACTCACAGACCACTACTGTGGTGACTCATGCTCTAAAAGTTGGAGATGTCGGACATGGTGTTTAATACTACAGCGTCCTTGGCTCTTAGAGGATGCACTGATATCTCAGAAACAGACAAAAAAGAAAATGAGTGTAGAAGTTTAAATTTGGGGGGTAACAGGCATCTTAACAGATAAAGCTCTTGAGAGCTACAGTGTTCTGTGTAGACACGAGTACCCAGAACCTAAAAACAAAAAACAAAACTTGGAGTCTCTAAGAGTAGATGGGTTAGACTAGTCTTCGGAAACTTTGGAGGGAATGTTTTCCTGTATTTGGCCTTATGTCTTATTTTGAAGAGCAAGTGTAGTCTGGGTACCAGTTATTTTAGAAGGTTCTTAAGTATAAAATATACTCTTAGTGTATCAGAGTGGTTGCAGATCAGTTTGGCGCTGTCAAGAGGTGTCAGTGAATTCTTTAATACTGAGCTGTGGTTCTACAGTTTTAAACGAAAAATTCTGGCTTGTAATCTGGAGAATGGTGAAGCTCTGTAGTCCAAGCATCAATGTCTCCATTATGCTGTTGGTCTCTGTGACAGTTAAATCTTTTTATTTTTTTATTTTTTTTATTTTTTTGGTCTTTTTGAGACAGGTTTTCCCTGTAGCCCCAGCTGTCCTGGAACTCACTCTGTAGACCAGGCTGGCCTTGAACTCACAAAGATCCGCCTGCCTCTGCCTCCCAAGTGCTAGGATTAAAGGCATGTGCCACCATGCCCGGAGCAGCCAGTGTTCTTAACCACTGAGCCATCTCTCCAGCCCCTTAAATTTATTTTTTATGTGTATGAATGTACTATCTGCATGTAGGTTGGTGCACCCATGTCATGTAAAGCCATGGAGGTCAGAAGAGGGTGTCAGATTCCCCTGGAACTGGAGTTAAAGACGGTTCTCAGCCACCATGTGGGTGCGGGATCAAACGTGGGTCCTCTGCAAGAGCAGTCGGCACTCTCAACTGCTAGGCTGTCTCTCCAGCCCCTGCTTTGGTTTTTTTGAGACAGGGTCTCACTATGTTTCCTAAGTTGGTTACTTAGCACTGTGTAGGCCAGGCTGACCTTGATTTTGTGATTCTCCTACCTCAGCCTTTCAAGTGCTAGGATTATAGGCATGTGCCACCATGCATGGCACATTTTTTTTTAGTTGAGGCAGAAGGAAATGAGGGTGTTGAGTCCAAATGAAACATAACTAGTCTATAGTACTAGGAATAAAAGCTGAGTGATCCATAGGGCCCTTGAAGAATGTTGTGACCTATTAATATTTCAGACCTTTGAGTGAGGAGATAAAGATGTCTGACACTTTGGGCAAGTTGGTTGCCCTTTGGGGGCCTTTAGTTGTAGAAAATGAGGAGCTCTAAGAAATGTGCATTTGTGTGCACACATGCATACCACAGTATGCATCTGGAGGTCAGAGGGTAACTTGCCAGGATTCTCTCCAGCTACCATGTGGGTCCTAGTTATCAAACTAAGGTCATCAGGGATGGCAGCAAGCCACTTTACTCATTGAGCCATGTGGCTCAGGAGGTCCAAAATTTTAAGAGCTTACATTTAACTTCGGAGCCCTTGTCCTGTTTTAAGGTACCACTCCTATCTGTTTTCAGGGGACATCCTCTTATCAAAGATACAAGGCACTGGACTGTACTGCAAACTACATTCAATTCAATCCTGTTTCAAAATGGTACAGTAACTTCATATACCTGGCTTCATGTACCATGCTGCCTGTGGTCACTGCCGATAATCCATGGTGTCACTGGAGGACAAGGCACCCATAGGCTTCTCCTCCTTGCTTTGGACACTTTCTGAGGCCACAAGCTGGGGTGATGAGAATGTTCTGGACTGCTTAGTTGACTTGGTGAGCTTCTTGAGTTCACTTGCAAAAGAGATGCCCCTTCTTTTATCTTCTCGGGATGCCTGCAAAGGAAAAAAAAAGAATCTTCCTTTGATGTGAATATAAACCCAGGCTCCTGGTCCCATGGCACTCTGTCCAGAGAGTTCTTTGTTCTCTCTCTGGCAAGTAAGGCTTTGGGAAGAAGAGCCAAGACTGTTCTCAGGGTCTTTTAACCACACAGGGGAGCATGATGTTTTGTTTTGTTTTGTTTTCTCCCCACAGAGTGAAAACAAAGCTAAATAATCTCTTCCAATAACTCTTGGATGCAGGAACTTTCTCCCAGATACCACTAGCTCCTGAATCTAATTGTGATGTGACTGAATTTCACATGATCTATAAAGAGAACAAAATAACTTTAACCTTTACCTGAACCTGCTCCTTTAGCTTGAGGATGAATTTTCCTGCACCTTTCCACTTGCTCTGGGCTTGAAACACACACTCTTGGTCCAGAAGGACCCTCTGTGAGGACTTTGGAGTGGAAGACTTCTTGTTGGGTGCATCTTTCATCACCTCTTCCAAAAGTACATAGTCACCTGGGTTGGGATTGTTCAGGATGCTGTAGGAATATTTGGCTTTGCATAAGGTCTGAAAGATAAGTGACAGTCAATTGAATCAAGTCTCACTAACATCTGTATTGATCCTCATTGAAAATTTAAGGTAGAAAAGTGCCTTGGACTTTTAGAGATAAAGTGGATCTCCCAGATCAGATGATCCACCCTCTTGTTATTTGCTTATTGTATAGCTTATAACCCTCAACGGGTTACCTCATTTAGCTTCCTCATAGGCTATGATTTTGATAAGGAAGCTTGAGCTTATTAAACCTAAGTAGGTTCCAGAGGAGGAAAGCTTGAACTTAGAGGGGTCAAGCAGATTCCAGAGTAAGCATAGCTAATATGTAAGAATAAAGTTGAGATCTAAATTCTCTGTGCACACCAAAGCTCCACAGGAAGGTTATGCAGCCAGTGAGAAAGACTCCTGCACCCAAGCGCCCCTGTGCCACCAGGGTGCCTCATTCTCACACTCTTGGATGCCAAAGGAATTTTAGAAATCACATGGTCTCTAATTTAGTAGAAGAATATGTTTAATTTTTGCAGTTATTTATTGTATGTTTAGTCTTGATTTATTATACCTCCAATTCTGTGCTGTACATTGAAGAGACAGAGTTGAGTCAAAAGAGAATCTGTAGTTCAAAATCAATTAAGGATGCCACTAATAACTAAATCATACAATAGGAATAACAAATGACACTCAAGTAGTGTTCACCTTGTGCTAGGCATTGCACAAAATACCTGCATATGTTACTGGCTTAATCTTCACAACCACCTTGTGAGGGAAATACTATTTTTTTTTTGTCTTTTCGAGACAGGGTCTCCCTGTAGCCCCAGCTGTCCTGGAACTCGCTCTGTAGACCAGGCTGGCCTTGAACTCACAAAGATCCGCCTGCCTCTGCCTCCCAAGTGCTAGGATTAAAGGCGTGTGCCACCATACCTGGCGGGAAGTACTATTGTACTATCTCTGGGTCATCTGTCTGGGTATTTATCACATAGTGGTGCCAGAGCCAAGTGGAATGGGCTAGAAGGAGGATTTCTCTAACAGAAATAAATCAGATTTCCTTCCCCGGCCCCCCCTCCCAGTTTGCCATTACATAGTATAACTAAGACACAGGTCTGAGGGAGGGAGGTCTAGCTGAAGATCTCTGAGTCAGAGGTAGAACTGCTCCAAGCCCTCAGGAAATCGAGTAAGGGTTGTGCTGTTAACTACTGGGCTATATCACTTCTCAGGTGTTCACTGAATGCAAACCTTGTGGAAGCTGAGAGGGAAGGACAGCCTGACCTAGAGGAAGGGAGTTGTCTCCTGCTTGTGTTCAGTAGGATTCTTCAGAGATAGTCATTGGGTATTGGCTTGGGCATTTCTGGGACAGTTTCTGTAGTGCCATCTCATAAATCCATTATCAGCAGAGTTCTAAACTCATTGTAGATACTGGGTAAGTATCTGTTGCAGGAGCAGATTAAGTACTTCATTAAGAGGTATATTCTTGGGGCTGGAGACATGGCTCAGTGGTTAAGAGCACTGATTGCTCTTGCAGAGGACCAGGGTTTAGATCCCAGGTCTCACATGGTGGCTAAAAACCATCCAAAACTCCAGTTTCAGGGAATCTGACACCCTCTTATGACCTCCATGGGCATTGCATGACACAGGTACACTTACATACATGTAGGCAATACATTCAAACACATTAAAAAATAAAAATAATACACAATGTATTTTTTAAAAGAGGTATGTTCTCCTTTTCTGGATCCTTCTTGCCCTAGAACTTCATGAGTAAATGTGCCATCAATGTGCACACATCTGATTTGGTTCATCTCAGTAACTTACACCAACAAAAGGACTGAAGGAAGGAAAGGAGATCTTTTCTTTTGTAGTGCTGGAATCAAGCCCAGGGGCCCGCAATTGCCAGGCAAGCAGGCCACCTCTGAGCTGTTCCTGGACTCCAAGGAGGCTTTTACCTGCTGGATGACATCCTGTGCAGTGCTGACACGGGGAGCTTTGATGACGGTTCGAGGTTGTTCTGGAGAGACATCATGCACTTGAACAAAGAAACTCTCCTCCTCTGAGCTCAAGATCACCTCTCTGTCATCTTGGACAATGCTTTTCTCTTCTAGGGTCTACATTATATAAAAAGAAAATGTCTGAGTAATTGGTAAGGTGGCTAGAAGACAAAAAAATATTTAGCAAAAATTTTAGCTATATCTTACTATATCTTAGTAATGTGGAACCAATGTCTTTTTTTAAAGTTTCCTTTACTTAATGTGTATGAGTATTTTTCCTACATCTATGTGTACCATATGTTCCCCCAGTACTGGAGTTATAAATGGTAGTAAGTTGCCATGTGGGTGCTGGCAACCAAACCTAAGTCTTCTGCAAGAGAGGTCAGTACTCTTAACCACTGAAGCATCTTTCTAGTCCCTATATGGATCACTTTATTAAGAATTTCCAAACAGAGAAGCAAAGCAATAAAATCCTTTTCCTATTTTCAAATTTTATTTTTTCTCACTTTCTTATTACAAATAAATGAGCAAACAAACTTGTAAACAAAACCTCACTATTGTTAGGTTATGTATTCTCCTACACATCTGCCATGGATACACAAATGTATTTTCCTGTATGTGAATAAATATATGTGACAAAATCCTGGAACTATGTAAATATGAATAACATATTTAGATGACTTCTGTCCATTCATTAGTCTCTATTCACAAGTGACAGTAGTTTAAGCTTATCGTCTACAAGAGGGTGACATGGGAGAAGAGACGAGGGAGGTAAATAGCAGGTGACCCCACCAGGTGTGAAGACCTCACTTAGAAAACTCTTATTCCCAACATTCTTTTTTAAAAAAATTTTAATTTATTTTTGTATGTGTATGAATGTACTGTCTGCATGTAGGTTTGTGCACCCATGTCGTACTATGCTGTGGAGGTCATAAGAGGGTCTCGGATTCCCCTGGAATTAGAGTTACAGACGGTTCTTAGCCACCATGTGGGTGCTGGGGATCGAACCCGGGTCCTCTGCAAGAGCAGTTGGTGCTCTTAACCGCTAGGCCATCTCTCCAGCCCCCCAACATTCTTCTAACGTGATTCCCACAGACCAGGCTACTGAAAGGATGATAATTAGTGAGCAGAAGTTAAGATTTGCTGTCACTATGCTCAAAATTCAGTTGGTTCTGTGATCCAGAATTGTCCCCATTGATGTTAAAGTCAGAATGGAAAACTGCCACCAGGTGGTGCCAAACTGTAACCAAGACCAGAGAGGACAGGGTCCCGGAGCCAGCAGCCAGGCGGACCTGCCCAAGCCCTTTCATGGCTCTTTAGCCTACACGACTGGAGTTTCGGATCCTACTCATTCTAATAATGGAGGTGGAGGAGCAAAGTGATTTTGTCTAATTCTATTACATAAAATGTGGTTGTATTTTCCTGCACATACCTTGTTTTTCTCTCTACTTAAAGGACTGATTGTTTCATGGCTGTTCCTGGAGCTCTTGTTACGTAATGGGATGTGGCTGCATTATATGTCCTTGCATTCATCATCTTATATTTACACCATCAGAAAATGAGATCAGGGATTGGAGAGATGGCTCAGTGGTTAAGAGCACTGGCTGCTCTTGCAGAGGACCTTGGTTCATATCCCAGCACCCACATGGCATCTAACAACTAACTGTAACTCCAGTTCCAGGGGATCCAAAGCCAAACTTGTTCACTTTCATGGGGACAATCATGGGAATATTAACCCACATATATTTTTACTAATTGTCACCAGGGCTGAGAGATTATTCTTAGTTTGTGTGAAACTATGAGATATTTTAAAAGAAATAATGTTGCTAATGTATAAGCAAGAGCCTTTTATGATGTGATTATCCCTTATCTGAAACACTTGGGACCAGATGTGCTTCAGATTTGAAATCTTTGTATTGACTTTACAAGTTGAACAGACCTAGCGAAGTTGATGCTTATCAGGCACAAACAAGAAGACAGTCAACAGTACATTCATATGCATACAGAAAAAAAAAAAAAGCAAACCCCCTTATCTGAGGGTTTGCTTTCTGTGGTCTCAGAATTATGGTCTGAAAATTTTAAATAGAAACTCTATTTAAATGTTACTTCACTTAACATGATGTCTTCTAGCTCCTAGACTGAATTTCTATAACTTACAATCAACTTTCTGAATATGTGCAGGAAAATAAGATGCTTTCTTGCCATTTACTTGAGCATAATCCACACCATGTTGCAATGACAAATGATTCAGTATTTGAAGGAGCTGGTCATTGGCAAGATGGTTGGTGACACACTGTGCTGTCACAACACAGGCTGCACCCAAGATGCACTTACGTCCTGTTGGGGTTTTAAGACAATCCTGCCTATATAGCCTTCTTCTGGAAACCAGCTGCTTAAAATCTGCATGATATCTTCTTCTGGACCCACAGCTCTCTGGAATGGTTGTTTTTTGAAATCATTTTTTTCTTTAGATATAAGATACTTTTCTTCCATCAAAAAATAGTCCGTGGCAATAAGTTTGGTGTCTTGTTCAGTTGCCAGAACCTGAAGAAGAAGCAAAGGAAAATTAGATACACCTCTGAAGGATGGAACAAACATGCTTGAAGGCTAGTCTGTTTGTGATATTCCGACAGGTTTGATATGCAATTCATAAATGAAACCTCCTCTGGAGTGTTACATAATTCTTTCTGGAAAATGTAAGAATTCTCATATGCCCCAAAAGGATTGTTTATGTTCACTCTAGGCAACGGCAAAATTGATTCAAAATCCCCAGACAGTATAACTATTTTTCCCACTGCTGGAATGAGAGCTTCTGTCGAATTAAAGCTTTAGGTTTCCCATTCCAGGAACTTAGCTCTTTGAAATCTTATGACAAAGGACTGACACCAAAGAACCCAGTCAGCTTTTACAAACATCAGCTCTATTTCTCTCAATTGGAAGTAATTATATTCTCACGGAAGGCTCCCAGGGCTAAATTCTCATCTGAGAACTCTCCTTGCAGTAGTCTCCTGACACTGTGCCTAATGGCTGGCTTTGTTGGCTATTGACCTTGTACAATCAAATCGAAGGGTTAAGACTGGGCTCTGTAGTCAGAAAGACATAGGGGGCTGGAGAGATGGCTCAATGCAAAGGACCCACGTTTAATTCCTAGCATACAGGTGGGGCAGCTCACAACTACTTATAATTCCAAGCCCAGAGGGATCTGATGCTAGCCTCTGTGGGTACTGGTACTCACATGTATACAAAGAGAGAGAGAGAGAGAGGCTCTCAAATGTACACACACATATGCACACATACACTATCATTCACATGTATACATACATAACTAAAAAATACAAAAATAAATTTTCATAAAAAGGACTTATTGTCCTGAGTTGGGCATAGAGCTCAGTGCTAGAGCAGTTGGCTAGCACACAGTGCTCTAAACACTTAACTAACTTTGATATGTTGTTGGGCAAAAGACTTGGTTTTCCCATTTTTTTTTTTCTGGTCTTTTTGAGACAGGGTCTTCCTTTAGTCCTAGCTGGCCTGGAGCTTGCTATGTAGACCAGGCTGGCCTTGAACTCACAGAGATTTGCCTGCCTCTGCCTCCTGAGTGCTGGGATTAAAGGTGTGCACCACCACATCCAGTGGTTTTCCCATTTTACAGATGGGAATGCTCATAGCAACAATCAATTAGTTTATCTTTGTTTTAATGATGGAGGCATTAAGCACAGCATGGGTACATCATGAGAACTCAGTGAATACAGGCCATAATTAGAGTCTTACTGATGTATTTTTATTTTGTATGTATGAGTGTTTTGCCTGTATGTATGTATGTATGTATGTATGTATGTATGTGCCCACAGAGGACAAAAGAGGGCATTGACACCCTTGGTACTGGAGTCACAGATGGTTGTGAGCTGCCATTGGGTGCTGAGAATCAATCTCGGGTCCTCAGTAAGAGCAGTAGGCACTCTTGACCCCTGGGCCATCTTTTCACCCACTTGCTGATTCACTCCTCTTGTACAGATTTCTGATGAAGGGTCAGTAACAATGAAACTCTTCTTTGTTGTCTTCCTGTGAGAAGTAGCTATGTGATAAGACGCCTCAGCTATCACCTGGTCTGGATTAAGCAAACACCTATCTCCCCAAGTCCTTGCCAATGATGAAATGGCCATAGTTAACATCTTCTCGCTTGGAGGGGAAGTACAATGTAAAGCACTAAGGATGGCAGGAGCGAAAGGCTCTCAACTCCTATCCCTTTACTCCAGCCTTGGTATAAAGTATGTAGCCTGCTATTAATCTCATAGGGCCCAAGACAAACAGATTGACTTCAGCATAACAACTGCTATTACAAGCACAACTGGCACCATTATCTCTATAGGAGAACCAGAACCATTCCTTCTTAGTCTTGAGGACTCTGCTTATTTGCATGGATTGACAATAGAATACAGGGCTGTTTTCCACAGTTAACACAGTAAGTTTTCCTGATTTTACAAAGCCTCAGTTGTGATTTGTGATAATAGACAATTTATGCACTAATGGATTAAAAGCAATCGAGAAAAAGAGAAAACATAAAACCCTTGTTTATCTATAAAATGTGGACCCTAAGGCAGTTTTCTATGATACTAGTTAATTATAGAATGTTGGGCAAAATGTTGAGCTACCCAGAGAGATGTGCCTTCAAATGACAGTCATTTATTGATATGTGTGCAGTGCAGCTCAGTTGGTTTTTAGCCCCCATACATTATATGACTGCTACTGAATTTCATCATGTACACTAGCTTCAGAGGGTGTACCAGGGCCACCTCCCTTGGTCATTGCTCTCCTCGGTCTACCCTCAAGGCAGAGAAGGATAAAATAGTAGGTGAGGATCTCAGGCCATTGAATCAAGCATGACAGAGCTCCAGGTGTACAGAGAAAAGGGATTTCATATGGGACTCCTTTGTCCTTTGGGGATCCTTCCCTCTCCGACACTGTTCTGTGTTCCTGGTTCTCCTCCTTCCACAAGTCCTCCCATGGGTGGTGATCCTGCCTTCAGAAGGCTGGAGCTTATGAGGCTGGAGAGATCACTTAGTGGTTAAGAGCACTGACTACTCTTGCAAAGGATCTGGGTTCAATTCCCAGCACCCACATGGTGGATAACAACTGTTTGTAACTCCAGTTCCAAGGGATTTGATGCCCTCTTCTGACCTTCACAGGCATTGCACAACACAGGTATAGGCACACACATGCAGGCAAATCACTCAGGCACATAAAATAGAAATAATAAATAAAATATTACAGAAAGAAGGTTGGAGCTTATTAGGAGGATCCAGAGCAGAAGTGGCCCAGCATGGCTTAGGCTAGTTCTGCTACAGCGTTGGGGTAACAGGCTCTCACTATCTTGTTTTAGGGTCTCCTGGCTTTTGGTACTGCCAAAGGGTTAGAACCTCAAAAGCCAAGTCAAGTGATAAGGGAAAAGAAAAGATTCTTCCTCATACAAAGGGGGGCTTTAAGCTGGAAAGGTAGAAATGTGTTCTTGGACTATGTTTTCATACTGATGCTCTAGGAATCTGATCCAACAGACAGTTCAGCTTGGATGAAAATTCCAATCGACTGGTGTCTGCTGCATTAAGGAGGAAGATGAGGTGATGTGTCTAGGCTCTGAGCACAAAATGATACATGGCTGGGGGGTCATTCATTTTGGTTTATATTCTTCTGGAGCCTGACAATTCATGTTGCTGAAGAATTGCCGAAATCCTCTATGGTTAAGGTGGCTTGTCTAGTGGTACACATCATTCTTAGGATGGATGTTTATATGGAATAACACATTTTTTTTGGTCTTTTTGAGACAGGATCTCCCTATAGCTTCAGCTGGCCTGGAACTCACTCTGTAGACCAGGCTGGACTTGAACTCACAAAGATCTGCCTGCCTCTGCCTCCCAAGTGCTAGGATTAAAGGCGTGCGTCACCGTAACACATTTTTAAACAATCAAAAGATGTATCATAGCCTGGTATGGTGACACATGCCTTTAATACCAATACTCAGGAGACAGGGGTAGATGGATCTCTGTGAGTTCAAGGCTAGCCTGGTCTACATATCGAGTTCCAGGTCAGCTAGTGCTATATGATGAGATTCTGTTTCACTCACAAACAAACAAACAAACAATCCCCATCCCCTCCCCCCCCCAAAAAGACGTATCATAGTAGAGCCTGGTAGTATATATCTATAATCCCAGCTACTCAGGAGGCTAAGTTCAAGGCTTGTTCTTGTTACAGAGTGGGTTAAAACCTCTTTCTAAAAATGAAAACTAAGAAAAGGTCTGTGTTTGTAGCTCAGTGGTAGGTTCAAACCTCATATTTATTATATGGCAATAAATAAATAGACACATTGACATTGAACTTTGCATATTATGTGCCTCTATATATATGACTGCACACATATTTACCTAGACATGTATGTACATCCATACACTTTGGATACTGAATTTCCCTGACCATGGGTTCAGTGGACTTACCTGTTGGAGAAGTTGCTTTGCCTTGGTGCCTCCATTTATAGTGAAAACAGCAAAGGGCTCTGGACCTGGGACCCCATGCACTGTGACTCTGTGTATCTGAGAGCATTTCCTCTCTTCAGTATTAAACATCTGTCAAGGAAGAACAGCATGGTTTCACATTCATTCTGAATAATATGGGAGTTCTAGGGTCTATTCAACACAGAAGTGCTAGTATGCTAGAAGTATGCGCAGGGACATGAAGTGCAAAAGATGAGGATGAGGACCTATTTATAACCTGATGCATGCTGAGGTGATGGAAGAGATAGTGGGGCATCCTTCTTAATAGTTTAGTGAGGGAATTTAGCTACCCAAGTATTGATTTACTTTAAAGTACAGTGCTTCTTTCCATCATGACTAAGGATGAATATTATATGAAATGCATACTAGTTTTTTCCTTATACTCTATAATCTGTTGAGTCTTATTTTTGTTCAGGGAACTTTGCTGAAATAAACAAAAGTTGGGCATGGTAGCCAATACTTAGAGTGCCAGGTGGGGCAGGAAGATTGTTAGAGCAAGAATCTGTTTCATAAATCCAAAACAAAGCTGGGCATGGTGGAGCACACCTGTAATCAATCCCAGGACTTGAGAGGCAGAGGCAGGTGGATCTCTGTGAATTCAATGCCAGCCTGGTCTACACAGTGAGTTCCAGGTCAGCTGGGGCTACAGGGAAACCCTGTCTCAAAAAGACCAAACAACAACAAACAAATAAACAAACAAAAAACCCAAACAAAGACAAACTACAGATAAACAAAATGTTCTGAAAGCATCTTATTACTGCTTTTTTTTTTTGCACCAGGCAGCCTTGTACCTGCATGCTAAATTTCTGGTCAAATATAAAAGCCATAACTCATTCAAAAAAGTCTTGCTTTCAGCCTCGGTCATACACTGGAATCCCTGGGAATCTTTAAAAGGTGGATTCTTGGGACCCATAGTCAAAGAGTTTGATTTAACTGGTAGAGTATGGCCTAGGTACAAGAACTGTCAGAGATTTTGGTTTAACTGGTAGATTATGGCTTAGGTACAAGGATTGTTTCAAAGCTCCTTGGGTGATACAAATGTGTAACCAAGGTTTCTGTTGAGCAATAAAAGGAAAAGGAGCAAGGAAATAGGAGAACCAAGAGAACAAGTCAGAGGCATGAAGATGAAGAAGGCAGGACTGCGCGGACGGGACGGATGGCAGAGGCGGACCCAGAAAATGCTTCTCCAAAGCTCATGAACATGCAGAGAAGGGAAACTAGACACACTGTCAAATACATTTTTAGTTTAAGAAGAAACATAATGGAATTAACCAGTTGATTAGTGTTCCTTGTTTAAATAAACCCGGATATTAGAGGGGTAAGCTCTGATCAATGGCACTTAAACTTCACTAGCTGTGGGGTCTTAACCAGTGAGTTAGTATATATATAAAGTGCTTTGTAAGCACTGTCAGCTAACTTATTAATGACTCATTGGCCACTAAGTTGTATCACAAGACAGCCCACCTTTAGTGTAGCACTTCCTACAAATATGCTCAATGAAGTGAGGACTTAATTACCGAAGAGGCTGGCTCTGTGCTGCCAGAGGAATTCTCTTCCATTCTCCTGCTGTTTATGAATAAACTAGAGATTTCCAAGACTTCATTGTGGAGGTTTCGCAGCTGAAGATGTCGGTATCCTGGAATGATGCAGAATTGGGAAAAGCTGTTAACCATGTACTACCGAGTTGTGCAATAATCTCCGTGAAAGTCAATATATCCCTAAGATGGGCAGTGGATGGTAACAAGCATGTGGCCAGCTGGCATCTTTCACCAGAAGGGAGCTGTCCTCTGGGGACGTTACTGGATCATCAGTGAGTAATTAACGTGCCCAGTACTGTTTCTAACTTAGGCTCACATGGAACAATCCTTAAACCCAAATAACAAAAAATGAAGGTCCTGACCATTTGGACACTAAAGCATCTAACATATTTGCTTTACTGAGGGTCAAAATTCCATTTCAGAAAAACCTTAGTGATAAATTAACAAGGGTATGTGTTAATATAAGATGCAATCAGTTATGCAGCCAGTAAAAGTGGTAAAGCAGATGTGTGATTGTTAACATGGAAGAATGCTCACTCACTAGATACATTAGAAACTGAAAGCCAGGAAGTTGGAAAATACTAAGATTAGTAGGAAGTGTATTTATTAATCATGTACCTCATGGGTCATATGCATGGGCACAGACATAAAGCCTGCAAAAGATGTATATCTAAAATGATTAGAGGGGAGAAATGGAAAGATGTCCTCTTTAACAACCAATTTTGCTTTTCTGTGTTTTCTCCCATTTCTATAGTAACTGCTATGGACTGAATTGTGGAAATCCACTCTCCCATTGATATTCGGAGACTTGCTACTTCAGAGTATGACTGTACTTGGAAAGAGTCACTTTAACCTTAAACGAAGTTAGCTGGCACTTAGAGTGGGCCCAATTCAGTGACTGATGTCCTTAAGAGAAGACTAGCCAGGTGGTGGTGCACACTATAAATCCAAGCACTCAGGAGGCAGAGGTAGGCAGATCTCTGTAAGAATGAGGCCAGCCTGGTCTACAAAGCCAGTTTCAGGCCAGCTGGGGGCTACTGGGAGATCTTGTTTCAAAAACCAAAAATGAACAAAGGAAAACAAAAAAGTAGAAGAGTAGGAAATTAAGATAAAGATATCAGACATGTACACACAAACCAAGATCAAGTGAGTACACTTTGCAGGCCTGGGGCTGCAGAGATGGCAGAGGACCCCGGTTTGATCCCCAGCACCCACATGGCAGCTGAGAACCATCTTTAACCCAGTTCCAGGGAAATCCGATGCCCTCTTCTGACCTCCGCAGCATTGTAGGACATGGGTGCACCGACCTGCATGCAGACAGAGCATTCATACACATAAAAAAATAAAAAAGAGGGGCTGGAGAGACGGCCTAGCGGTTAAGAGTGCCGACCGCTCTTACAGAGGACCCGGGTTCGATCCCCAGCACCCACATGGTGGCCGAGAGCTGTCTGAGACTCCAATTCCAGGAGAACTCCAGTTCCAGGGGAATCCGAAACCCTCTTCTGACCTCCGCGGCATTGCACGACACGGGTGCACAAACCTGCATGCAGACAGTACATTAATACACATACAGAAAAAAATATAAAAAATAAAAAATTAAAAGAAAGAGAGAGAGAGAGAGAGAGAGAGAGAGAGAGAGAGAGAGAGAGAGAGAGAGAGAGAGAGCGCCAGGCCTGTGGACGCCTTGATTTTGGCCTTCTAGCGTTTGGAACTATGAGAAAATTTCTGCTATCGTAACATGTCATGGAAACCTTACCAAACACATAGCCAGCAGGAGCTGCTTGCACAATGGAAAAGAGAAACAGGAAATGAACGAAAAGTAGGAAACTGTGGTATGCTGTGAAGCTCAGAGGATGGCAGCTTGCCGGGTGGGGCTGTTGGGAAAGTACAAACGTGGAACCTGGCACCCGAGTAGACCTACAGTCAGCCTCCCTGGGCTCTGGTAGAAAGGAAGCCTCTTGGGGCCCACTCGAGACCTACTGAATCTGAATGTGCACACTTTAAAATTCATGAGACAATGCAAGGAGCCCAAGGCTCCTGACAAAGCCAACCCACAGTTCAACAGTGCTCTGGTCTGTTCTCCATCCTCCCTTGCCTGCACCTCCTTCCCCGCTGGACTTTTCCCAGGCTCCTCCTCTAACCGCCACTCACTTTTGCCTCCATCACATCCCAGCTTTCCCTCCTGTTTCCTTTCCTTACTTCAGCCTTTGTTTAAAAAATGCTCAGGGCGGGACTGGAGAGCTGGTCTAACTGTTAAGAGCACCGACTGCTCTTGCAGAGGACCTGGGTTCGATCCCCAGCACCCACATGGCGGCTGAGAACCATCTTTAACTCCAGTTCCAGGGGAATACGACACCCTCTTCTGACTTCCGCTGCATTGCACAACACGGGTGCACAAACCTACATGCAGACAGTACATTCATACACATAAAAAATAAATAAAATAAAAAAAAGTAAAAAATGCCCAGGGCACTGTGAATGGCAATTGGGAATTTTATTCTACCTCGTTTTAAAGCTTTGAGTGGTATGACTCTCTGAGCTGTTACTGCTGAACTGTTGTTTTCCACAACTGCAAAACGAAGAAATACAAGATCTTCAAAGTGAACCCGGAACAGAAACTGTTCATTCCACATGGGGTTCAGAGTGTTTCGATGGATGGGCTTCGTTCGGAAATGACAGCTGTCCAGGGGCATGCCCAGGACATCAACCTCAATGCATGGACTTCCAGTGCTGTTACTTGGGCACACATTTTGACCAGAGACAATCTGAAAGAGAAAAGGGACCAAGGTCACAGAAAATGAAAGAGAAGCAGCTTACTCAACAAACAAACAAACAAACACACTCCAAAAAACACTCCCCCAACCAAAACCTTAAGCAAAAGCAAGTGATTATAATCAATCACATGACTGGAATCATGTGACAATCCTATTTTGCATTCGATAAACTGTAATCTTTCAATGTTCAAAATTTGAAATATGATCAAAACCAAGTACTTAATAAAATTACATTTCTCACCATTTTCAAGAAAAAGGACCTAGCCAGGCATGGTGGTGCATGCCTTTAATCCCAGCACTCAGAAGGCAGAAGCAGGTGGATCTCTATGAGTTCAAGGCCAGCCTGGTCTACATAGTGCGTTCCAGGGCAGCTGGGGCTACAAGGAGACCCTGTTTCAAAAAGACAAAAAAAAGAGACCTCATTTATGTACACACAAGCTTGTCACTACTATTCTGTTCAAAATGTTGCAAGGATATATTTTACAAGTACAAAATCTTGAATAGTTTTGGAGCAAGTTATGGAATATGGCTAAAAATTAATTCATAGCCTTCTGTAAACAAAATTATATTGAATCCCTAAAAAATGCTCTAATACAAAATATCTATTGCTCTTCTATCATAGGGCAAGGGAAAAAGCAGTTTGGATGGTGAGAGAATGAATGTGGACATGGCCAGGACCTAGAGTGTCACTAGCAGGCTTTCTTTTAGAGAACAAAATTTAAAGTTGGAGAGAAGAAATGACCTTATTCCTCTCTCTTTCCTGTCTCCTGCCCTGATTTTTTTTTCTCTGTTAACTTAGGAGGGAACAAATAAATTGGGAAGTAGAATTACGTGAAGAGCCAGCAGATCTCTGTTCTTAAGGGGGAATCTGCAGCATTTTGTCAACAAGTTACATAACTGATAGAAAGCATAAGGTTAAACTAGAAGCAGGAAGGATGCTTCTTTGTATTTATATGCTGATGCTAGCTTGTCTTTCATAGAGCTTTTTGGAGCTCAAGGTAAGCTGATCTAAGAAGAGACTCAGTATTTATGGGAGGCACTCACTTATGCTCCTATGGACCCTGAAAGACAAAATGATTTTTTGGAAAATAAAGAAATGTTTTCAGGAACGAAATCTATATGGCTTGCAACAATTTAAGGCTTTCCAATGCCTTAAGGGAAAAACCAGTTCCTAGAAGGCTTAAATGCCTCATTATTCTGACAGTGGAGGTGTACTTACGGTTAAAGAATAGATGGCAGGATCCATGTTGTCTAGGTCTCTTTCCAGTGGAGAAAACTTCTGATACATAGGACAGCTTTTATCCCACAGAACTGGGGGCTTCAAAACATAACCACAGCCACCATTTGCCTCAAACATTGCAGCATTTAAATGTAAAGGGAGATCTGCAGACAACCAAAACCAAGCCAAGATTAATTGTTATTAATATTTATATTTTTTTTGAGACAGGGTCTTCCTGTAGCCCCAGCTGGCTTGGAACTCACTATGTAGACCAGGCTGGCCTTGAACTCTCAGAGATCTGCCTGCTTCTGCCTCCTAAGTGCTGGGATTAAAGCATGTCCCACCACGGTTGGCAGTTATCTTAACTCTTATAAACTTACTGTAAAGTTCAAAAGAACTTTGCATTTTCCTGAAGCCTAAGAATTAAGAGATAATTAGCCATTCACTCTACAGATGAAGAAGTGCTTACTATGTGCCAGGTTGTGTTACGTACCAGGTACAGCAGGCAACAAGAGATTAAAAAAAAAAAAAAAAACATTGACCATATAGTGTGTGGAACTGCCCCATGTTTCCACTGTAAATTGGGGTCTACCTTTTAAAAATTCCTTTTGTAAGTAAAACTTTATCACGCCCATCACAAAACTCTTAAAGAATTTTATGTTGAATTTTGGAACAAAATCATTATTTTGGTAAAGAATCATTCCATTTTCTTACCACTAAACATCAAACCATGCAAATAATTTTATAGTCAATTCTTGGTATTTCAAAAGTAAGATAAAATCTTAATGGTATGACAAGAAACTACCAGAAAGAATAACAAGAAAAACAGCATTTTTTTGAGATCTCTATTTTGACCCATAAATTATTTTTACCTCTTTTTTGGTTATAATTAAATATGAAAAAACATCATCGCATATGATTCAGATCATGTTCACAACCTCCTTGATCATTGCTTTAGGAACCTTTCCTCCAAGTGAGGATCTGAGTGTTCTGTGGCCAAATTTTATTTGGCAGGGTTTTTTGATGAACGACTGCACAATTTCTGGACTCCTCCTCACTCACATGCTCATCTAAGTCTGGATAAAAGTTGCCCAAATGAGTAAAAGGTTTATGAGACACACCTGACGAATGTTCCCTCTGATAGATTCCCTCCATGTGCCGAATGAACTTTGCTACATGAACCAACATCAAGGAAAAGTGTGGTGTCTTGGAACAACAAAAACTTGGCCCCTGCTCTTATATCTTGTGTGTAAATTTTTCCTGTATATCTGGGGTCGGCAGAGAGTATGTGGAGGGATTCCCGGAGAAGATGGATTAGGCACTGAAAGCTTCCTGTGCCTTTATTTCCTTCTCTGTGGAGTTAGTGCTTAGCACTCATTTATCAGGCCCTTCCAATGCTGATGTGACTGGGTTATTGAGGCTGTTTTCTCATCTGAAGTGGGAGAAAACTCTCTTCCCTGGCCTTTTTTTTTTTTTTTTTTTTTTT
>VZQC01011003.1:2631808-2658289 GCA_009823505.1 Rhizomys pruinosus | reverse complement strand
TCCTTCCTTCCTTCCTTCCTTCCTTCCTTCCTTCCTTCCTTCCTTCCTTCCTTCCTTCCTTCCTTCCTCCCTCCCTCCCTCCCTCCCTCCCTCCCTCCCTCCTCACTTTCTCTATTCCAAAATCTGAAAAAACTTCAAATCCAAACATTTTGGACAAAGTATGCTCAGTAAGTATTCTTTTTTTTGGTCTTTTCGAGACAGGGTCTCCTTGTAGCCCCAGCTGTCCTGGAACTCTGTAGACCAGGCTGGCCTTGAACTCACAAAGATCCGCCTGCCTCTGCCTCCCAAGATTAAAGGCATGCGCCACCATGCCTAGCCAAGTATTCTTTTTAAAATCATGCTTTAAAAAATTATTTATTTTTTGGGCCCCCTGAGCTTTTGTACAAAACAGTTGGGCGTAATGCATTTTGGAAACAACAACAACAACAGAAAAGACTGCATCCAACAACTGACTGAAACAGTGAACTTCTGCTCAAAACAGTCAACTTCCCCATGGAAAATATTGAGAAAGACTAAGAGATGAAAAGCATGTTTGGCAGAATACATGAGCTCTGGCGGGGTGGAGGAATGGGTGGGAACACGGGTCTAGATTTGTTAAAAATAAATAAATAAATAAATAAATTTATGTGGAAACAAAAAAAATAAAATTATATGAGCTCATGTAAAAAAATTAATTCTAAATATATGCATTGATTATTTCCAAGTATATTAAATATCATTTTAATATATTATTCTAATTGTATGAATTTATAGTTTTAATTGTATTGTTTATGTATTGTTCTACAAATAATTTCAATTAATTATCATTAAAGTGTTTACATGACAAAAAAAATAAAACGGAAAAAAAATTATTTATTTTTTATGTGTATGAGTGTACTGTCTGCATGTAGGTTTGTGCACCCGTGTCATGCAATGCCGTGGAGGTCAGAAGAGGGTTTTGGATTCTTCTGGAACTGGAGTTAAAGAAGGTACTCAGCCACCATGTGGGTGCTGGGGATTGAACCCAGGTCCTCTGCAAGAACAGTCAGTGCTCTCAACTGCTGAGCCATCTCTCCAGCCCCGATGTGATCTTTCTTTACCACTGCATAGAAATCCATTGTGTAGATGTACTACATTTTCTCTATCCACTCATTTGGTTGAGGGGCATTTGGGTTGGTTCCAGCTCTTTGCTATTGTGAAGAGAGCTGCAATAAACATGGATGTGCATGTATCTCTGTGGCAGGATGAGTCTTGTTGGTATAGACCCAGGAGTGGTATGGCTGGGTCAGGTGGTAGGCTCCTTTTGAGTCTTTTAAGGGTTCTCCGCACTGCTTTCCGTAGTGTTTGTACAAGCTTACATTCCCACCAGCAGTGGATGAGTGTTCCTCTTTCCCTACAACCTCTCTAGCATTTGGTATCATTTGTTTTCTTGATCCTAGTCAGTCTTATTGGAGTGAGATGATATCTTAAAAGAGTTTTTTTTTTCTTCTTTTTGGTCTTTTTTGAGATAGGGTCTCCTTGTAGCTTTGGCTGTCCTGGAACTTGCTCTGTAGACCACACTGGCCTTGAACTCAGAGATCCTTCTGCTTCTGCCTCCCAAGTGCTAGGATTAAAGGCGTGGTTTTAATTTGCATTTCCTTAATTATTACTGATGTTGAACAGTTTAAAAATTTTTTTATATTTTATTTATTTATTTATTTATTTATTTATTTATTTATTTATTTATTTATTTATGTGTATGAATGTACTGTCTGCATGTACTGTGCACCTGTGTCGTGCAATGCCGCAGAGGTCAAAAGAGAGTCTCGGATTCCCCTGGAACTGGAGTTCTCCTGGAATTGGAGTTACAGATGGTTCTCAGCCACCATGTGGGTGCTGGGGATTGAGCCCGGGTCCTCTGTAAGAGCAGTTGGTGCTCTTAACTGCTAGGCCATCTCTCCAGCCCCAGATGTTGAACACTTTTTAAGATGTTTCTCAGCCATCTTTACTTCCTCACTTGTGAAATCTCTGTTCGGCTCTTTTTTTGAGAGTCATTTCTTTTCTTCTTTGTTTTTTGAGTAGTTTATATATTCTGGATGTTAATGCTCTGTCAGATGTATCAGTGGTAAAGGTTTCCTTCCACTCTGTGGGTTTTCTCTTAACAATAGTAAAAGTGCCTTACAGTTATTTTGATGTCAACCTCATTCAGGTTTGGAGTTGGATCTCATTAGCATGGTATTTAGCTTAACAGATTGTTTTTTCTCCAAAAGAATGCATACTTTACTGCAGTGCAGAAGGGCAGCATCAAGCATCCGCCCTGCCTCTGGTGGTGTACAAACCCTGCATGGAGGCGGGGCCATGCTCACTAGCAAGTGGCCCTTGGTGGTGGAGAGACTCTGCATGGATGGTGGGGGACAGGTTCACCAGCAGGTGGCCCACCTGCCCAGAGATGGACAAGCAGAACGACAGCCAGTTCTGCTAAGAGGAGGGGCACTTTTGGCTTCAAAAGTGCAACCACCACCCTCCTAAGCAGTGGAATAACCAAACAAACTATTAAAACTTTAAAGCACTTTTTCTTAGCTAAGATCCCATTTAGTGTCCTAGTGTGGAAAAGAGATTTATGTGGAACTGCTGAGTTTGAATCAAAGAGGGCTCAGACCCAGTCCTCTTACTGTTCTTTAGGGGTGGGCCCAGTGCCATCTGCAACTCCAGTCTGAAAATTCCATTGTAACCAAATGAAAGAACGTGCATGAGTCAGTGAAGTCCTATATACTGTTATCTTTATGGTCTCCTAGTCAGTAAAAATCATGGTATCAAGTAGATACCATTCTCATAATACTTATGCTTATATTTGAGGTCTTGAAAAACCAACATTAAAAAGTGCAACTAGCCAGGTGTGGTGGCACACGCCTTTAATCCTAGCACTTGGGAGGCAGAGGCAGGCGGATCTTTGTGAGTTCAAGGCAAGCCTGGTCTACAGAGCAAGTTCCAGGACAGCTGGGGCTACAGGGAGACCCTGTCTCAAAAAAAAGTCCGAAAAGAAAGTGCAACTTTTTTTAATTTAATAAAGCATAAAAATGCTTTTTAGAAAGAGGCTTTTGGGCTGGAGAGATGGCCTAGCGGTTAAGGGCACCGACCGCTCTTACGGAGGACCCGGGTTCGATCCCCAGCACCCACATGGCGGCCGAGAACCGTCTGAAACTTCAATTCCAGGAGAACTCCAGTTCCAGGGGAATCCGACACCCTCTTCTGACCTCCGCAGCATTGCATGACACGGGTGCACACACTTGCATGCAGACAGTACATTCATACACATACGGAAATAAATTTAAAAAAATTAAAAAAAAGAGAAAAGAAAGAGGCTTTTGCTGGGCGTGGTGGTGCACACCTTTGATCCTAGCCCTTGGGAGGCAGAGGCAGGTGTATCTTTGTGAGTTCAAGGCCAGCCTGGTCTACAGAGTGAGTTCCAGGCCAGCTGGGGCTACATGGAGACTCTGTCTCGAAAAGACCAAAAAAAAAAAAAAAGAAAGAGGCTTGTCTTCTGACTGGGTAGCATGTTTATGTACATATGAGATCAGTGTATGGAGCAGGGTTCGTTCTGCCTCAAATGAAAGAACTCAGACTAATGCCAACAGGAACCAGGAGTCTGCATGCCAGACTCAGGTGTTACCAACTGAAGAGCTGGTTTTATTAAGAGTTGATTTTATTGAGTGTGGACCTGTGGTTTTTCTAGCTCCAGATCACTTTTGACCTTCTTGGAGTTTACAAGTTAGGAGGAAGTTTGAGAAGAAACGGTTCTATTTCCGTAGACAAGTTCTTTGATGCACAAGTGTCCTTTGAAGGTTGTGGAATCTTCAGGTGGTGGAGCTTTGTTGGAGGAAGTGGATGACTGGGGGTGAGCCTTGAGGATTGCAGCTCAGCCCTATTTCCTCGCACCCTCTGCCTCCTGACTGCAGTTCGAGGTGACTAGCTGGCCTCCTGCTCCTGCTCCCGTGTCTTTCCTCCCACCATGGAATGCATCCTCTTGAACTCAGGTATTTTGTCACAGCAATGAGAAAAGTAACTAATACAGATTTGGACCAAAAATCAGATTGCAGTGGGGTGGATCAAGAACAGTCTGCTTCAGGTCAGGGCAGCATGTATTTATTGATTATCTAGAGTGTGTGAAGGGTTGAGTGATGTTTTAATCCCAGTTTGGATAAATGATGACCAGTCTTACAAATGGGAATTCTGACATTGCATGTGGCCTGTGCCTTGTGCAGCAAGGGGTGATGTTTAAGGCTTGCTGACCTGAACTGAGAAGGGTTAGATGACAACATTCTTTTTGGGTTGCACAGCTATTCAGAGAACCTTGAAGATAAACCATACAACAAGTCATCTGCAAGAGGTGATCTTTGCTTGATAAGTGGAGACAAACAGGCTGCAGGGGTGAGTAGAGGGCAGGCTGGAGTACAAATTGTGTTGTGGGTGATGGGTGGCCTCAGGAGGGGCAGCTCCTTGTATCCACTTTAGCTAGGGTGCCCTTTGCCATTCCTGGAGCCAGTGTGTCTGCGCCAGTCTTGGCACTTTAGAAGAAAAGGCAGATCCCAAGCCAAGGATACTCACATTTCCTTGAGGAAACCATTCTGCTAGTTATTTCAGTGTGCTTAAAATATTTAAATACAATAACCCAGGATACCTTGGACATGGCTACAGATAGAGGCAGGGATGTGAACCCACGGGCCACTTGTGAAAGATTGGAAAGAAATGGACAAGAAAACTTAAAACTCTGAAAGTATTTTGCCATTATTTCCATTTGTAAGTCCAAATCATACTGTTTTTACAAGTTAAAGAGAGTTAACATCTGTGCAATGCTTTATATTGGCCAAGAGCCGTGTGAGTATGGTACTTTACTGCATCATTTTATTTAATTTCAATTGAAAATAGTAAAAATCATAAAGAAAAATAAAACAAAACATGTCTGATAGCGCTGACCGAATGTCTGTAGTGTTGGCTGTAGTAGGTGCCATAGACACCAGTGCCAGGTACCGAGTTGTCCCAGAGCTAAAGGCTGTGGTCTGCTCTCAGCTGGAGCCAGGCCAAGCTGCGGTTTATGGTTCAGCACGGTCAGTTAGGATTGGATTCAGTTCATGTGAGATGAGAGATAGGGCTGCTGGCTACTCTGCTATTCAAGACTGGTTTTTGCATGAGCTTCTAGGAAACATTCCTCACTTTCTTTCATCACCAAATGGAAACTAAATGCTTTATTTCCCAAACTCCCAGAGAACTTGAACTTATTACAAGTCATCCTACAACCTTGAACAAGGGACAATTTACAGTGTTTGAGTTGAGCACTACTACACTATTCCTTTTTTTACTTGAGACAAACTTGCTATGTGGCTTAAGCTGGCATGGAATTTGTGATCTTCCTCCTTCAGCCTCCAGAGGGCTAGGGTACCAGGGAGGTCCAGTGCTGCCCTAGTCATTGGACACAACTGTCTGATTTGCAAGAGCAATTGCATAGTGAAAAGGGTTAACAAAGGGTTAACAAAGAGATGTCAGACAACTCCTGCCCCCAAAGATCTTTAAAATCCAACTGGATATCCTTCCTTCCTTCCTTCCTTCCTTCCTTCCTTCCTTCCTTCCTTCCTTCCTTCCTTCCTTCCTTCCTCTCCTGCTTTCTTTCTTTCTTTCTTTCTTTCTTTCTTTCTTTCTTTCTTTCTTTCTTTCTTTCTTTCTTTCTTTCTTTCTTTCTTTCTTTCTTTCTTTTCTTTCTTTCTCTTTCTTTCCCAGCTGTCATGGAACTCACTATGTAGCCCAGGCTGCCCTTGAGTTCCATGACAGCTCTTTCCCAGCTGTCATGGAACTCACTATGTAGCCCAGGCTGCCCTTGAACTCAATAGAGATCTGCCTGCCTCTGCCTCCCAAGTGTTGTGATTAAAGTTTGTTTTTCATTTACCTTAACTCTTAAAACATCAGGAGCACAATTCGGTATCATTGCGCTACCCCCCCCCCCCCATATAGGTGCCTCAGTTTGGAGTCTTTTTTGCTCCTAGAAAACAAGTATTCATGGAACAGCATTTTCTGAAACACAAGATGAGAGACGTGGGGATGCAGGTCCCTTACCATCTGTCTGGTAGTTGAGGGCCACAAGCTGGATCCCGTGGAGCCAGAACATGAGGGGGTTGGGGTTGGATGAATCAATGCGGGTGGCAGCGGGGTACGTTCGCAGCAGCTGGCTGGCTGTGTGCTGGATGAGTTTCTGAGAATACCGACGACACAGACGTTTGGCGGCATTTTCATTCAATGACGAGATATGATAGCACTTGGGAGTTCTGATGATAGCGCTGAGGGACGTGGTGGGGTTGAGTGGGGAGGAAGATTCTTCCCAGGTTTGCCGAATTCCTTCATAGGAACCTAACTCCCCAAAAGATTATCCTTGGATTAATGTCAGAACTTTAACAGTCACAAGCCATCAGAACACACCTTGACTTTTACTTGTGAATTAGTCTGTTTCCTTGAAACACGTGAGTTTTTAAATGAGAGTAGCAAGTTGGGGTGTAGCTCAGTAGTTGGTAGTGCACACATTTCAGTGCCCACAAGGCTCTGGGTTCAAGCCCCAACACCAAAAATAAACAAACACACATAAATAAATGAGAATGGTAACAGTGATTTAAATTAAAAGCTTGGAAATTCTTTGCCACATCCTTTCACGTGTTCTGTGGGTACATTTTCACAAATATCAAATCTATGTGCAGGTGTATAAAACCGGTGAAAAACAAAAACAGGAAGCAACCCAAATATTGTATCAACCAGATGAAGCAATTAAATAAATGACAGTTTATCCACATAAGGGATACCACACAGGCACGAGAGAGGCTAAGAGATAAAGGGACAAAACAGTGTGGGAAAATTTAAGCAAGTATTAAAGTTATACAAGTATGTTTGACTACATCCCACTTGGATTTTCTTTAAAAAAGATTTTATTTTTCTTGAACATAATCTGATAAACTTCCCAGTAGTCAGCTCTAGGAAACAGCATCAAGACAAGAGAGTGGAAAGGAATTTTAATCATTTTATGTATTGAGCTTTTAACTATGAGAATTTATATTTTTACAATAAAAAGTAATTAGAAATAAAATGGATAGATGTTCCGGATAGAGTGCTGTTCCGGGAACCACTAGAACAGTTTAAGGTGTTTCCAGCTTTTACTTTTGAGGCAAACAGTGTTAGCATATCTTCAGTGAAAGGCTATTTTTAGTGACTTAAAAGAATAAATTAACAATTTAAAAATATGTTGTACTTGGATAGTGTGAACATTTGTGAGAATAAAAATGAATTACAAATTCAAGGGAAGTGGTCAGACAGCAAAATATCTGAATCATCTAGCATGCAGGATCAAGCAAAGATATTGGAAGAAGGTAACTTTACTTTTTCCAGATGTTTTGTTAAATGATGCTGTCTCCCCTGGGCTCATTCTGCCAGGATTGTTGCCAAAAATGGACTTCCTGCTTTTCCTTTCTTTTCCTCTGCTAGAGCCAGATGAATTTAGAGTTGACAGGCCTGTTCTCATAAAATGAAAATAAATAAGCCAAAAGCTACAGTCAAAGAAGCTCAACATTTTCCATCCTTGTTAATGTTTATTTTAAAGTCCTACTAGTTCCTTGCAACACAGTACAGAAGACCTACTAGCATTTTTAATGTGGCTGATAATAGTGTTGTAGTTATAGCAAAGTGTATTATTTAACCTCTAGACAACTACAATAAACATTGCATGATTATAGAATAATGGCAAAATTGCAAAAGCACACACATACACAGTGAACTATGTGTCTGAAATATTAAAAAATTTGGTTGGTTTATTCTTTTTTTTTAATTTTTTATTTATTTTTTATGTGTATGAATGTACTGTCTGCATGTAGGTTTGTGCACCCGTGTCGTGCAATGCTGCGGAGGTCAGAAGAGGGTGTCGGATTCCCCTGGGACTGGAGTTCTCCTGGAATTGGAGTTGCAGACAGTTCTCAGCCACCATGTGGGTGCTAGGGATTGAACCCGGGTCCTCTGCAAGAGAGATCGGCGCTCTTAACCGCTAGGCCATCCCTCCAGCCCCCTATTTTATTCTTTTTTTTAATTTTTTTTTTTTCAATTTATTTTTTGTGTGTATGAAGGTACTGTCTGCATGCAGGTTTGTGCACCCGTATTGTGCAATGCCTCGGAGGTCAGAAGAGGGCGTTGGATTGCCCTGGAACTGGAGTTAAAGACGGTTCTCAGCCACCATGTGGGTGCTGGTGATCGAACCCGGGTCCTCTGCAAGAGCGGTCGGTGATCTTAACCACTAGGCCATCTCTCCAGCCCCAGTTTATTTTATTCTTAAAGATATTTTATTTATTTTTAAGATTTTATCTTATGTGTATGAGTATACTGCCTGCATGGATGTAAATGCATATGTGTTATGCAATGCCCTCGGAAGTCGGAAGAGGGAGTCAGATTCCCCTGGAACTGCATTTACAGATGGTTGTTAATCACCATGTGGGTGCTGAGAATCAAACCTGGGTCTTTTGCAAGAGCAGCCAATGCTCTTAACCAGTAAGCAACTCTCCTGCCCCTGACTGGTTTATTTTTTAACTTATGTGTATGAATGTTTTTCCACCTATGTTGTGCTATGCCCACAGAGAGCTGAAGAGTGCACCAGATCCCCTGAAATTAGAGTTACAGATGGTTGTTAGCTGCCATGTGGTACTGGGAACTGAACCAAGGCCCTCTGCATGATTAGCCAGTTTTCTTAACCACTAAGCCATCTCTCCAGCTCCCTGAAATAGATTTTTTAAATTTCATGTAAAGAACATGCTCCAGTCTTTAACTCCCAGAGGCTAACAACTCAATTTGGGGAGATGAATGAGCCTGGGCTTTAAGATCATATTGTTCACATTCAAATCATGTTGGTATAATCCATGACTAAAGCCCCAGATTTTCCTTATCTATAGAATGGGTGTGATTATAGGAACTCACTCACAGGACTATTCTGAGGTTTCAATGCAAAAGATATGATGATGAAGTCTTGTGGCTTCTCTTTCTCACGGCCAGTCCAATCACTCCCTGGATCCTTTATGCTGGGCACAGTGCCTGATGCATAGCAGGAACTTAATACATATTTGGTGAATGAGAAGATGAATGCACACCACACTGACCTGGCTCTAGTGGAAGAAGAGTGATTTCAAGGCTCCAAGGAAGCCAGCTGACTCCAAATCATTCCTATTGTTTATGACTGTTGGAGAGTGACTCCTTAATTGAAGGCAGCATTTGGGGGTCTCTGAGATAAAAGTGAACCTTGCAAGAACATCACAAGATAGAGAAGTGTTCAAAAGCAGAGATATGGAGTCAGAAAATTGAGGCTCAGAGATGGGATTTGTGTTGGACAAAGTCACGGACAAGAGCTAGGACTAATTACATCCATTTTTGTAAATAGGAGCTTAGGACTTTGACCAATGACTTTGTCACCCAATATTTCTCTTGGCTATGCTTTTTTTGGGTCCATTCTGGAGACATTGGCTGTAGGAAATAGAGACTCAGGAGGCACACAAACACAAATGTAAACACAGGGCAGTCCCTAAAAGAAGACACCGCGATGGGTCACAGTGTCTCATATACTTCACAGGGACTGTTTGAGCAGTGGCAACAGGGAGTAGGAAGGAAGCCCAAGTTAAACACACTCTTTTTTCTTTTTTGTGGTGCTGGGAATGGAATCCAGGAGTTTATGTATGCTAGGCAAGGACTCAACCACTGAGTTGCATTCTTAGCCTGAGCACACTACCTGAGCAAAGGCCTGACTGTGAGAAAGACTACAGTAAATGCTTGATTAGAGCAGGAGATGCAAGGGAGCTTGCTGGGAAGCATCCAGAAATGAAGAGGGTGGGATAATAATGAGAACAATATTGTGTTCTCTCTCCTTTCCTCTCTCTCTCTTTTTTTAATTAGGAGAGAGAAAAAAACATGGAAATATAAAAGTTAACTATAACTGAGAAACAAATCCTATAGCAAATAGAACATAAAAAAACTCAGCTATTTCCTTGGTCCTTAAGAAAGACAGATGGTTGGTACAAAGAGCACAGCCCTAGGAATTCAGACACCTGAGTTCTGGCTTTGCCATGCCAACCAATAGACTCATGACTATGGGAAAACTACTTTAATGTGGATCCTTGGGTTATCCTACTGGTTTTGTTTTTGCTTTGTTTTATTTTAGTGGTACAGGGAATTGAGCCTAGGGTCTTACAAATATCAGGAGAGTGCTCTATTACTGAATAATATTTCCATCCTTTTTTTTTTACTTTTAATTTTGAGACAGGGTCATGTTAAGCTGCATAGGATGGCAAGCCTTGAATTTAAAATCCTGACTCAGCCTTGGCAGGAGGCGGGATTACAAACCTGTGCCATGGGGGCCAGCTGCTGCAAGGGTTTTGAATATGTCTCATGGGACAGGACTTGGGAGGGTGAAAGGTATGACAGGTTGAAATGGAATAATGCAACATATCAATTAAACTGATCAAATATAAAAATCAATGAAGTAACAAAATAAACCTTTTATATTTTCTTCATGTGCATCAGGAACGATATTTATTATTTTATGTGTATGAGTGTATTGCCTGCATCTAGAACTGGAGTTAAGGATGGTTCTTAGCTGCCATGTGGGTGCTGGGAATCGAACTCAGGTCCTCTGCAAAAGGAGTCAGTGCTCTTAACTGCTGACCCATCTCTCCAGTGGGACTGATATAATAATAACAAATGCTTAGATGGTATTACAACAGTGATTCTAATGACACAGCTTAATTATTCTAAGAAAAATAAAATTGGAGACAGACTAGAAAAACTTTAATTGCTAAAAAAAATTGAACATGAAGAATATGTGCTATGTTGGAGCTGGAGAGATGGCTCAGCAGTTAAGAGCACTGCCTGCTCTTGCAGAGGACCAGGGTTTGGTTCCTAGCACCCATGTCGGGCAACTTACAACCACCTGTAATTCTAGCTTCAGGGGATCTAGCTTCTTTTTCTGATTTGTGCAGGTACCTGCACATACTTGTGATAGACACACATATACATATAAACAAAAATAAAAAACAAATTTTGGGGCTGGAGAGATGGCTCAGTGGTTAAGGGCACCGACTACTCTTGTAGAGGACCAGGGTTTTGATTTCTAGCACCCACAATGGCAGCTAGCAATGACCTCCGCAGGCATTGCACAATATGGGTGCACTTACATACATGCAGGCAATACACTCTAACACATAAAATAAAAATAATAAATAAAATATTAAAAATAATAAATCTTTAGCAAATTATATGCTATGTAAATGCTTTCAAATAATATACATAGAATTTTAGAAATAAGCCAAATAACCACATGCTTATCGTGTACTACAGTCAGAAGTTTGGCCAAATGACCCCCTGACCCTCACAATTCTCTATTTAGTACAACTTTGTCTTTCACACTGAATTCAATTATCTGTGGGAATTTGTGTCCCCAGTTTATTCAGTGCCTGAGAAAAGATAAAACCAATAGAATGATTTGGACATGTTTATTGTCACAAGCATTTACAAAAGATGCAGCAATCATAATTCATTTTTATCTTTCTGAGACAGGGTCTTACTTAATAATATAGTCCAGGCTTAAATCCACTGTTAGACCAGGCTAGTCTCAAACTTGTGATCTTCTTGACTCTACCTCTTGAGAGCTAGGGTTTTAGAAGTGTGTCACCATGCTTGGTTACATGTGATTCTTGAACAGTGTGGCCCTCAGAGTTGACTGGTAGAGGAGGATGTGCTAGCCACAATGTTGACAAGTAAACAGTCTTCCTCTGTTATGAAACAGATTCCCTAGGTGTAAGGACGACCATGGCATACTCAAGTGACATAAATCACAGCCTGTGAAACTAAACTTTAATGCTACCTTTTTTTTTCTTTTTTTTTTTTAATGCAACCTTTCTTTGAAATCTTTGTTCCTTATTCACTCGCATTCTCTTTAACCGTATTTGCTAGAGGCAGTGGCTACCAAAAGTTTTACAGTTACTGGGAGAGACTTAAAACTTAGAAAATGCTGTAATTTTTCCTCTGTTGTATTAAAAAGCCACTATTATCTAGTGTTTTTGATGCCCAATATCCACTCTTAGACATTGTAATGACTCAATACCTCTGTCCTGTTCGCCAGGGTCAGGGTGGGAAGTGCTGCTTCCAGGACCTAAGTTCAGCTTATCTTGAAAAGATGAAGGTTGGCATTTTGACTCCCCAGTGCAGGCAAAATTTACATGTCTTATTAACTGATGCTCAGACTGATCCTCCAATCCCAGTTCTTTCTTCTCCTAAGAAATCTTAAACATGGGGACTTCTTTTGTATGAGAAGATTAATTTTTTTGATTTCCATATATATATATATTTGAGACAGGGTCTCCCTATAGCCCCAGCTGGCCTTGAACTCACTCTGTACATCAGCCTGGTCTTGAACTCACAGAGATCCACTTGCCTCTGCCTCCTGAGTGCTAGGATTAAAGGTGTGCACCACCACGCCCAGCTTAAAGATGGTTCTCAGCCACCATGTGGGTGCTGGGAATCAAACCCGGGTCCTCTGCAAGAGCAGTCACTGCTCTTAACTGCTGAGCCATCTCTCCAGCCCCTCCATATTTTTTTTATTTCTGACTTTCCTACCTCCTGGTCCCCATGTATGGGATGTACAAGTGGGTTGAGCTCATTGATAGCACATCCTGATGAGATTGGCAAGGTAGTCTTGGTTCAGGAAGGGACTTTAGAGACAAGAGGGTTTCAGAATCATAGATCTCTACCATTTACTAACTGAATTGTATACATTTGTAAAAAAGTGGTTCATCAATATTAAGTTCATTGTTCTTCTAGAAATGGCCAAATGGGACATGTTCTCCCTTCCCACAGCCTCCATCCTGTGGTTTGCGGAGAGCCTCAGTTACACATCTCAAGGAGCTATGCAGACCAGGCTGGCCTTATGGCAATTCTTCTGGTTTCAGATGCTCAGAGCACTGCAGTCTCTTGGCCATAGGGATTGGTTAAAGTTTGGGAAAAGAACCAAATGAGAAACAATGAAACTTTTGGTGGAGACCTGAAGAAATCTTACAGTTCAGCTGAGTCTGGAAGTCTATAGTGCTAGCTTGCTACAGCTCTCTTCCAAGTACAAAGGGACTAAGGCAACACTGGCTGAGGAGAAAGTGACAAATGTGTGGTTGGGCCGGGGACAGGGGGCATGTACCCTGGACTAGGCTATGTCTGAGTCTTACATATCTTCGCACTACATTTTTCATTATACAAACTGCCGAATTTCTTTCTTTGCTTAATTAAATGTCTACATTTTTCTTTTACTTAAAATATTTTATTTACTTTTATTTTATGTGTATAATGAGTGTATTCCCTCCATGTGTGTAAGTGCACCTGTGCCATGCAATGCCCTTGGAGGTCAGAAGGGCGCAGATCTCCTGGAATTGGAATTACATAGACTGTTGTCAGTTGCCATGTGGGTGATGGGAAAATAATCTGGGTCCTCTGCAAGACCCGTTAGTACTTTTAACCAATGAGCCATTTCTCCAACCCCCAATTTCTGCATTTTTCAATAAGAATCTTTACTGGCATGCTCTGAAATCTTAGGCAAATTCCTTGATATCTCAGATTTTGTTTTATTTAAAAAAATGAAAATAACCACCAACCTCAAAGAACATTATGAATAGTCAAAGGGATCATTTATATAAACTATTTAGCATAAACTTTGGTAATTAATGCTTAATATGCTTTAGTTAGATGTTATAAATATTATTAGTGTTACTATTTTTTTTATTTTATTTACTTTTGTATGTGTATGAATGTATTGTCTGCATGTAGGTCTGTGCACCCATGTCATGCAATGCCGCGGAGGTCAGAAGAGGGTCTCGGATTCCCCTGGAACTGGAGTTCTCCTGCAATTGGAGTTACAGACAGTTCTCAGCCGCCATGTGGGTGCTGGGGATTGAACCTGGGTCCTCTGCAAGAGCAGTCAGTGCTCTTAACTGCTAGGCTATCTCTCTAGCCCAGTGTTACTATTATGAAAAAGCAATGTGGTCTAGAAAACAAACATCTAATGACATATTTCCTCAAGTGCATCATAATAAATTACAATAATGAATATTCTGAAGATAATTGTAACATGATTTCAGTCACACAATTTAGTTATTCTGGAGTGTTCATAATGCTCCATCAGACAAACAGTATACTCTAACCTTTGATAACTTTAAATGTTACAGATGATACCAACTACTCTTACCGGGAAATTTTACTGCTTGGCAGTAGATGACAAGGTCAGAGAGCTCTGGTGCAATCTGTCTGCTTTCCTTTTTATTCTGAGGAAGATAAAACTCTTCTCCCAGCTCCATATCATACACCTAGCAAGGGACAACGAGATCAATTTACACAGCGGTTCTAATGCCCTCATTGCATCCCCAAAGCCTTTCGCTGTACTTCTCTGGGATTGCCACCTGCCTCCCCTTGTTCAGTATTTCTCCACATTCGTGTCCTAGTACCTTTGTTGGAAGAAAAGTTTTCTGAGGGAAAGGGAGGTGTCCAATTCATCCTTGTGTCTCTCAGGGCAGAATACATTGTCTTACAATGGAGGCGTCTACATACATTTATTTCTTAGAGGATTAAAAATATATGTCTAACTTGGCTCAAGTTTTTGGCATTTAAAACTTCTATTCTCCAATGATGGTGCTTAAGCTGCACTGACTGGCTCAGTGTCCGTATGCTGCAAGCACCTGGGGGCGAGCTCTTGGTGTCTGATGCATCTTTCTAGTCTTTGTTATTTCTGTTAACTCTTCACAGTCTGGCCATCTTTTCTCATCTTAGTATAAATGCCTTTAAAACAGTTTGTGTTTTCCTGAACAACCAGGTTGTCCTCTTGTCCTGAACACCCTTTTCTTTTCTTTTCTTTTCTTTTCTTTTCTTTTCTTTTCTTTTCTTTTCTTTTCTTTTCTTTTCTTTTCTTTTCTCTTTTCTTTTCTTTTTTCTTTTCCTTTTCTTTTCTTTTCTTTTCTTTTCTTTTCTTTTCTTTTCTTTTCTTTTCTTTTCATTTCTTTTCTTTTCTTTTTTTAGTTGGTATTTCCAAGATGGAATGATCCCTGCTAGGGGGGTTGTATTGGGTGCTTAGCACCATGATTTTGATGGAATTTACCTACTGGTCAATAAATCTGACAAGTGAGTTAAGGATGCATGAGCCACGAGTCAGAGCAACAAGAAAGATAAGTCCACTGGCAGATCCAGGAAGTCCTCAGCTCTCAGCTGAGAAAGAAACGGGCATTTGGGGGGGGACTTGACCCTAAACTGCCTAGCCAATTTTTAGCTCCTACTTTTATCACATTACCCTATGAGGAGGTTCCCCCAATTGCCAAGAGGGAATCAGGACGCTGACCACTCTGACTTCTTCCATGCTGAAAAGGGGCATAGGAGGTGGCAACTGGGATACCCCTGCTCAGTGGATCTATCTAAAAGACCCCCAAAAGTATAGGTACAGAGAGAACAAAATCCTTGACTAGTGCCTGTGAAGGCAAAAGTAGCTAGGTAGATTTTCTAGGCAGGGAACCAAGAGAGGAACAGGGTGAATTAAATGTCCAACTTAAAAGTCCATTAGAATTTCTCAACCAGGGCGAACACCCCATTTCTGTCTACTTGTTCACATCTTCCTTCTCAAACATCATCTTTCCTGAGAGCCTGCCCTTGATTCTCTAGTAAGACAGTATTTAATCCTAGCACTTGGGAGGCAGAGACAGGTGGATCTTTGTGAGTTCAAGGCCAGCCTGGTCTACAGAGTGAGTTCCAGGACAGCTGGGGTTACAGGGAGACCCTGTCTCGAAAAGACCAAAAAAAAAAAAAACAAAAAAAAAAACCAGTAGAGCATTAATCTTTTCATTTATCTGTAACTGTGATTTACGGGTCTGTCTCCATCACTAAACCACCATTCTGTACTACTCCAATGCCTGCCACATATACACCTTCACTAGGTGTACTGGCTGTGTGAATTAATGACAAGTGGCAGGTGGGTGTCCCATAACATCACCATATGGTCTTTGGCATCTGAGAGAAAAGGAGGGAGAAATGAAAGGAGGGGACAGAAAGTAGACTCCCAATTTAAAGTGACAGAATAGCAAGGTTCAAGAAATATATAATAGAAATCTGTCTCCTACCTTCCCTTTGTTGCCAGAAGAGTTATCTGCTTTCTTTATTCTCTTTGGGATTTCTTCATTATACTCAAACTGAAGCTTGTCAGCACATGATTTGTTTTCGGGTCTGTCTTCTAGAATGTTGTCTGAAAATGAGTTATGAGGCTTCAGTGAGAAAGAACCAAACATTTCCTGCAAGGGTTTCATGTACATCACTGTGGGGACAGCCAGCAACTTGCATGTATTCACAAGACTGAAGCACTGATTACATGTTACCAAAATAAGGGCATGGAACATAATTTTAAAACTTGGGTTTTATATTTAGCTTCTGTTTCAGTTTAATTGACTCATTTACCAGCAGTTGTGGTGTCATGTAGGTATAATCTAAATGAGAAGGCTCATTCCACACAGAGGATGGGACCTGTGAAAACAATGGGAGCTATCCTGTGCCAAGAAGTTGATGGCACATAGGTTTGGGCAAGATCTAGTGCTTGGAGTTCTTTTAGAAGATATATATCTATTTAACTAGCCTTCCTTTGAAATGAAGCTACCTGCTTCTATTGCCCCCAGAAATAGCAAAACCAATATTTATGGGAGAAGATTTACTGATAATATGTAAAGAAAAGTGTCTATCATGTTAATTAATTGGAGAGTTTTCATGATTGCAATTTTAAGTGATAATCTTAAGAGATATGTAAAGATTTTTTTTTTAATTTTTATTTATTTTTGTATGTGTATGAATGTACTGTCTGCATGTAGGTCTGTGCACCCTTGTTGTGCAAAGCCGCGGAGGTCAGAAGAGGGTCTCGGATTCCCCTGGAACTGGAGTTCTCCTGGAATTGGAGTTACAGACGGTTCTCAGCTGCCATGTGGGTGCTGGGGATCGAACCCGGGTCCTCTGCAAGAGCAGTCGGTGCTCTTAACCGCTAGGCCATCCCTCCAGCCTGAGATATGTAAAGATTTCTAAGTATGGCAGATAACCTCAGATTTTGCCTTGCCTGGCACCTGTATTCAGAATGAGTGTAAAAAATGTAAAAAGTGTATAAAATTGTACTCTTTCAAGGTGAAAAACAAGAAAGTGAATGTCTCATCAGAGATATTCTATTTCATCAGACTACAAATGCTTAGATCGAAATATCCTCATAGCAAATGTGGGCATGCAGGTGACCAAGAAGTCAGTCATTTCACTCTATTTAAATGCACAGAAGTATCACAACTTCATGCTAATCAGACCCAAGAAAGTAGAACAGAATGCAGACACGCATGCAGCTAAAATACTCAGTTCAAATGGTTTTACCTTCCTGACTGTTAGGAGCAGGGGAAGCAGTAAGAACATCTGCTACAGAGAAACAGAATCAGAAAGAGAACACATGTAAGGAGAATTAAGACAGAGAGTTAAATCACAGTATGAAGCAAAGAAGAGGTCACAGTAGTTGAGATTAGGAAACACATGAAACAAGAGGTGACCCATAGAATAAATATTTTGACCATTACAAGAAACAAGAACTAGCAGTAATATAGATATAGCCAATCCCAGCACTTGGGGAGCAGAGGGATCAGCAGTTCAGTCGTCCTCAGCTATACAGAGAGTTCAAGGCCACCCAGGACTACATGAGACACTGCCTCAAAATAAAAACAAGCAACCTTGTTAATGCCAATCCTGCCAAAAGCTGACACATTCATATCACATATTTTTGGTGAGAACTGTAACATTCCTTATATGACATTATTACCTAGAGAAGTCAGTTTGTTAGAATCCTGTATTCATTGTCATAGAGCATGCTTACATTAAGTTGTAAGTACAAATATGTGCCCCAATGTATGTTCAAATCTAGGTAAGCAACAGGTTTATATTTATTGTTTCATTAACTTCAATGAAGTAAATATTCATTAAGAATATATTATCCAAAAGCCACAGTGGGAATTCTTTTTTTTTTTCTTTCTTTTTGGTCTTTTAGAGACAGGGTCTCCCTGTAGCCCCAGCTGTCTGTCCTGGAGCTCACTCTGTAGACCAGGCTGGCCTTGAACTCACAAAGATACACCTGTCTCTGCCTCCCAAGTGCTAGGATTAAAGGCGTGGGCCACCGAGCCTGGCAGGAATTCTTAAAAGATGATCCTCATATGCAGTTTCCATTTTCTTGAGATAATTCTGTGGCTATGCGTAGTCACATTTTTTAAAATTTTATTTATTTATTTTTTATGTGTATGAATGTAATGTCTGCATGCAGGTTTGTGCACCCGTGTCGTGCAATGCCGCGGAGGTCAGAAGAGGGTGTCGGATTCCCCTGGAACTGGAGTTCTCCTGGAATTGGAGTTACAGACGGTTCTCAGCCGCCATGTGGGTGCTGGGGATCGAACCCGGGTCCTCTGCAAGAGCAGTCGGTGCTCTTAACGGCTAGGCCATCTCTCCAGCCCGTGTAATCACATTTTTATAGCTAAAAGAGGCATTATATTAATTCTCTCATCTTAAGGGTATGGAACCTGTGAGGCCTAGAGCTGTTTATCACAGGGTGATAAACTGGGCACCTGGGCTTTGGAGATGGGTTCTTAACCTGGGTGCCTCTGAGAGCCTCTGGAGGGTTGTGGAACTACTACAACTGTACACAGACTTTTTTTAAACCTTCTAAAATTATTTATTTTTATTTAATGTATATGAGTGTTTTGTCTGCATTGATGTAACTGTATCGTGTGCATGCAATGCCCATCGAGGCCAGAAGAGGGCATCAGATCCCCTGGAATCTGAGTTACCAACAGTTGTTAGCCATCATGTGGGTACTGGGAGCCAAACCTGGGTCCTCTGGAAAAGCAGCCAGTACTGCTGAACCAACTTTCCAGCTCCTAGGATAATCTTTTTTATTTTTTTTTCAATATTTTTATTTTATGTGTATGAGTGTATTGTGTGCATGTGTGTAAGTGCACCCTTGTTGTGCAATGCTCTTGGAGGTCAGAAGAGGACATGAAATCCCTCGGAACTGGAGTTAGGGATGATTGTTAGCCACCATGTGGATGCTTGGAATGGAATCCAGGTCCTCTGCAAGAGTAGCCATCTCTAGGACTCCACAGGATAATTTATTTTTCTTTTTGAGACATGGTTTCCCTTTAGTCCCAGCTGGCCTAGAGCTCACTGTATAGCCCAGGCTGGCCTTGAACTCACAGAGATCCACCTGCCTCTGCCTCCCAGGTGATGGGATTAAAGGCATGCACCACCATGCCCAGCTTCAGAATATATATATATATATATGTATATATATATATATATGTATGTATATATATTTGGTCTTTTTTGAGACAGGGTCTCCCTGTAGCTCAGGCTGTCCTAGAACCCACTATGTAGACCAGGTTGGCCTTGAATTCACAAAGATCCACCTGCCTCTACCTCCCAAGTGCTAGAATTAAAGGCGTGAGCCACCATGCCACAGAATAATTAAAAACATTTTTAATTGAAATTTTGTGATTTTCATACAATATAATTTGATGGTATTTTGATTCCCTCGCCTATCCACACCTCCCTTATTGCCTCCCACCAATTTTATGTACTCTATTATATATAATATACTATATATAGGTGTGTGTGTGTGTGTGTGTGTGTGTGTATGTATGTGTTTAATTTGTATCCCTAAATGTCCTTCAGTATAGGTCCATCCACTAAGCCTGGTTAACCTACCAAGAATTCCATCATTGAAAGAGATTGTCTCTCCCTTTCTTAAAAGCCATTGTTAAAATTTCCTTAAGTTGAGTTGGAGTTTCTTACCCACTTCCCCATTTCTATGCTGGGATTTTGTCTGGTCTGAGCTTGTATGAGACTTTTGCATGCTGTCACTATTGCTATGAGTTCATATGAGTAACTGAGCAGCTGTCTGGAAGACTCTATTTCGTTGTGATCATCCACCTCCTTTGGCTCTTATAATCTTTCTGCCCCCTCTTCGGCAATGATGTGGGAGCCTCAGGAGGCAGAAGTTTGATACAGGTGTCCTATTCAGGGATAAGCACCTTGCAGCCTCTTGTTCTCTGCACATTGGCCAGATGAACAATTGCCATCTGCTGCATAAGGAAACTTCTCAGGTGAGAGCTGAGATTACATATGCAGACTTTTGAGAGCACATTTATTCCTTGGAGACAATTGGGGATAATTGCATATTTAGCAAAGTAATTAGTCTACATAAAACAATGTGTGTGTGTGTGTGTGTGTGCGTGTGCGTGTGCGTGTGTGTGTGTGTGCGTGCATGTGTGTGCGTGTGTGTGTGTGTGCGTGTGTGTGTGTGTGTGTGTGTGTGTGTGTGTGTATGAGTCAGAGATCAAAGGGCCTTCAATATATTGGGAAGTGCTCAACCCCTGTGCCACACCCTTAGCCTAATATTTAATGCTTATATAGGAGTTGGAATCAGGAGGATCAACAGTTCTAGGCCAACCTGGACTAAACAGAGATCCTGTCTCATATTTTTGTGAAAGTATATATAATTAGGGACTTGGCGTTTTCTCCTTGGAGTACTGTTGTCTTTCAGAGGTCACCAAAGGGAAAGTCCACCATCAGCAATGGTGTTAGAAGAAACATTTTGTCATCTCAGCAAATGAGACTAATTAAGTGCAAATGAAACACATATGAACCTAATTCTCACATGAGAAGATCCCTTTACTTGTAACCTGTGGTTAACACGATCTATCCGGCATTTTTTATTGTGTCATTATTTATCACTCATGTTTTTCTCTTTGCTGGGGCCAGAAGGAAATGTCTTGTTGGTTTAGTAATCTGAGAACAGGGAGGGAAGAGACATAGAGGAAGAAAGCACCCAGTAGGGATGTTGTCTGCTGCGGGATGGCATAGGAGAGGGAAAGGATTCAGCCACAATCTGAAATCCCTGCCAGGAACCTCTGCCACATTAGGAACCCCAAGGTTGAAAGTCTGTTTTTCTGCTATTACTCCATCTCTTCCTCTAGAAACCCATTTCAGGAATGACACTCCCTCTCCCACCCCACCCCCATTGCTTCTTGAGAGGTCCCTATCTTCCTGGATCATGGCTGTGGTTAACAAAATTCCCTGAAACTCTCAGACAGTATTATAACAATCTGTACTGCTGATCTGTAGAGCTCCAGATCTATTTTTGTGAACACAAAGGGAAGTGTATCACCTAGGTATTTCCCTGCACACACGGCTGGATACTGCTCCTCTTACCGTCAGAAAGGGATTCATAATCATAATCATATTCATCCTCTTCATCTTCCTCTTCCTCATTATTGGTGGGTAGAGGATTGGTGTTCCCGCCATTGTAAGCCTGGGCTTGCATAGATGCTAACTGATGAGCCTGTAAAATACCAAGGATTAGATTACACATGCAACCTACTGAGCTTTCACCCAAACCTTCAAAACGGCCACCTAATGCGTATTACCATTATTAATAACAGATTACCTGCCGGGCATGGTGGTGCACGCCTTTAATCCTAGCATTTGGGAGGAAGAGGCAGGCGGATCTTTTTGAGTTCAAGGCCAGCCTGGTCTACAGAGCGAATTCCAGGACCGCTGGGGCTACAGGGAGACCCTGTCTCGAAAAGACCAAAAAAAAAAAAAAAAACAGATTACCTATTTTGATTCATCTGAGAAAGGAAAGAAGTTTTTGAATTCATTTGAAATTAATTGTCAGTGTAAAACAGGTGCTTTGAAGCTGCTATCGTTGAAAGGCTTTGACCCCTTACTTGGGCTTGCAAGGTAACTAGAAGCAGGATCGTTCCCTTCCTCTTGTGCTAGTCTCCTTCGCTTCCTGCTACCTGCTTCCCTCCACATACAGACATGATAATCACTAAAATAGTGTGTCTGATTTATCTAATCTCCCTTCAAGGCTGGTGGAACAGAGATGAGTCATTGTCCCTAACATTTCCTCTTGAGTCACCTGGGTGTCCCCTTGAAACAGCAGCAATCTCCGAAGAGCCACTTGGTCTCCCTAAGCTATAAGGACTTTGGATCATCTGACAGGACCAGTGCTGAGACAAAGACAGGCTTGACCACACCCTGACTTCCGTTGCTTAATTAAGCATAACTCTTGCCTTCTATTTAAACCTAATCTTCCAGTAAGTACCCTATGGACTTGGAGGTCGCTGAATTCCTTCATCTGTTCCTCCTCTCACTGTGGTCATGTTTGAGTAAATCTCTTTTCTTTGCTTTTTACCATTACTCTGACTTGAATTGGCATACTGAAAAGCAGTGATTGAGCCTCACTTGTTGAGGCTGCCCAGGCTTTGACCTAAAACACTCTAATTATAACTTTTTGGGTGAATGTCAACATCCTTACAGGAAGAATCCTGGAGCTTTTAGAAAGAATCACAAGTAACCTGTGTGGTGTGCCTAGCTTTCTAGACTCCTGGGAAAATCCTGCAAGAAAAACCTCTGATGCTTAGAAACCCAGCATCAGTCCCAAGTGACTGAGTGAAACAGCTCATCAATTTTAGAACAGGAAGTTTCTAAGAAATTGAAAAAAACTCTTTCCTTCTTAAAATAATATGTAGAGTCCTCTGACCTTGAGAACAATGTCGGAATCCCTAGGGACAAACAGCAGAAGAATAATTGCTGGTTTAAAGAGCACTTTTTCAATAGACATTATCTGAACTATAAATCAAATTAACAAAACAGGCTTAGAACTTTTAGGAAACTTGAGGCTGGAGAGATGGGTCAGCAGTTAGGAGTGCATACTTTACCACTAGCTCCAGAGGGATCCCCACGTCTCTGGCCTCTGAAGGTACTTGCACTCACATGCACATACCCCGCCCCAGAATTAAGAATAATAAAAATAAATCTTTAAAAAATTTAGTAAACTTGATGTGTTTGAAAAACATAATGGTGATTCAAGTAATGTTTTTTAAAAAATATTTTATTTTTATTTTATGTGTATGAGTGTATTGCCTGCCTGTGTGTAAGTGCACCAGTGTTGTGCAATGCTCACAGAGGCCAGAAGAGGGTGTCAGATCCCCTGGAGTTGCTAGCTGCCATATGGGTGCTGGGAATCCAAATCCTGTTCTCTGCAAAAGCAGTTAGTGCTCTTAACCTCTGAGCCATCTCTGCAGCCCCTCAAGTAAGGTTTTTGGAAAATAGAATGAACAAAAGCAATTCTTGGAGATACATTAATATTTATGAGCTAACATCAGAAAAGTCTATCATTTCTCCTGGTGATAAAAACTATAGTGTCAACACTGCTAGTTTGTTCCTTGTATTTATTTATTTTTGGTCTTTTTTTTTTTTTTGAGACAGGGTCTCCCTGTAGCTCCAGCTAGCCTTGAACTCCCTGTGTAGACCAGGCTGGCCTGAGCCACCTGCCTCTGTCTTCTGAGTGCTGGGATGAAAGGGGTGCACCACCACGCCTGGCTGTTTCCTGTATTTATAATCATGGGATACACTAAACTTTTATTAGAAGTGAAAGTGAAATAGAGATGGCTCATGGAGAAAGTTGCTGCCCACAAGCAGAGAGCAGGAGTGGAATGCCCAAGCCACAAAGGAAGAAGACCGGCTCCCAAAAGTTGGCCTTCGTCCTCCACACAAGAGTGCCCACACTCACACATACACACATACACACACACACACACACACACACACACACACACACTAATAATAATGATAATAATGATAATAAAGAAAAGGAAGGGGCTGGAGAGATGGCTCAGCGGTTAAGAGCACTGACTGCTCTTGCAGAGGACCCGGGTTCAATTCCCAGCCTTGCCGCTAAGAACGCCTTTAAACTGGGCGTGGTGGTGCACACCTTTAATCCCAGCTCTGAGGAGGCAGAGGCAGGCAGAGCTCTGTGAGTGAGTTCAAGCCCAGCCTGGTCTACAGAGTGAGTTCCAGGCCACCTGGGGCTTTAGGGAGAACATGCCNTTTTTGTCTTTTTGAGACAGAGTCTCCCTGTAGCCCCAGCTGTCCTGGAACTTGCTCCGTAGATCAGGCTGGTCTTGAACTCACAAAGATCCGCCTGCCTCTGCCTCTTAAGTGCTAGGATTAAAGGCGAGCGTCACCACGCCCGGCTTTATTTTACTTTTTTGGTCTTTTTGAGACAGGCTCTCCCTGTAGCCCCAGCTGGCCTGGAACTCACTCTGTAGACTAGGCTGGCCTTGAACTCACAAGATCCGCCTGCCTCTGTCCCTGGAGTGCTAGGATTAAAGGCGAGCGGCACCACGCCCGGCTGAGATCATTTATTTTTTATTTTTATTTCTATTCATAGACCCCCTGAGTTCTAGCTGTGGATGTTATCAAAGTTAAAAACTCTTATCGTATAGGTTTTACTGGGCCTTGGAATTATGTGTATCTAAAAATAATTACCTAGACTAGGAGTGGTTGCACAATCCTTTAATTCTAGCACTTGGGAGGCAGAGGAAGGCAGATTTCTGTGAGTTCCAGGCCAGCCTGGTCTGCAAAGTGAGTTCTAGGCTAACCAAGGCTACATAGTGAGATCCTATCTTTTTTGGGGGGTGGTGTTTTTGGGACAAGGTCTTGTAGCCCCAGCTGGTCTGGAACTCATTCTGTAGACCAGGCTACCCTTGAACACACAGAGATCCACCTGCCTCTGCCTCCCTAGCGCTGGGATTAAAGGCATGCACCACCATGCCCAGCTGAGACACTATCTTAAAAACAAAAAACAAACTATTCTATTTTTTAAAATTTTAGTTCAATTAATTAAAAATAATCTGCATGTTCCTGGCCCAAATGAAGAAAAAAATAATCTTAAATAAGGCCAGAAAATGGGAAGAAGTGCTGAATTCTTGTTAACAATGTGATTTCAATGTAAATAAACACATTTTAAACTATAAAAAATTAAATTTTATTTATTTATTTATTTACCTATTTATTGTGTTTGTTTACATGTGTGGGCACTCATGCAATAGTGGGTATTTGGAGGTCAGAGGACAACCTGGGGAAGTTGGTTCTGTCTTTCCAGCACATGGGTCCTATGGATCAAACTCAGGCCATTAAACTTGATGGGAAGTACTTCATACCTTGAGCCACCTTTCCAGCCCATATTATCTTTGTAACAAAAATCTACATAGGTAGGATGTAGTTTAGGCTATGTCCATGGCCAGATGAAAGAGTCTACAGTGCTGTCCACTTAGAACACTAGGTACTATCTAGGCCCAGACTTCTCAAGGTGGATTGTGAGTGCTAGCATGGAAAAACTGAGAACTTAGTAGCCACAAAACAAAATGCAAATCTGGGAATAGCAGATTAGCCAAAGAGGACACAGACATTCGAAGAAGTGTCACAATTCTTCAAAGATCTTCATTCTAGCATTTCCCCTCCCTCCCTCCCTACCTCCCTACCTCCCTCCCTTCTTTTCTTCTCTCAAACCTCATAAAATTAGTGCTTAGTAGAACGTCAAGAAATCTGTTCTAGAGCTGGGGAGCAGGCTCAGCAAGTACGGGAGCTTGTTGTCCAGTCTGGGAACATGAATGTGACCAGCAGGACCCAGGTGGGGAGGGAGACAATTGACTCCACAATTGTCTTCTGATCTCTACATGTGTATATACACATACACATACTTTCTCTCTCTCTCTCATACAGGTCATGAAAATAGAAGAAAGGGGTCTAGTTGGTAAGAGGACTCATGGAAGAGGAGATAGGAGAGGATAAAGGGGGTGAATATGGTCAAAGTACACAATATATTTGAATAAAATATAATTGTTTTTATTTAATGTGTATAAGTATATTGCCTGCATGCAAGTGCACCCATATCATGTAATGCCTGTGGAGATCAGAAGAGGGCATCAGATCCCCTGGGAATGGAGTTATTTACAGTTGTTTGCCACCAGGTGAGTGCTGGGAATTGAACTGGGTCCTCTGCAAGATCAGCCAGTGCTCTTAACTGCTGAGCCATCTCTCCAGGCCCAGAATAAAAAAATATAATTATGAGGGGGTAGAGGAATGGTTCAGTGGTTAAAAGCACATAGCACTGTTCCAGAGGACTCAGGTTCTATTCCTAGCACCCATATCAGGTGGTTTATAATCTGTAACTCTGGTTCCAGGGGATTGAATGCCTTCGCCTCTGTGGGCACCTGCATTCCCAAGTGTACTGAATGCACTGATCTTGACATCTGCATTCCCAACTGTACTGCATGCACTGATCTTGACACCTGCATTCACAACTGTACTGCATGCACTGATCTTGACACCTGCATTCCCAACTGTACTGCATGCACTGATCTTGACATCTGCATTCACAACTGTACTGCCTGCACTGATCTTGACACCTGCATTCCCAACTGTACTGCATGCACTGATCTTGACATCTGCATTCCCAACTGTACTTCATGCACTGATCTTGACATCTGCATTCCCAACTGTACTGCATGCACTGATCTTGACACCTGCATTCCCAACTGT
>VZQC01011003.1:2572293-2629504 GCA_009823505.1 Rhizomys pruinosus | reverse complement strand
GATCTCAGTGAGTTCACGGCCAGCTGGTCTACAGAGCGGAGGTCACGAAAAACAGCTGGGGCTTCAGGGAGACTTTTTCTCAAAAATACACAAAAAAATTAATTTAATTCAAGCACACACATTCCCTTTCTGTTCCCACCAACCCCATCTGCCATCCATCCAGCTGGCTCCTCACACTGGTCTTGCATGGCCTTTGAATGTGGCTGATTGTGCAACTCTTGGCTTAGAGTTGTATGTAGGGAATGCATATTTCCAAAGTACAGAGATATCTAGGGCTATTCAGGTTCAGGTACTGTTTAAAGAAATCCACTTCCAGACCGGCGGCATTTCTGGGTGTGTACTTTTCAGCACAGAAGCTTGCCTGAAAGTAAGCTGATAGTTGACTTCTCGCTCTTCCCTCTACATCTTTCACCAATGTTCTTTTATCTTTTAAAAAAGAGGCATGACTCTCACTCACTAACAATTTTAGTGTGATGCCTGATGTCAAGTGAAAGGGACACCTAAGAATGGAACACAGCTTAGAGGAAGTCCCTAGAAACTAAGGGGACCAGGGAATCCATTTCATCCGTGGAACTAGCACCTGCAAGGACCCACTTCCTCCTCCTTTCCCTCTCTCTTTCCCTTGCTTCTGTCAATCTTAGAAGAGAAATTCAAAATCAAATTGGTCATCATAGGGATAATACAATACAATTGCTTATTGGATTTAAAAAACAAACTCTCAGCTTTGAGCCAGGCGCGTGGTGGCGCCTGCCTTTAATCCTAGAATTTGGGAGGCAGCGGCAGGAGGATCTTGTGAGTTCCGGCAGCCTGGTCTACAGAGTGAGTTCCAGGAAGGCTGCTGGGGCTACAGGGAGACCCTGTCTTGAAAAGACCAAAAAAAAAAAAAACAAACCCCAAAAAACCAAATTCAGACTTTCTGCACAAATAAATTCTAATAGATGAGGCTGATTAATTCAACAGTATGGACTATTTAAATATATATATATATATATACACATATATATATATATGTATATATATAAATAATAGGCTAGGAAATATATCCTGTAAATGTTTCTGTTTGTGATAAGATTTTTAATATTTTTAAAGATGTAGAGCTGGGCACAGTAGCACATGCCGATGATCCTAATACTCCGTCATGCCTCACAACATTCAGGCTTTAAAATCAGAGCCTGCTCGAGTTAGGTTTTGAGAAGGTTCTATGGTTGTTTGCTCCAAATAGACAATTCAACTATTAATCAATGAAGCTGAACACTTGGCTTCACATTGTAAAATTAAAGACCTAAAGACTTCAAATTTAGTAGGCTGACTTCTACAGCAGGAATGGGGCAAGGCCAGGAGGCCTGAGGCTTTCAGAGAAATACCCGAAGCTCGGGCACCATAGCCAAGTACCCCGGCATGGGCACAGCTTCCTCTACCCACTCTTGGTATAAATTTGAAAAGCATTGTTTTAAGGCCAACAGTGCCGTCCTAAGTGGGACAGGTCATTTTGGCAGCCACTCTTCTTTGGGATAAGTAGGTGTGGCTGGCATGTGGGTTCAGCATCCTGGTCCCATCTGCATCAGCTGGGGTTTAAGCACAGATCTCTGCGCATGAGGTGGGAGTAGAAGTACCTTGTGGTCAACATGCTGCTGTGATACACTGGGGTCCAAGTTATCTCAATAAAGGAGACGATAGCAACGTTTAGGGGACTGACTGACCCTCAAGGCTAGTTCCAGAGATAAGAGTCATACATCATCCCACCCAGAATAAGTTAAACAATGGTGGTATATTCTAATGGGCATAATTCCACAAGATAAACAAGTTGGTGTGGTGAGCAATTTTTATTGGTTCATAGGAAGTCCCAAATCAAGTATATCATTTAAGGTGACTCAATCCTCAAAACCTGGCTATCATGGCTGGTGCAATGATTCAGACGTTAAGAGCATGGATTGCTTTTATAGAGGACCTGAGATGGGCTCCTAGCATCAACATCAGGCAGCTTACAACTGCACGTAACTCTAGTTCCAGGAGATTCAACACTATCTTCTGGACTCCTCAGACACCTGCTCTCACATGTACACAGACACACAGACATACATTATATATTATATATATAATTTAAAATAAAAATTAAAACCTGGCCATTTCATCTGGAAGATCCAAATGACATTAATTTTCTTGTCCTGAGCCTGTAGACTAGTCCTAACCTGCTTAACAAGAAAGGAGTACCTTTTGCTTTAAGATATCCACTGGTGTCTGATGAGCCTTTAGCTTCTTATTTTTAAGAAGTACTTTCCTTCTAAGTTGGTCAGGTGAGGGGAGCATTGGATCATCTGAGAAATCAGTCTCAAACAAGAATTTAGCCACCAGCCTTTCTCCAAATACATTCTACAAAGAAAAGGAAACACACCATCAGTGCCTTTTTACCATTACTTGATAAATACATTTATATTTCCCATTCATATTTCCTAAATATACTAAATATTTCAGCCTGGTTGAATTGTTTTAGAAATCCAAGGAAGGGGAACTAGGAAAGGAACTGTTTATCTCTTGGCAGTTTCCTACTGGAAGGAAGGGATGTATTCAGGACAGGGGGAAGACCCAAGTCACTCTGTAGAGGAGACCAGCTGTGATGATTTAGGAAAATGTTCTGGGGTCTGATGTATTCAAGAAAGCAGAGCTTCCATGAAAGGCTGCGGCTTGTACAACATAGTTTAATTCCCAGTGAGGATAAGAAATCAGAAGCACAGAAACCTTGGAAGAGAGAGTGGGAAAAAGATGAAAGAAAACAGGGAGAATTTGCTTCAGCATAGGATGAAGAATAGACACCATTTTCACAAGGACCTATGGAGCATTGTTTTCTCTCAAAGAGGGCAAACACGGGGTGAAGGGCAGACACAGAGTGATCAGTTAAGACGAGGGTAGAAAAATATGGCCATTTACATTTCTAGTTATCTTTAATTAAATAAGAATAAAAATCAACACGAAAAGCTAAAGCTTTGCTGTCATTAGTATTGGAGGACATTTCTTCTGTCAGTACCTTATCCTTCCATGAGAGCTACATTGCCACAAATGCTTCTCTCATTGGAAAGGGGGAAGTCTAATGGAATATCTGCTCCTAAATCTGTCTACATTACACTTCCTTTGGATAAGGAAGTTGACTATTAACATAGCAACTATTTTGAATAGTCTAATTTGCTAGCTTGGATTCCTATAATATAATGTTGGTTACGAGAATATATGACATGCTCTGAAACATTTTCAGTTTTTTCCATGTACAACTGCCAAGTATTCCTGACTTGTGGTATCAGGAATGTTAGAGAATTGGTCAGGTATCTTTGCCTCCTAAGGCTTTCTGGAAAGGGTCAGAAAAGCCACAGAACAATACCTGCATCTCTACAGCTGAAAAGAGGGGCCATTCTAGAAAAGCCCCAAGCTATCTAGGTAACCTCACTTCAGGTTTGTGGGAACCTAACCTGCTTCATGGGTGAAGTCCAGCTGTGGCATGGCTCACACTGGCCCCACACAGACAACAACAACATCTACAAGATAATAGCTGAGACAGTATCTTGCTTCTTGGGGGCTCACCTTAAAAATTTCTGCCATTTTTCGTTGCTGGGGCAATGAACAGTGGTTCTCAATGGATATGATGATCGGCAGGTCAGAGGTGATGAAGGCACTGCGATCAATGGCTTCTACAACTTCCTGTGAGAGCCAAATAGCTCATTAGAGTCAGATGTCTGTCCAGAGTGGTCAGAAGATAGGTACTCAGCCACAGAAAGTATCTTAAATGTTACTTAATAACCTCCTAACATATGGTATCCCCCTTTGTTAGCAGAACATCAGGATAAATGACCTTGATTTCTTATATAAAGAGAACAGGCCTGCCTTTACTTATCACTCTACCACTCAAAAATAGCAACAGTATTATTATGCTAACATAAGGTTATTAAAACTTTAGTTGACTAAGAATCTAGTGAGAATTCTAGATCAAATCCCAGAGAAATTAACCTGTACACATCCCATACAGTACTGCAAACACTTTCTGAAAATCTTTTTTTCTTTTTGGTCTTTTTGAGACAGGGTCTCCTTGTAGCTTTGGCTGTCCTGGAACTTGCTCTGTAGACCAGGCTGGCCTTGAACTCACAAAGGTCCGCCTGCCTCTGCCTCCCAAGTACTAGGATTAAAGGCTTGCATGCACCATGTCCTGCTCTGAAAGTCTTTTTTCAAATCCAGCAAAAGAATCTCTGACCTAAAGTATAATTAGGTAGAATGAATAATTTAATTTAAATGACAAATGAAGATAGTGTTTCTGTGATTTGATATGAAGCATTACCTTGAAGGGGATCTTGGTGGTCAGTGTATGTCCATGATAAATAATGGGCATCCCATCATCTCCATCCCAGCAGTCCAGCTCTATGCTCCTGCAGCCTTGCAAGAGAACCTGTGAGACCAATGAATGAATCCTCCCAGATGAGTGCCTTCAGATAAAGCCTCAAACTGAACCTAGCACCCAATTCTATATCAGTCAGCATTCACATTCAAGGACAGAGGAGGGATATAAAATCTAAAATCAACATTGCATTTTGGCCAAAGATCCACAATTAATATTTGATAGGGAAGGGAGAGAACAGACTAAGGTGGAGGAGTTTTGACCAAAACTGCAGAACTGAATATTATTGAATGGTAAAGTAAGGGAGCAAGTACAAAGGACCTTCTGAACGATGTTTTCTTGTTGTGAGACAAGGGTTTGCTAGGTAGCTCTTGTTGGACTGGAACTCTCAATGTCCACCAGGCTGGCTTCAAACTTACAGAGATCCATCTGCCTCTGCTTCGTGAGTTCTGGGATTAAAGGGATGTGCCACTATGCCTGGCCAGATATCTTAAAAAAAAAAAACCTCTATTCTTAGCCAGGCGTGGTGGCGCATGCCTTTAATCCTAGCACTCGGGAGGCAGAGGCAGGCGGATCTCTGTGAGTTCAAGGCCAGCCTGGTCTACAGAGTGAGTTCCAGGACAGCTGGGGCTACAGGGAGACCCTGTCTCGAAAAGACCAAAAAAAAAACAAAAAACAAAAACAAAAACAAAAAAAACCCCTCTATTCTTTAGGGGCTGGAGAGGTGTGGCTCAGTGGTTAAGAGCACTGGCGGCTCTTGCAGAGAACCTAGGTTTAGTTCCTGGCACTCATATGGCAGCTAGCAACCATCCTAACTCCAGTTCCAGGGGATCTGATGCCCTCTTCTGACCTCCATGGATACTGCACAGCATGGGTGCACTTACATACATGCAGACAATACACTCAAACATGTAAAATAAGAATAATAAATAAATATTAAAAAAATATTTTTCTGGGGCTGAAGAGTGTACTGTCTGCATGTAGGTCTGTGCACCCGTGTCATGCAATGCCAAGGAGGTCAGAAGAGGGTGTTGGATTCCCCTGGGACTGGAGTCCAAGATGGTTCTCAGCCACCATGTGGGTGTTGGGGATGGAACCTGGGTCCTCTGCAAGAGCAGTCGGAGCTCTTAACCACTAGGGCATCTCTCCAGCCCAAAATAGCACATCTTTAAGTTAGACCATGGAGTTCCTATTCCTACCTGACACAGTTACAGTGCAGCCTTACACCTATGGTTCAGGGAATACTAAGAAGAGAGGGTGGAAAGGAGAGCCAAAGAATCAGAGAATCTGAGATTAGATAGTGTCTCCTATACACAATAGGGAAATGGCACCCATGAACTCTCAACAGTATGATTTCCTTTTTTTTTTAAATTTTTTTTATTAATTTTTATTTATTTCTGTATGTGTATGAATGTACTGTCTGCATGCAGGTCTGTGCACCCGTGTTCTGCAATGCCGCGGAGGTCAGAAGAGGGTCTCGGATTCCCCTGGAACTGGAGTTCTCCTGGAATTGGAGTTACAGACGGTTCTCAGCCGCCATGTGGGTGCTGGGGATCGAACCCGGGTCCTCTGTAAGAGCGGTCGGTGCTCTTAACCGCTAGGCCATCTCTCCAGCCCCATCAACAGTATGGTTTCCTAAATAAGGTCTGCATAATGGCAACACTAGTTGACATGCCAACATGGATGGGGGAAATTTCACAAGACCCTCCAGGCAATCCTTAGCTAGAGAGAGAGAGAGAGAGAGAGAGAGAAAATCAGATAAGCTCCCTGATAGGTTGTCCAATTCCAGGTGCTCAGTCCTAAACACAGATAATACAAAGACCACCAAATGGACTCAGTAGGTTGTGTGTGTGTGTATGTATTAATATATGTATATAGGTAACCCTCATAATTAAAGAAGAGGTCATGACCACTAAATGGACTCAGTAGGTTGTGTGTGTGTGTGTGTGTGTGGTGTATGTATTCATATATGTATATGGGTAACCCTCATAATTAAAGAAGAGGTCATAAAATTGAGAGGGATACAGGCAGAGTTGGAGGGGGACAGGGAGAGTGGAAATGATGTAAATACAGCACTAATGTATGATTCTAAAAAAATAAAGCTCGCTCGCTGAGCACAGGTCTGTGAGCCAGCCAGCAGCGTTCCTCCATGTTTCCTGCTTCAAGTTCCTTCTTGAGTTCCTGCTCTGACTTCTCTCAATTATGGAGTATAAAATGTAAGCTGAAATAAACTCTTCATAAAAATGTATCCTTTGTTCTTTGAATTTTTTTTTTTTTTTGTATTTTTGAGACAGGGTCTCCCTTTAGTCCCAGCTGGCCTGGAGCTTGCTTTGTAGACCAGGCTGGTGTTGAACTCACAAAGATCTGCCTCTGTCTCCTGAGTGCTGGGATTAAAAGTGTGCATCACCATGCCCGGCACTAAAGACGATTTTTAGCCGCCATGTGGATGTTGGAAGAGGAGACTGCCAGACGGACAGGGATGGTCAGCAATTGGCAATAGATAAAGTGGTTTTTGAACATGAAAAGATTAAAGGTCTTTGTTGAAGTCTGCATGACCTCAATGTCTCTGTGCAAGGCCAGAAAAGGAAAACCAGGCTGGAAAGTCCAGGTGAGGACAACGGGGCTTACTTTTATTTTCCATTCGCCCTACAAAGAAACTATGGGAAGTAACTGAAAGGACCAAGAGAGAGTAGAGAATGATTAGAAATAAAGTGGAGGATCTGCGTATGGCTTAGCACATCTGTGAGTCTATCCGAGGTTTATTCAAAAGTCATAAACCTGGGTGTGGTGGTGCAGACCTTTAATCCCAGAACTTGAGAGGCAGAAGTAGGTGGATCTCCATTAGATCAAGGCCAGCCTGATCTACACAGAGAGTTCCAGGCCAGCAGGGGCTAAAGGGAGACCCTGTCTCAAAAATCCAAATAAAATAAAATAAAATAAAATAAAATAAAATAAAATAAAATAAAATAAAAGCTGCCCCCCCAAACAGCTGTGATAATGTCTACGTGGTGAATAATGTTAAGAAGTTTGAAAATTCTAGAAGACAAATGATGACTTTGGAATTAAAGCTAAGAAATGGTCCTTGGTTGTTTTGTATCCTGGGAAGAATGAGCACATCCAACATCCAATATATATACATATACATAGTGATATATGTAATTATGTATATGGTATATGTGCATGTGTATGTATATGTGTATATATGAAATATGTAGATATAATCTACACATATATTTCCTATAAACAGTAGATGTCAAACTTTAAAAATTACATTTATTTATTTTGCGTGTGTGTGTGTGTGTGTGTGTGTGTATGTGTGTGTGTATGCATATGTGCAGAGGCACACGTATACCCTGGCATGTGTGTGGAAGTCAGAGGGCAACTTGCAGGAGTCAGTTCTCTTCCTTTAACCATGTGGGTTCCAGGGAATGAACTCAGGCCATTAGGTTTGGTGGGAAGTACTTAAGCTGCTGAGTCATCTCACTGGTTGGGTTTCTCATATTTTTTGACTTTGGAGTTCTCTGTTGAAACAAATGGCAACATGTAAAACACATAAAGAGTAGTGCCTCAGTGCACACCTAAGTGTGCCAGGGTATAGCCTCTTCTTGTCTGAGGCTTACTTATCTCAGTGTGAGCAGCTGAAGGCCTTTGGCAGATTCCTATTAAAAATTACTAAGCACATATCTTCATCTCATAATAATAATAATTCCTTAGACTTCAGTTTAAAATATATATTCCATGCTAAATAAGCTTTGGGAAGAAATGTTCCCAGGCTACAACGAATATCTGGACCAATCTAGAGAACAAAGGAGCCTCATTGCTGCTGGGATTACAGTTTTCAAATTTAGATTCACAAGTACACAAGCACATACTTAACATTCCCTGGACCTAACCTGGCTGTCTCTTAATTTCTGGTAGGCGTTCAGAAAACAGGCAGCACAGAAGAGGAAGTTGCAGACATTACAGTGAAGCCTGGGAGACACAGGCTACTGGGAGCTGGACTGCTAGGTCAAAGGATGTGCCTTTCCCAGTCCAGAGCGCCCACTGCTTCCCAGAACATTCCCACGCATTTCAGCATGGAGGAAAGAAAGTGCCTCCAGTCTGTGCCGTTTTTTCTTAAGTTGGTTGCCATAGGGATGGATTGATTGTCTAACAAATCGCAAAGCAAAACAAACCAAACAATATTTTGAGATGAACTCTAGGAAAGTTGCATTTTCTACTATGCTTTCCCACTACGATATATTGATTTATTTAGCATTTAGTGAAATGATTGGATAGCTTTCCCATGGGAAATTCTAATTTTAGTAGGACTCGGTCAGACTAGGATCTAAGAGCTATGAGCCTCAAACAAATACTTTTTTTCTTCCTACAATAAAGGTTAAGTACAGATAGAGGGGAAAACAAAACAAAGCAAAAAGATGCAAAGCAAACAGCTGCTGGATGGATAACCAACTCTCCCACACATTTTATACGGCATGGTTTATAACCTCTTCAAAGAGGGCTTTTGTGATTTTGGGGTTACATAGTAAGTAAGCTTCATGCAAACCACATCCCAAGAAGAATTCTCGGTACCTGGCTGTAGAGTTCTACTGAGGACTCTCCCTTGAGCTGATGGCCCGTGAGGTAGGTGTTGTGTGAAGATTCTATGTAATAGTAGGAGAGGGGCAGCTGCAATTCTTTCTTGTTTTCCTGTGACTCATCATTTTTTGAGGCAAAATTATCTTTATCCATCAGAAACCTAGATGAAACACATTTTCTTCAGACCGAATGAGAGAAATGTATACTCTTAAATGATGTGCAGCAGATATTTGAAAAGTTACCTTGCAAACCCTTCAAATGACATTAGGCCCTGATGACACATACTGATGCTAGGCTCAAATTTCTGCAAGGGATTAAAAAAAGTATTATTTAGGCAAAGGAAACTAAGGAGGGAAAAAAGAAAAAAAAACCCACATCATTTTTTTTAAAGCTATTTTGTTTTCATCAGGAAACATCTAAACCAAATATTTGAACTAATTTAGTGATGTAGTGGTAAGATGTAGTTTTAGCCTAAAAGAAAATATTTATTATATGGGAGTTTATTCTACTAAGCATATTTATTTAAAAGAAGAAAAGGGAGCAAGAGAAAAGAATAAGGCTGATTTATATGAAAGCACTCAGTATCAGTTTATCCAGGTGAAAGTGGGTTTGTAATGATAGCTATGCTTGCACTGGCGGGATGAAGGATGAGATGACGACACGGATGCCTCCTACCCTGCCTGCAGTCAGTCACGTTCCAGTGAACGCTCAGCAAGGTGACAGAAACTTCAACTTTAGCATTTTTTATGGGTCAAATCCAAATGCTGCCCAGCTGACTCCCCAGCAGTTGATCAAGCCAATTCTGCCCTGTGTGGGACCCTGCTGCACTGAAGGTTCATTCTCCATCTCCTGCCGGCCTCTAGGCTAAATAGCTACCACCTCTCACCTAGGGCAGCTTGGATAGCCCTTGTTTTTCACCAGCCCAGTTTCTTCCCAAATAGGCTCACAGTGATTTCTTAAACCATAAATCATGTTACTCCTCTGCTCAAAATTTTCCAGACGCTTCCCATTTCACACAGGCAGAAGTCAACCGCCATCCCACCATCTAGTCATAGATGATCAGACCTCTGGACACCCATGTGACATTGGCTCTGTCATTCCCTTTCTGGCTCTGATGATGCTGCTTTTCTGATGCCCCTCATAAACCCCAGGCTCGCTCCTACTTCAGTCATTGAGCAGGCTGCCCTCAGAACTTATTATTAACTTAGAGCTCAGTGTAAATGCCTCCTCCTCTCCATGGCTCAGCTTTCCTGTGTCACTCTGTACCCACTCATTTTTTAAAGAACCTATTCTTGAAGTTACATGTCTTTGCTTCTTATCTGCCTTATATACCAGACTATAAGTAGCACAGAGGGCCAAAACTTTTGTCCAAAACTATATTCCCAGTTCTTGGACTAGAGCTGGCAGAGCAGGAGCTAATAAATTGTGTTAAATGACAAAAAGTTGAAGATTTAGATTGTTGGATCTGTTAGAAAGCAAGAAGGAATTATGTACAAATTCTTATAATTGTCATGGAGTCAGAGATGCCCTTAGGGCCCATGATAATTGTAGAAATAAGAATACTAGACTTGGCAATAAAAGAACTCTACTTCTTTTTTTTTTTTTTTTTTTTTTTTGGTCTTTTCGAGACAGGGTCTCCCTGTAGTCCCAGCTGTCCTGGAACTCACTCTGTAGACCAGGCTGGCCTTGAACTCACAAAGATCTGCCTGCCTCTGCCTCCTGAGTGCTAGGATTAAAGGTGTGTGCCACCACGCCTGGCTAAAAGAACTCTACTTCTACTCCAGACACGAAGGCTTTGGAAAGAAGTATAGACAGGACAAATATTTAGCAACAGATTACTAGTCAGAGGCATGACACACATGTGATACACAAAACAGGCACAGACCTGGATGATGCTGAGGATTTCATCATATGTGCAGTGTTCACCTTGGCAGTTCACCAGGAAGTCGTTGAGCTGGAGTATGCCAACCCCAAATATGCCCAGAGATGTGCTCTCAATGCCAGTGCCATTTGTAACAATGCTTGCAGCAGCAATCGCATCAGATATCTGCCTCTGGTTGTCGGAGAGCTGCTGTTTACTCTTAATGAACAGCCCCAAGTCTGAGACGTTCCTAGTCAGCAAATCTGAAAGACAGCCACCACAGAGCATGTACTCCTGTCCAGAAGCCTCTTTCACAAAGTTCATTTGGAGATAATGGTGCTATGGAGTCAATACACTGGAGAAAGCCTTGACTCATTGTCTAAACAAGATGCCAAACTCAGTGCAGATTCCTGGATTCCCATAGTAGAGGGAATAGAAAATGAATCAATGAATAATAAAAGAACCTAGGGGTCAGAGAGGTGGCTCAGTCGTTAAGAGTGCTTGCTGCTCTTCCAGAGGACCTGGCTGGGTTCCTAGAAGCCATGTCAGGTAGCTTACAACCGCCTATATCTTCAGCTGCAGAGTATCTGATACTCTCTTCTGATCTCCAAGGGAACCTGCACACATGTGGCATATACTCACACAGACACATGCATATACATAAATAAAAAAGAACCCATGGCACAGCTAGTTGGTGACACCGCATTCCTGTGAGGCTCAGTATAACATGGAAACTCAATGTTGATTCAAAATGGGGACTGGAGGCCAAATTCAGATTTTAGTTTTTGAGAATAACTGCTTCTAAATTTTTCTTTTTGTGGAGACCAAAATCACACATTTGTAGAACTTTTCCGTATTTTAAATTTGTAACTGTAAACATGTGTGTATAGGTTTTATCAAGAAACTACACACCGCCATTTTATATTTCTACTGTTAATGTTCATTACAAGATTCTGACTAATTCCTCTTCACAGAAACTCGGTATGGCTAGTTATTTTTAATTGTAGCTGTTTTGGGAGATGATGTGTTTCTTTTCTTTTCCTTTTTTTTGGGGTATTTTTGAGACAGGGTCTTCCTTTAGTTCCAGCTGGCCTGGAGCTTGCTACATAGAACAGGCTGGTCTTGAACTCAGAGATCTGCCTGCCTCTGCCTCCCGAGTGCTGGGATTAAAGGCATGTGCCACCATGCCTGGCCCGTGTCAGTTTCTTATACAGCAAAGCATAGACTTACCATATATTCTAGCATTCTTAGTACTTAACCAAAAGATTTAACAATATATGTTCACACAAAAATATGCATAATAATCCTGAACAATGGCCTTCAGTAAGTGACTGGATAAACAAACATGGTATGTCCACACACTGGAATATTATTCAATTTAGAAGTAATTAACCCGGGGCTGGAGAGATGGCCTAGCGGTTAAGAGTGCCGACTGCTCTTGCAGAGGATCCAGGTTCGATCCCCAGCACCCACATGGCGGCCGAGAACCGTCTGAAACTCAAATTCCAGGAGAACTCCAGTTCCATGGGGATCCGACGTCCTCTTCTGACCTCTGTGGCATTGCACGACATGGGTGCACAGACTTGCATGCAGACAGTACATTCATACACATACAGAAATGAATAAAATTAATAAAAAAATTAAAAAAATAGAAGTAATTTACCCATTAAGCTGCAAACAAACAAACAAACAAACAAAAACCCAAAACCCACAGAGGCAACACAAATGCACATTACCAAGTGAAAAAAGTCATTCTGAAAATGTTATATGCTATGTGACTCTAATGACACAATATTACTGAAAAGGCAAAAATTTTTTAAAACTTATTTTTATTTTAGGTATATGAGTGTTTTGCCTGTATGTAACTGCACCATTTGCATGCACTGCCTGTAGAGACCAGAAGAGGGCGTCAAATCACTGGAACTGGAGTTACTGACTATTCTCCATCATGTGGGTGCTCCAAACCCAACGCTGGTCTTCTGGAAGAGCAGCCAGTGCTCTTAACTGCTGAGTCATTTCTACACCCCTCAAATAAGGAGGTATTAAAAAAAAATCAGTGGCATGGTTTATAGTAAAGGAGGCAATAGATTATAGTAAAGGAGGGAAAGCTGAAAAGGTGGAACAGAGGAGATTTTCAGGGTAGTGAAACTACTCTGTGTAATGCAGTGGTGGAAAGGTGCCACTGTGCATTTGTCAAAATCCGTAGAGTATATAACTCTAACAAAAACAATGGACTTCAGTTACAATAATGAACTTCTAGTAACCCAGTTCTAGTAAGTGTACTTCACTAAAGTAAGACATTAGATAGAGGGAAGGTTTGTGTGGGGCTATATACCTACACAGGTATGTAGAGGCCAGTGTATGAGAACTCTGATTTCTGTTCAATTTCCATAAACCTAAAATTGATTTATAAAATAAAACTTTTAAAGTGTACTTATTAGGTTAATCTCTAGGTGTGCACATTATGATAGCTGTAAAATAGTTAATATTCTTTTTTAAATTTTTAAAATTTATTTTATTTTTTATGTGTATGAATGTACTGTCTGCATGTAGGTCTGTGCACCCATGTCGTGCAATGCTGCGGAGGTCAGAAGAGGGTTTTGGATTCCCCTGGAACTGGAGTTAATGACGGCTCTCAGCCACCATGTGGGTGCTGGAAATCAAACCTAGGTCCTCTGCAAGAGCAGTCAGCATTCTTAACCGCTAGGCCATTTCTCCAGCCCTAATAGTTAATATTCTTATAAAGATACTATAAGGTTATAAATATTTATGAAGTAAGGGCATGAAAAAGTAATGCTATTTTTTCTTCTGTTCTTTGGGTTTATAGTTCTAGCAAGAATTCAGGAGAAAAATGATAGACTTAAATTGCATGGGTGACTAAATAGGATGTGAGTAGTAGTGGCAACGATGGTGCTGGTAGGTGGGATAGAAGGAGAGATTCTGGTTTACACCGTAGCAAAATGTCCTGGATGTTCATACAGAGGCACTCTGTTGAGGTCATCAAAGACTCCCCTTGCCAGAGGCAGGCAACGACTGTCCTGGGACTGAGCATCCACCTACCTGTAGGTAAGGTAGAGACTGGTGTTTTACAATTATGACATGGCCCATACCTTGTAGACATCTGGAAATGGTGGGGAAGGGTAGTGGGTGGACAGAATGACTGGAAGGTACTCTTGGCTAAATATCCTAGGTGTGGAAAAATCTACATGATGATGATGGACTTCTGACTGTACCTACTTCCACAATGACCCTGGAAACAATTATTCATGTTTTATCAAGCTCCAGGTAAGGCCACACCATGGGTGATGAGCTAAGAGTTTATTTGACTGGGTCTCCCACCTTGATTTTTTCTTTTACAAAGAAAACTCAAAAAGAAATCCTAAAATGTTAAACCAACCGAGGTCAGGCTGAAGGTCACTGGTATTTTCCTCAATTGTCAGGTTGGTGTAGAGGGGGGCCGATTCAGAGCCTGATCGATTGCAGGGCACAGAGTAGATGTCAAAGATATCCTTCAGGTCTTTGCGGCTCCTTACACTGAGAGAGGAATGGAAAACACCTCTCATTTAGAGCTGTCATCAAATCGTGGGCCTGGGAAAGAGTAAGAAGAAAGGCTGTGTCCTACCTGAATGATTTGAACAGCTCAACAAATTCAACGAAACTCATGTTACTATCTGAAACCATGAAGCTCTGGAACCCCTTCATGCCGCCTTTGATCCGCCCATGCCAGCTGCTGCTGCTCCACGAACTGCAAAGAAACATGGCTGTCACTGGCAGAGGCACAGCCCGGTCTCAATGGCACATTCTGACGACAATATGAACAAAAACGGAGGAGTGCCTTTGAGGCTGACTCTTTGTTTAATCTACTTGATGCCAGAGAAAAATGAACATAGTGTATTGAAACCACTTAGTGTTTCTAGTCTATTTAACAAGGGCACGATGCTGAGGCTAATACTCCTTTCACTAATCAAAACAGGTCTTTGAAAGCACAAAGTAAGGGGGTTATATCCTAAATCCAGTGCTTTTGAAAAGCCATGTTAAAAAAGGAGCCCCAAATTACTCAGTCATCATCTCTGGGAACTAATGCATGTTCTTTGCTGTATTCTAAATTATGGAAACACTTTTCCTCTTTTTAAGAGGAAAGTTTTGAGTGCATCAGTATCTTCCTTTTTCCCTTTTTAACCAGTTCTTCAACGAAAACAGGGAAAAGCTTTTAATATTAATGGAAAATGTGAGTCAGAAAAATATTAAGCATGGAAAGCAGCCAATTCTGCCTAGGATTCTATCTGCACCTGCCAAGGCTACGTCCATTTAACATAAAAATATCATCTTGCTCAGTCAAACATGAGTCTTGATGTTTTATAACATTTTTAATTTTTATTTTCTATGTGAATTACCCAAAGAGTAGTAAAAGAGATGTTTTGACCATGGCTTTTAGTCAAATCAATGAACTGGATATTTCTTTCTTTTTTTGGAGAAAGGCTGTTTTTTTTGTTTTTTTTTTTTTTTTTTTTAACAGGGAGCTATTTCAAGGATGAATCTATAAGAAAGCACAAGGAATATTATGAGTAGCTAGTCTACTTTCAGTTGTGCTAACAATGGTCACTCATGGGAAGTCACTTAGTGTAGATGTGTGAAGGTCACTTCCCTCAATGGAAGAACATTACGAACGGATGGAGAGTCACAGGGTGCAGGACCAGGAAGACAGAGATGTCTCTATCACCTAAACACTTTGCGTTTACAAACTGCATTTCCTGCTTTCTTTCTTCTAGTCCCCCACGCAACTCCTGTGTATGGAACTCCATGTCCTTTAGACTCTAGGACCTAAACAGCATCTGCTCTCTCCCCCTTTAGACTTAGGACTCAGTCTTGCTTTCTTGTTTAACAGTATTTAGGGTTTCTTCTCCTGTCTTTCTGTCCTAGAACCCTAATTCCTGCCCTTCTGAGGCTGGGCCTCACTTTGGATCTAGTATGTTAATTTCTCTTCCAAAAGATTTCCCTCCCCCACTGTGTTCTGCTTTTCCTACTGATGAGTGACTGAAATAAAATGAAAATCCACTTAATCAAGGTCATTTTGTCTATTTTATGTACTCAGGATCCTGCATAGGCTGAAAATATAATGTAAAGCATTCCAACTATTTGGATCTTTGTTTTGTTATAAATCTAAATTCACAGAAGAGTTGCAAGAATAAGAACTGCGCCTTTGACTCATTTTCACCAACCGTGGAATTGAATGTACAAAGCCTAAAGTGTAAGCTCATCACTCATATTGTGAGTGAATCCTGCACTTTAAAACATAATTTATGGGGCTGAGATGATGGCTAAGCAGTTAAGAGCACCGACTGCTCTTAACCGCTTAGAGAGTTTGATTCCCAGCACCCACATGGCGACTAAGAACCATCTTTAAGCTGGGTGTGGTAATGCATGCCTTTAATCCCAGCACTGGGGAGGCAGAAGCACGTGGATCTCTGTGAGTTCAAGGCCAGCCTGGTCTACAGGGCTAGTTCCAGGCCAGCCGGGGCTACAGGGAGACCCTGTCCCAAAAACACCAAAAAAAAAAAAAAAAATTTACTACAGAGTCCTTATCAATAACAAGTGAGAAGCAAATGAGAAGCCATGTGGGGTGTGTCTGTGTATCTATATGCACATGTGTGGTGTGTGTGGAAATGAACATTTCCAAAGCCAATGTCCGCTTACCCTCCCCACCCCCCTGTGATAAGGTGAACAGCACCTATCTTATCTTGGTTCTGTCTGGAACTTTCAAATTTCTTTAACTGTAGTTAGGGTGGGAGAGATGGATTACATTCTGTTCCTTTCAGTGACTTGCCATCTTATTATTTCATCTTCCAGGATGATAGATTTTTTTTTTTTTTTGGTCTTTTCGAGACAGGGTCTCCCTGTAGTTCCAGCTGTCCTGTAACTCACTCTGTAGACCAGGTTGGCCTTGAACTCACAAAGATCCGCCTGCCTCTGCCTCCCAAGTGCTAGGATTAAAGGCGTGTGCTACCACACCTGGCTCAGGGTGATAGATCTTTTAAAATCTGTAATTTATATGGACTTTAAGTAAGAATTTGTTATAATATCAGCTTTGGGATTATATATAATGATATCTAACTTGTACCAATATTTACAAAATTACAATTTACAACTTGTTAAAATAATTACAGTTTCTCTAGGCATGTATAACTTCTATCATATATTGTGAGAAAAATCATTAAATGTATTTCAGCTATTAGTGAGGTGTCAGGTAGCTCACATTAAAATTTAACTTATTTTTCACTTAGATTGGTGCTACATTGGTAACAGAACTTTCTGCAGTGACAGACATGTTCTCTGTCTGAAGGATTCGGTAGAGGAGCCAGTAGCACCTGTGGCTGTGAGTAGTTGAAATGTGACCGAAGAACTGAATTTTCAAGTGAACTTAATTTTGACTAATTGAAGTAAGATGTTAAATGCCTACAGGTTGCTACTAGCTCCTAAATTCGACAGTGCAGATATAGAGAGTCACAGACTGGAGTTTTTCTGCTGCTACTGACCTTAGCAGAGTTGATCTTTAAGACAATTAGAAGCAACTATAGCAATATCATACACTATGAATATAGAACCAGGAAAATTAGGAAAGTTTTATATTAAGAGTTTTTGAGTTTTCAGTTTAACTGTAGGTCAAAACTAGAGGCAGTCTTTGTACAGACAATAGAAGCACATGCCCTTCCAGTTGGAGTGCTGGGGAGAGTCCTTCTGTTTCAGCATGTTAAGGCCCCACCTGGATGGGCTCTTGTTTGAAGAAGACAGCACAGGGGAGGACACTGGCCTGATGAGAGATGACGTCCCGGCAGCCAGGTTGGGGGACCCAGTTGTAGTCAAAGAGTGGGCTCTTCTGGAATGGAGGGGGTTGGGAGAGTTAGTGGTAGCGTTCATCTCTGTGAGAATGAAAGAGAGAAAAGAGGCAATGACTTAGATTGTACTTTCTATAGAAATCAGCAAAGATAATTTATGTAACTGACTTCTATATAAGAAGCATCCAAATACTCTGACGAATGGGCTAATCTGGTGGATACTCAGCTGGCTCCACATTTAGATCATCTGGGAGCTTAAAAAAATACACAGATGCTCAAGTCCTCAGCAAAGATATACAAATCATGTGGTCATGAGTGTGGCCAGAACATCCAGATATATTTTTGAAAATGCTAACATCCAGACATTTGTACTTTATATAGCTAATATTCTCTACCAACAAAGGCAAGCTATGAGGACTTTCTTCAAGTACACTGTGCTTGTAGAGGTCCCTCTAAGGTTTCCAATCTCATTAAGACAGTTTGACTAAGAATTCTCACAGGCGCCGGAGAGATGGCTCAGTGGTTAAGAGTGCTGGTTGTTCTTGCAGAGGACATGGGTTTGGTTCCCAGCATCCATATGGTGCCTAACAACTACCTTAACTCCAGTTCCAGGGGATCCAACACCCTCTTCTGTCCTCCATGGGCATGACACTAGTGCACTTAAATCCATGCAGGGAAAACTTTCATACACATAAAATTAAAAAATAAATAAAATATTAAAAAATAATTCTCAACTAAATTAAGTTAAAATCACAGCATAAAGCCAAATCTGTATTTTTCCTGTAAAAGTAAAGCACAAAAATCTCAGAGGGCACAAGTTGCCTGTTGCATTACCTGACTCTTCTTGCTCGTTAATGTCTTGAGGATCAGAGCCGCTCCGGCTTCGACAGTCTCTGTAGACTTTGGCCTTGCGGGTTGCCATCTCGTCGTCAGTCGCCTCTCCACTCTCTCCCTGGGAACAGAAAGCTAAACTGTATTGCTCTCCTTGACTGCATTAGTTTAGTCAGGCTTGTATTTTCTACCCCACATCCTTCAGTCCTGTCTCATGCTGGTGAGACCAGTAAAGACCTATGTTAAGGCTGCCCAAGTGCTCTCAGGTCACATTATCCAGTGTGCTCTTCAGCAAGGGAGGTGCTCCCCAGCAATGGAGGCTGACAAAAGGGGGCACACCCTTGGAATCTCGGGGCAGGTACGATAAGAAGTACAAATCACCAATAGCTTCCCATGTGGAAAGAGTGGACTGTTTTAGACGGTTAGAAAACAAGTATATTAAGCCAGATGAAAATAACCATTATATAATAACCATTGTATAATTAATATAATCTATAGGGTGCTAACACATTTTAAATAGCTTCACGTACAGACTTGTGGGCCTTCATAATGGGATTCTTTTTTTTTTTTTTGGTTTTTTTTTTTCTGAGACAGGGTCTCCCTGTAGCCCCAGCTGTCCTGGAACTCACTCTATAAATCAGGCTGGCCTTGAACTCACAGAGCTCCGCCTGCCTCTGTCTCCCAAGTGCTAGGATTAAAGGTGTGCACCACCACACCCAGCTGGAATCCTTTTTTCGTTTTCTTTTTGGTTCTTTCTATTTTGAGACAATGTCTCACTCTGTGGTCCATGCTGGCCTTAAACTCTCTACAATCTTTCTGCCCCAGCCTCTGATGTGCTGGGACTACAGGATTAAGCCATCATGCCATGATAAACCTTTTCCTTTTCTATTCTTTTCCTGCCCACTACAGAATTTGTGCTTTAGCCTCCCAGAATCACCTGTACCTCCCGGAACAAGCAGCACCTATTATGCCTCTCTGCTCTTTGTGGTAGATGCTTTCCTTTGCACTGTGCTTGGTGAACTTCTATACAGGCTTTGATGCCCATGTGTCCACTGCTCTAAGTCTTCCCTGCCTGACTTTGCCCCAAGTTTTCATTTCTCTGCTGACTCATCACTTTGCAGGTGACTTAACAATGACTCATATTCGCAATGCACTGTGTTTACGTCAATGCACCTTTTTAAATACTTTTTCTTCTGGAAGAAGAAAAAACTATTAATTTCTGCTGTTTCAGTTTTGTTATTTTCAGAACATCCCAACCTGGGCCAAAAATTTACCCTTAGGAATACTGGGCCAAGAGAAGACTGGATATATTTTTTTATTTTTTATTTTTTTATTTATTTCTGTATGTGTATGAATGTACTGTCTGCATGCAGGTCTGTGCACCTGTGTCTGGTGTTGACTTGATTCCTCAACACTGACCCTAGCACCCAAAAGGTATCTGGTAAACACTTGTACCAATTATTTTATACCTCATCTTATCTCCAACTCAAATGACCTAAGATGGTTTATGGTGCCATAGCTTATACACAGTACTCCTGGAAGGCTGGGTGTGATGCTTAATAAACAAATTTCTGCTACCCTCATGAGCATTTTCTTCTTTTTCTTGGTGGTGCTTATGCCCAGGGTGTTGTTTCTCTGCATGTTGGGCTTTTCGACATTCTTTGCTGATGTCCCCGGGCTGGGATTTCTAGTGCTCCATCGTCTGCCACCAAACAACTCCACAGCGTGAGCCAATGTGGGGCCTTCATACCGACCATCCTCCTATAAAAGAACCATAGGCTGAACACACAAGCAAGCCACAAGCAACAGGAAATAAACATTAATAGTCCAGTAAATTCCCAGAGGTGGGCAAGCTCAGGCAGTCACCGAAGCATAGTGATTTGGCTTCCCAATGGCTTTGGTTTCTGACTCTCTGGACTCCCTGTTGTGAATTTCTGTCCCCAGTTGTCTTGGTCACGTCATTGGTGAGTTTCATGATGTACTTTACTCATCAACTGGGAAAACCCACTTCGATCTTGGTCTTAGAGGTGATTCAAGAATTAGTACTGTGGGAAAATTTATTAAGACTTTGCAAATTAGGGGCTGGGGATGTAGTTTAGTTGATAGAGTGCTTGCATAGCATGCACGTCACAAATCTTGAAGACTGTGTAAATTAGGATTTTGGAGGAATTGTCTAGCATCTATGAGGTCCTAGGTCAACCCTCTGCACTCCTTTATCCCCAAATTTATTTCTATATACGGTCTGTTCCCTGAAACCTTTATTTTTATTAAATTTTATTTACTTATTTATTTGCCTATCTATCATCTATCTATCTATCATCTATCTATCTATATATCTATCTATCTATCTATCTATCCTGCAACCTTTTAAGGGTATCCCTTTTTTATAGTTAGGCAGTAAATGGACTTTGCTTCATTGCAAATACCATGCAAATAATAAAGAAGAAATTTGTGTGTAAGCTTGCTCCTTTACCCTAATACCGAATGGCTATCTGGTCTTATGACTTGAGCTGTGAATTCCACCTCCTGCCTCCTGTTGCGGTCCCCCCAATCAGAATCTCTTCTCCTGATTATTTTTTAAAGACAAGGTCCTGCTATGTAGTGCCGGTTAACTTCCAACTCATGATCCTCTTGCCTTCGTCTCCCAAATAACTGAGACTACAGGCACATGCCTCAGTACCCAGCCAGGAATAAGATTCTTGGCTGTAGAGAGAATAAACACAGATGCAGATCATTCCATCTGACACAGGCTTTCTGAAGACAGCACTTACTAAAGAGCTATTATGAACATTCCAAATTAGAATATATATTATATAACAGAAATCATTACATAGATTTCAACTACCTTGTTGAATTACATACTCTAAATCTGAAGGAAGTTTTGTAAAACTTTTATCTATTTATTTTTAATCTACACACCTTTAAATTTTAATAGATTTGTTGCAGGTTACAGTATAAGAATCAAAAGCACTATTAATTTCTGCTGTTTCAGTTTTGTTATTTTCAGAACATCCCAACCTGGGCCAAAAATTTACCCTTAGGAATACTGGGCCAAGAGAAGACTGGATATATTTTTTTATTTTTTATTTTTTTTATTTATTTCTGTATGTGTATGAATGTACTGTCTGCATGCAGGTCTGTGCACCCGTGTTGTGCAATGCCGCGGAGGTCAGAAGAGGGTGTCGGATTCCCCAGGAACTGGAGTTCTCCTGGAATTGGAGTTTCAGATGGTTCTCGGCCGCCATGTGGGTGCTAGGGATCGAACCCGGGTCCTCTGTAAGAGTGGTCGGCACTCTTAACCACTAGGCCATCTCTCCAGCCCCAAGACTGGATATATTTAATCTTTCAAGGAAGCTTTCTGAAAACCAAAATAAAGTGTGAATCTTCCATTGTGTCTTACACAAAATAATACACGTTTGGGAAGGGTAGAGGAGATTCTATGTTTTTAAACTGTGGATGAAGGATATTAGTGGAAGCACATTCTTAGGGTTAGAAACAGTTCATGGAGAAGTTGATAATTAAGAAACTGATTTCTTAATAAATATCCATGCACTTTTACTTGGTCACATATCTTTCTTCTGACATTTTGAAGACCATTAAACTAATCTACACCCTTTGGTTAATATTTTTCCTTTGCCCTATGAGAAATTTGTTTCTATTGGTTACAACCAAAGATGCTTATCTGACATTTCTGAATTTGACTTTCCCAGCTTTCCCACAGATCCTTCCAAACACCCAGGAGTATGGGCCCCCAGCTTTGTCCCTGAAAGCTGCTAGCCAAAGTAAAGGGTCCGTTTGTCTTCCACACTTCATATCAACGTTGCTGCAGCAGCTTTTATTATGTTGTGTTTTTTCCCCTCTGATGTTGGAAAGATTAATTTTTCCAATGTTGGAGAGATTTTTCTATGTATACTTTTCACAAACTGGGGCTAAAGAAATGCTCTTAAAAGGTTGTTAACAGAAGTTGGAAAAATCTCACATGCATTCAAAAACTGTACTATATACATTTAAATTTAAATAGATTTTTTGTACTAAGGCATTGCAGGTCATTTTATTGCTAACATGTATACATCACTTAAGCAGTATTCTGTTCAACATAGCATAAGGCTAGGTGTAGTTAGCTCATCTAAAATGGTAGTAAAAATACCTGTTTCCTATATGTCCTACAGAGAGCTTTCAGCATGGTGAGCTATTTGGAAGAAAAATTTATGAGTACTGTTTTTAATTGGATTTATTTTTTATTCTTTATTGCTTTATTATTTTATGTGTATGAGTGTTTTGCCTGTATTTAGTAAGTGCACCCGTGATGTGCAATGCCCAAAGAGGCCAGAAGAGGGAGCTGGATCCCTTGGAACTGGAGTCAGACAGTTAATGGCCAAGTGGGATTTGGAAACTGAATTCAGCTGCTCTGGAAGTGCTCTTAGCTGCTGAGACATCACTCCAAACCCTTAGAATTATTTTTAATTACAATTATTTCTCAGTCTTCCAGCATCAGGAACATTCATCACAAATGGACATTTGACACCAACATAAGATCTATTGGACCTTTTGTTCTTTAAGTACCAATCAGCATCTTCTTGGGCCCCCACTGAGGCAATCTGGGAACTAGTCTGTATGATGAAAAGATAACCCTCATTGGCATTTTCCACTTTTTTCTTTAAAAAATTTTTGAATTTATTTTTATTTTATGTATGAGTGCTTTGTCTACATGTATGTAAGTGCACCTGTGTTGTGTAATGCCTGCAGAGATCAGAAGAGGGTGCCAGAGCCCAGGAACTGGAGTTACAGATGGTTGTCAGCTGTCATGTGGGTGTCAGGAACTGAATCCCTGTCCTCTGAAAAAGCAGCCAGTCTTCTTAACTCCTGAGCCATCTCTCTAATCCCCACTTTTTTCCTCTGAGTGTCTGTTTCTAAGGTATGTTCTAGAACAACTTGTGTAGAGTGATACTTCAAGGAGGAAGTATCACCTGCATTTCTGGTAGCATCCTGAGGCTCTGAGGTGAAGAGGAAGGGGAAGGAAGGGACAGGGAAGGGGAAGGGGAATGGAAAGGGGTTGGGCAGGACTGTGATGGTTAATATTGATTGTCAATATCACAGGATCTAGAATCACCTAACAGCCAAGGAAGTTTCTAGACAGTGTTAACAGACAAGGGAAGACCTATTCTAAACGTGAGCAGCAGCATTTCACGTTGGTTCTGGACTGATTAAAAAGGAGAAAGTAGCCGGGTGTGGTGGCACACGCCTTTAATCTTAGCACTTGGGAGGCAGAGGCAGGTGGATTTTTGTGAGTTCAAGGCCAGCCTGGTCTACATAGCGAGTCCCAGGACAGCCAGAGCTACAGGGAGACCCTGTCTCAAAAATACAAAAATAAATAAATAAATAAATAAGAGAAAGCAAGTTGAGCCCCTCCTTCGCCTCTCCTCTGCTTCCTGACTGCAGATTTGATGTGGCAGGCTTCCTTAAGCTCCTCTTGCTACGACTTCCTTGCCACAGTGGACTGGGATCTCAAGCCATGAGCCAAAATAAACCCTTCCTTCTTCAAGTTGCTTTTTTTGGTCTTTTCGAGACAGGGTCTCCCTGTAGCCCCAGCTGGCCTGGAACTCGCTCTGTAGACCAGACTGGCCTTGAACTCACAAAGATCCACCTGCCTCTGCCTCCCAAGTGCTAGGATTAAAGGCGTGCGCCACCACGCCCGCGTCAAGTTGCTTTTATCTGTTGTTCTGTTAGGGACTGCCTGTGCAGATGAGTTGGACTACGTCTTCCCTGTATAAGATCGGCCTCTGCTCCAGCAGCACCTCTGAACTCTTCACCAGCTAAACTCAGTCTCAGCTGGTGCAGAAGACAAAGGCTGCTGTGGTAAATGAAAAACCAAATTCCTCATGCACTACTATACTTATGTATGAGCTTAAGAAGGAAACAAAGGCAGTAATAACCAAACTACATGGGGTTTGTGACAGGGATTGTAATTGAGCTCAGACTGGGTTGTGTCCACGTTTGATGGATTTTGGTGAGTTTCAGAGGCTGTGGAATAATTTTAGTTTTAAACAAACCCACACTATAGTTCTTGATGATCTTTCTTCTAAACAGCCAACTACACTGATTGCTCCCAACAGACAACACAAGAAGCAGGTATTTTGATTCCCACTTTAGATGAGTTAACTAAGACTGGCTTTGTGCTATGTAGAATTAGCATACTGGGATAGGCATATATGCATATTACTTAATGAAGTTAATTATTCAGGCTATGACTCTCTTTATACTTTTTGCATGGGTATTAGAAAAGGTAAAGGGCATTGGGGGCTGGAGAAATGGCTCAGCAGTTAAGAGCCCCGACTGCTCTTGCAGAGAACCTGGGTTCCATTCCCTTAAGCTACCCACATGGTAGCTAAGAACAGTCTTTAAGCTGGGCATGGTGGCACACGCCTTTAATCCTAGCACTTGGGAGGCAGAAGCAGGCCGATCTCTGTGAGTTCAAGGCCAGCTTGGTCTATAGAGTGAGTTCCAGGCCAGCTGGGGCCTGTAAAAAAAAAAAAAAAAAGGGCATTGGAGGTGCCTCTGTCCTTTTCTCGGGGGGGGGGGGTGTTTTAAGTGGTCAGAAACATGCTAAGAGTGTGAAAGTACAGGAAATCAGCCATTTAAGTAGTTTAAGTCACAGTTCTGTTTGTTCTGTGATACTAAAAGGAAAAAGATATTTTTCCATCAACAGAGAAACATATAACAAAGAAGAACTCAATACTTTGATATAATTCTTAGGACAAGGCCACTTCAACCGTGTTGCCTGTGACAGGGTTTGATTCAGTTCCCAGCAATCTGGGCCCTCCTCCTCTGGCAAGCATGGAACTTTGTGCCCACATTTCTTCTCACCATCCCTTTTACATCATCTCTGTTGTCACTCTTAGTTACAGCATTAAATTATATGATAATTCAGTGTTAATGGAAAACCCACTCAGTTTAAGCAGTTGACTATAAGAAACTGAGGGCTACAGGCTGTTGCCACGTCAAACCCAGTGAGAAGGACTTCAGAGAATTATCCCACATTTGGGAGTATTTCTTTTCATCTTAAAAAAATTCTACAATTACAACAGGCATGGTGGCGTAGGCCTTTAATTCCAGCACTCAGGAGGCAGAGGTAGGTGGATCTCTGTGAGTTCGAGGCCAGCCTGGTCTACAGAGCAAGCACCAGACCAGCTGGGACTAAAGGGAAACCCTGTCTCAAACAGATCCCCCCAAAAAACCCCCCTACAATTAGAGAGCAATATTATAACTCTCCAGGAGTCACAAAGCCTATTAGGTGATGAATGAGGATTTCAGTTTCAAAGGGAAGGTTTTTAAGGTCTCAGCTAGTCATGAATTAATTGAAACAAAACCCAAACCAAAAGCAATCCTCAGATTACACTCCTGGGAAGAAGCAAAGGAGACCAGAGGGAATATATGAATAGATAAAGCTGTCTACTTAGACTGCCTCAGCCTCCTAATGCTGTGGATGGCATACAGATGTATGCCATCATGCTTGATTTATGGTGCTTTCAATGGAAACACTGAATCAGTGAAAATGCATGTATTGCTTGGTTTTGTTCCAGATGAGAAAATTGCAATGACCACAGTCACTATTACATAAAATAATAATTGGACTTACCACAAATAGGCATACGTATGAATTTACATTTTTTCTTTATACTTATCAACTAAGTTCAGTCTTAGAGACATCCTGTGAACAGGTATGTTTCACTTATGGATAAGGAACTGCGGCACTGGGAGTTGAGTAAAAGCTGCCCAAGTTTCCACAGGAGTAAGTGGAAGAGCTGGGACCCCAGTAGTTTAATTGCTAAGTGTGTGTTCCAGAGGATTACATCGCTCAGCGGAGAGGACTGGATGCACCTCTTACCTGATAAAGGCTGACATACTGTTTCCGAAGCCACTGCTGTCTTTGGTCGGGGAATTTCCTTATCTTTCTCACAGCTGTAGTGAGCTCCAGCAATCCACTGAAAAGCATCTTAGCTGTGTGTTTTGGTGTCACAAAGTGCAATAATCGATTGTCAGTGGTCTGAAGCCCATAGAGCAGTGTCACCCCAGTCTCTGAAAGAGGCATGCTACTCAGTTTGTTCTGAACACACACAGTGTGTATATCAATGCCAGGGTGTCCCATGTACACAGCCTTCACTGAAAACAGATCCAGGATCCCCTCTGTCAGGCTGCTCAGTCCAGCACTGCCCAGTGACGGGAACTTGCTGGGCTCAGCCGTGTTACTAAGCATTCCCAGCTTGGGTCTTGGACTGGCTGGGGAGGTGGTGGGAGGCTTCGTCCAGGTCAGGGTGCTATTGTCAGGCTGCAGCTGGAGAAAGCAACGGGCAGAGAGGTGTGTGTCCTGGTCATAGTGGATGACCGTGGCCCCCTGCAACAGGAACTGGTGCACATCAGCTTGGATGGACAGCACGTACCAAGGGATAAGCTCTGTCCCATGGTCAAAGGCTTTCTGTGACTCTTCTGATCCGTGAGGGTCACATTCTTTGGACTGGTCAAAGATGTCATTTTCTGAATCCAGCAAATCTCCAATTATAAACCTGGTGGAAACAGATACAAAATTTACCTATCTTATAATCATAAGCAAGACCAACACTAAGACCTTCATACACATGCTAGACTGAAATTTTTATCCTGCTGTGAATTCCAATTAGCATAGGAAATATAAAATGATAAACATCATGGAATAATTTTAAAAAGATATATATATTTAATTGTGTGTATAAGTGTGCATCTGAGTGTAGAGATATGTATAAGTGTAGGTGCCAGTGGAGTCCAGAAGACGGCATCTGATTCTGTGCAGCTGGAGTTACAAGTAAGTATGATCCACCCTATGTGATACAAGGAACTTGGGCCCTCCAAGAGAGTAATGCACAGTCTTAACCCCTGGGCCATCTCTCCAGTCTATTATAGGGTAATTTTAAATATTAATATTCTAAAACCTTACATTTATTAAGGTGTCTGATTATAGGAATATGAAAGGAACCGGTAGATAAAATTATTGTATTTTCATTATCAATAATGAAACACTGGGGCTAAAATAGGTAAAAATGAGAGTTAAAAAGCTGGTCTGAGAAGTACCTCTGTTAAAAATAAAACAGATTAAGCCAGGTGTGGTAGCATATACCTTTAATCTCAGCACCCTGGAGGTAGAGGTAGGCGGATCTCTGTGTGATCAAGGCCAGCCTGGTCTACGTAGCCAGTTCAAGGACAGCTGGGGCTACAGGGAGATCCTGTCTCAAAAAGATCAAAAACCAAACCAAACCAAGTCACAACAGATATTTATTAAGGTCATTGGGAAATACAGTCCTGGTAGCAGATATCTATCCTTAGGTGCTCACTTCCTCTGTGTGTGAAGGCACATAAAAGACTTCTCTACTTGGAAAAGTTACCAAGTTTCCTTGCCTGGTCGGGAACCAGGATCATCAGGAGGATACGGGGAGAGGCCAAGGGGACCTTACTGACTGACTGACTTTGTATCTGGGCACTAAGAGTCTGCCCAACAGAGATTCAAGCTCTTAAATTATAAGCAGTTGTTAGTAGGATCAAGGTTTCTACTGTTTATAGATAGCACTAGTAAAGTGCTGGCTAAAACTGAAGGAGTTGGTCCATGGCCCTCCGGAAGGGTAGGTTCCCATTGTCTAGGCATTTGGGCAGCCTGATGCCTCCTGGAAAGGTATGAATAGCAGCACTTGGGTTTCTGACCCTCTGCATTTTTTTTTTTAATTTTACTTATTTTTTATGTGTATGAATGTACTGTCTGCATATAGGTTGGTGCACCTGTGTTGTGCAATGCCATGGAGGTCAGAAGAGGGTGTCAGATTCCCCTGGAACTGGAATTAAAGACTGTTCTCAGCCGCCATGTGGATGCTGGGGATCGAACCCAGGTCCTCTGCAAGAGCAGTCGGCGCTCTTAACTGCTAGGCCATCTGTCCAGCCCCAGCTCTCTGCATTTTGATCATGGCCCTGGAACAAGACCACCATTCCTGCTCTCGATAGCAGCTTCTTTCTTCCTTACCCATCATAAACACATTCTTAAAAAATATCCACAAGACATCCCATTTTACTGTCTCACAATTCTCATAGAAAATTCTTTTCCAAGACCCACACCAGAAACCAGCTAAATTCCCAGTAATAATAAAAATTAAATATAAATTTTGGTATAATCATGCAATGTGATATCTGTACAGCAATGAACAGAACAAGCAATAGCTACATAGAGTTATATAGACAGATTTTAAGACAGCACACACAAATTCATCAGCTATGATTATGTTTACGTAAATGTAAGTTTCTGAATCAGCTAAAACTATGCCATACTATTCAGGGATGCAAATTAGTAGAAAAACTGCAAAAGAAAACAGGAAGCTCTTATTATAAAATCCGTAATGGCGGCTTTCTTTAGGAGAATGGCGGTGACATGAGAAGGGAACAAGGAGCGTCTAGTGCTGTCAGTGCTCTAACTCCAGGTACAAGTTATGACCACAGGCGCCTGACGACTACTGAAATACATTATTGCTGATGCACTTTATTATTATTATTATGTGTGTGAGTGTCGGGCCTGCATGTCTGTAAGTGCACCCATGTCGTGTGTGCGTGTGGAGGACAGAAGAGGGCATCAGATCCCCTGGAGCTGGAGTCGTTAGCCACCACGTGGGTGCTGGGATCTGAACCCGTGACCTCTTTGAGAACAGCCAGTGCTCTTAACTGCTGAGCAATCTCTCCAGTCTCTGATGGACTTTTATTTCAGTTTGGTTTCATAACAATGATCTTTACAATATGGACATAATCTGGACTAATGACTTTTACCTAACCTTGCAAGCAGAATGTTACTGAGCCACGTACTCACGACAAGCTCGCTGAGCCACGCACTCACGACAAGCTCGCTGAGCCACGCACTCACGACAAGCTCGCTGAGCCACGCACTCACGACAAGCTCACTGAGCCACGCACTCACGACAAGCTCGCTCTGCCATGCACTCACGACAAGCTCGCTCTGCCATGCACTCACGACAAGCTCGCTGAGCCATGCACTCACGACAAGCTCGCTGAGCCATGCACTCACGACAAGCTCGCTCTGCCATGCACTCACGACAAGCTCGCTGAGCCATGCACTCACGACAAGCTCACTGAGCCATGTACTCACGACAAGCTCACTGAGCCATGCGCTGAGCCATGCACTCATGACAAGCTTGCTGAGCCATGTACTCACGACAAGCTTGCTGAGCCATGCACTCACGACAAGCTCACTAAGCCATGTACTCACGACAAGCTCACTGAGCCATGTACTCATCTTGTGATCTGGTCATATGGCTTCAGTTCCTCTAGACCCTTCCCTGTCCTCCACCCAAGATTGTGTCTGAATGTGTGTATGCTATTTTGACATAGCAAAACATCAAAGCACCACAAATAGCAGGCTTACCTCATTGAGAGAATTTTTTTTTTTTTGTCTTTTTGAGACAGGGTCTCCCTGTAGCCCCAGCTAGCCTGGAACTCGCTGTGTAGACCAGGGTGGCCTTGAATTTACAGAGATCTTCCTGCCTCTACCTCCTAACTTCTGGGATTAAAGGCATGTGGTACCACACCCAGCAAGAGAAACATTTTTAATATCTGTTTATGATTTGATTTTATGTGTGTGTGTGTGTGTGTGTGTGTGTGTGTGTGTGTGTATGTATCTGTTGGTCGAGTTTTAGGGATCAGAAAGGTTATCTGATAAGATAAAGGTAGATCTGACTTTTACTTCTCCATGTAATGCTGGAGATACTGTTTTAATAAAGAATAAACAAAGACCTTATTCAAGAGCACAGTTCTCAACAGTACTGTCAGTGCTTGGCCTTAAAATGGATGCTGAGCCAGGCGTGGTGGAGCACGCCTTTAATCCTAGCACTCGGGAGGCAGAGGCAAGCCGATCTTTGTGAGTTCAAGGCCAGCCTGGTCTACAGAGTGAGTTCCAGGACAGCTGGGGCTACAGGGAGACCTTGTCTGGAAAAGAACAACAACAACAAAAAAATGGATGCTGAGCCTTGGGAGGCAGAGGCAGGATCTCTGTGAGCTCCAGGCCAGCTGAGGCTATAGGAAGACCCTGCCTCAAAAAGATACACACACAAAAAAGGATGCTAAGCATCAGGCTGCTTTTTAAAAAAATTAATGCATAGCCATAACGTGGCTTAGAAATGTTGCATAGTTTTACAAAAAAATTGCAAATACAGTATACTCCACACAAATGGTTACTTACCATTAGCATCTTATATCAGTGTGTTTGTCATAACTCATGAGCTAATACTGACTTACACATTAATATTAATATTAATATTCCACAGTTTATTTGTATTTCCTATCTTTTTTCCTGAAGTCCTTCCATCCAGGCTCACACACAATGTATAATATTATATGTATGTAGTCTTTATATCTCTTTGGGCTTTTCTTGACTAATTTTGTCAGAATTTTGCTTTTGATGATCTTGACAGTTTCGAGAAGTACAATTAGATATTTTGCATTTTGTACTTTAATTAGAATTTGTCTTGATATTTTTCTTAAAACTTAGACTGGGATTATGAGTACATAAATAAAGTACCATTCTTATCACACTTTATGAACTGCTCATACTATTAACATGACTCACCTAGCTGATGTTGACCTTGAATATGACTGAGGTAGTGTTTCTAATGCCCCACTGCAAAATTATTATTAAAGTTCCTTCCCATACTTTACTCTTTGGAACCAAAGAGTAGACCAAAAGTAAGTAAACCAAGGTGAGGGGTGTTGTGTTTTACCTCCTAGGGAATGAAGAGTGTATGTAAACTACATATGTGGAATTCTTACGCATGGGAGAGTGTCTCCCCAGTTGTTTGCTTCCTTATCATTTTTTTTTAATTTTTAAAATTTTATTTATTTTTGTATGTGTATGAATGTACTGTCTGCATGTAGGTTTGTGCACCCATGACATGCAATCCCATGGAGGTCAGAAGAGGGTCTCAGATTCCCCCGGAACTGGAGTTCTCCTGGAATTGGAGTTACAGACGGTTCTCAGCCGCCATGTGGGTGCTGGGGATTGAACCCGGGTCCTCTGCAAGAGCAGTCGGTGCTCTTAACCACTAGGCTATCTCTCCAGCCCCCTTATCATTTTTATATGTCATCTTCTTATGAGTGTATGAACTTGTGGAAACTGATCCAAAGCCTTGAGTGGGTTATAATTTAATAGACTTTATTTTGTTGCTTTGGCCACCAGGAGCTCACCTGATGTGTGCTTCTTTCACATACTCACTTGGGTTTGCTTGCGAGCTTTGTTTTTGAGTACTGTGTACTTTCTGGTACCATAAGCTTCTCAAGGTTCATTATTTCCTGTCTTAGTCCCAGAATTAGCCATTTACCCAAATAACCTAGTTTCATTTTACCAAAGAATGCCAATAGAAACCAAGTTTTGAATGCTTGGCATAAATGGTTCAGGAAGGGGGACTAATATAATCAAAGGTAGGACAATCAGGGTTAATTCTTTTCACTTCTTCCCTACCTCCTCTTCTCCAGGCTGAACCAGCTGTTTCCCTGAAGAGTGGCTTTCTTTAGGGGACACTTTCAAGTTTTCTCTGGGACCATTTTTGAGACAGAGTCTCTCTGTAGCCCCAGCTGGCCTAGAACTCATTATGTAGACCAGGCTGGCCTGGACCTCACAGATATCTGCCTGCCTCTGCCTCCCGAGTGATGGGATTAAAGGTGTGTGCCACCATGCCTGGCACCCATTATCATATTCTTTTAAAAATTATTTATTTATTTTTTTATGTGTATGCACATACTGTCTGCATGCAGGTCTGTGCACTTTTGTTATGACGCAGAGGTCAGAAGAGGGTGTCGGATTCTCCTGGAACTGGAGTCAAAGACGGTTCTCAGCTGCCATATGGGTGCTGGGGATCAAACCTGTGTCCTCTGCAAGAGCAGTCGGCACTCTCAACTGCCAGGCCATCTTTCCAGCCCCTCATATTCTTTTTGCTACACTTTGGCAGTAGATTTTTTTTTTTTTTTGGTGTTTTCGAGACAGGGTCTCCCTGTAGCCCCAGCTGTCCTGGAACTAGACCAGGCTGGCCTTGAACTCAAAAGATTCGCTGCCTCTGCCTCCCGAGTGCCTCGGATTACGGCGGTGCCACCACGCCTGACTTAGATTTTTTTTTTAATGTGTATGAGTATACTCATATTTTTTAATGTGTATGAGTTTGGATGTAGGTTGGTGCACCCATGTCATGCAATGCCTTGGAGGTCAGAAGAGGGTGTTGGATTCCCCTGGAACTGGAGTTAAAGACGGTTCTTAGCCTCCATGTGGACACTGGGAATCGAACCTGGGTCTTCTGCAAGAGCAGTTGGTGCTCTTAACCACTGAGCCATCTCTCCAGCCCCAGGTGGTAGAGTTTTAAGAGCAGAAAGAGCTGGGGTGTGGTAGTTCACACCTGTAATTTCAATACTCAGGGGAACCGAGGAAGGGAGATTTCCATGAATTTTAAGCCAGCCTAGACTTCATAGTGAATTCTATGCCAGCTTGAGGTACAGTGCTCAAAAGCAAGCAAGCAAGCAAGCAAGCAAGCAAGCAAGCAAGCAAGCGAAAGGTGAAAAAGATTCAACTGGTGAGCATCGGTGTTGATTAAAATATAACCTGCTGATTTTGACATAGAGTTTCTGCATAAGTTTAGCAAGGGAAATGGTGTGTGTCCTATATTTCACGTATTTTATCCAGGAGAAATCAAACCCTATCGAGTGGGAAATGACAGGCATTGTGAAAAAACAGCCTCTAGATGGAAAAATGATACACTTCTTCTGGAGTCTGTTTCTGCGTCTTCGAGATGATGTAACTGGGAGAGGAGAGACACCATCTTTCTTGGCGTCAAATTTTATTTTAGAACACAACAGAAACTAATGCCAGATGGTAATAATTCTATTAAAAAGCATTCTTCCAGGGACTAATTTCCAAAATAAAATTGTCAATTGTTTGTAATGAAATAAATTCATTTCACACAGGAAGCTGGCAGCAGCTTTCGTCTACTGGTGACTGAGTTTTGCATGGTTCTGTGTCTGATTCTCCTAGGAGACAATTTTCTGTGGGTTTTCAAGAGGGATAAGATGGAATACTGAGTTATTTAGGAAACAAATAACATTAATTAAAGACCAAATATGTGGCCAGCTAGCAAAGAAACTATCTCATTAAACCCAGGATATATTCCCGAGGACTAAGGATGAAAAATTGAAGGAATGCTTTTACCCTAGCCTTGAAGTTTCTACATATCCTACAATTATAAACCATAAACTGATGGCTTAATACCTTTTAGCATTTATTACCTGATGAAAATTCTTTATTAGTCAACTGGAGAGATGCCTCAGTGGTTAAGAGCACCAGCTGCTCTTGCAGAGGACCTGGGTTCGAATCCCAGCACCCACATGGATGCTAACAACCATCTGTAACTCCAATTTCAGGAGATCTGATGCCCTTTTCTAACCTCTGTGGGCACTGCACAACATGGGTATGTGTACATACATGCAGGAATACACTTATACATTTAAAATAAAATAAAAAGATTTTTATTTTCTTAATAAAGAAAATAAAATCTTTTATCAGGTGACAAAGGGTTATTTGTTAACCTGGCTATATATTTTTTTTGTAAGGGTTCATTACTTTCTATAAATTTACAGTGATTTGTTTAAACATTAATCGTCAACTAATAAAGCCTAAATTTAATGTTTTAATATAAAAAGAAAAATCACCTTCCCCAAATGACTTCTTTTTTTTTTTAATTTTTTTTATTAATTTTATTTATTTCTGTATGTGTATGAATGTACTGTCTGCATGCAAGTCTGTGCACCCGTGTCGTGCAACGCCGCGGAAGTCAGAAGAGGGTATCGGATTCCCCTGGAACTGGAGTTCTCCTGGAATTGGAGTTTCAGACGGTTCTTAGCCGCCATGTGGGTGCTGGGGATCGAACCGGCGTCCTCTGTAAGAGCGGTCGGCGCTCTTAACCGCTAGGCTATCTCTCCAGCCCCCCCCAAATGACTTCTTACAGATGTTCCCTGTAATTAAAAAATTCTGGAATTTTAAAAGTTCTTTTCTGGTAACAATGGCTGGCAGAGCAAACTATGTCTGTTGGTGTAGTAGAGGCACTTATGTCTAGGGGTAATCAATGGCTATCTAACTGGACTTAAAGCCTCTCAATGGGAGAGAACTCATGGGTGGCACTGTAAATATAGCCACATACACATGGCTGGAGAGGTCATAGATCCTACAGAAAACCCTATGTTTGTTATATCTCTAGATAAATGAATTTTTTTTTTTTTGGAGACAGGGGTTCTCTATAGCCCCAGCTGGCCTGGAACTCACTCTGTAGACCAGGCTGGCCTTGAACTCACAAAGATCCACTTGCCTCTGCCTCCCGAGTGCTAGGATCAAAGGTGTGCACCACCACGCCCGACCCAAAGATGGTACTTAGCTGCCATGTGGGTGCTGGGAATCAAACCCAGGTCCTCTGCAAGAGAAGTCTGCATCCTTAATTGCTGAGCCATCTCTCCAGTCCTGAAATTTCTTACTGTATGCTAAATATGGATCCTTATATTTACAGATAAGTATATGGTACACCACTCACAAAGAAGCTTCTTTTTACAAGAGATGGATGCTACTGCAGTTTCACAATTGGCCACACAGAGAGAATATACCCAGTCCTGAGTGACACATCTACAGTGTACATCTGAGATTAAGGAAACATGGCAGAACAGTGGTAGAGAGGTACTCTCACCAGTGAAGTTTTGTCATGCATCAGAGTGGGATGCACAAAGAAGGCCACAACTGGCTATGTTTTAGAGAATAAGGGACTGCAGAGTAGCCCTGGATAGAATCCTCTATTAAACTCACCTACCCATGGTTCAGGGACTGTTGTGGAAGAGGTAGCAGGAAGATTGCAAGAGCCAAAGTTGGTGCATGAACATAACATAGGGGCCACCAGGAAACTGGGACCTTGCTCACATGAACCTGCAGCAATGGTGTCAGCATGCAGAAGACCCATGGCAATTCAATCAGACAAAAACCCAGCATAGAAGGAGGGAATTGGGCAGCAGGCCCCACTCCTAGCCAAAGAACTACTGTCAATGATTACTATGGGGTGAGGGAGAGTAGATCTTCTTTAAGGAGTAATTCTAGATAGTTCATCCAGGGGATGAACTTGCACGGAAGGACATCTGGGTATAAATGCTTGACTGGATAGGACTTAACATATAAGACAGAATGCATGGAGTCTGGTGGTGGATGGCAGAGGGGGTCTAAATTTGATTAAGATCTATTATATGAAATGCACAATAAAGTATTTTAAAAGTTCTCTTCTGGAAAATTCTTGCTTTTATTTTTTTATTTATTTTTGTATGTGTATGAATTTGTGTATTTTTATGAATGTTCTGTCTGCTTTCGGGTTTGGGCATCCGTGTCGTGCAATGTGTCGGAGGCCAGAAGAGGGTCTCGGATTCCCCTGGAACTGGAGTTCTCCTGGAATTGGAGTTACAGACGGTTCTTAGCCGCCATGTGGGTGCTGGGGATCGAACCCAGGTCCTCTGCAAGAGCGTCGGTGCTCTTAACCGCTAGGCTATCTCTCCAGCCCCGGAAAATTCTTGCTTTTAAAATACTTGTACCTGCTACTTTTTTCCACTACAGGCCTTCTTCAAATTCTGTCTAATAGTGTAGAGTTTGGAGCCAGTCTGACTGAAGTTAAACTGTAGCCCTGCCAACTGTAAGATCCTGAAGTCTAGGATAATGACTTTAATCTGACTAATGACTTTTTAATTTATTATTGTTTTATTTTACATGTGTGAGCATATTGCCTGGATGTATGTAAGTGCACCTATGTTGTGCAATGCCTACGGAGGCCAGAAGAGGACATCAGTTTCCTCTGGAACCTGAATTACATATGGTTGTTAACTGCCATTTAGGTGCTGGGAATCAAATTCTGGTCCTCTGCAAGAGCAGCCAGTGCTGTTAACCACCGAACCATCTCTCTAGCCCCTGAACTAATGACTTCATTAATTCCACAAAAGGGGTTGTGACCCTTTTGTGTCTTGTGATCTGAGCACAAACCTCAATTTGGTATTCCACTCAAAAAGATAATGAATTAATGTGGATATGCTCGAGAGTATTTCTCCAACTGAAGCTGTACAAACCATTTTGAATAAATTCTGGGACAGCCCTGACTCAGGACACAGTTTTAGAAACAGAGTTTCAAAGACAGTTCCATCAGCAGAGGACCAGGAAACAGATGGTTTGAGAGCTATCTGGGGGAATGAGTAGCCTCTAAAAACTACATTTAAGAGTCGGGCTTTTTGTTGAGGTAATTGTAATGCTGGTGTAGTAACTGCACTGAAGACGATGGAAATGCTGTGGAGATTAAATCACTTAATATAACTAAATGATGGCACTATTTGCTTAAAAGTAAGCTCTTGGTAAACATTAGCATGACATATATTTTCCTCTCTGAGCCCATAATCTACTTATATTTTGTTTCTGCAAATCACAAGTCATTTTTTATTGGGCATTTGCAAATTTCATGCAATATATTTTGATCATATTTAGACCTCCTCCTCCATCTTCCTTCCCCCTTACTACCCTGTGCCCAATTTCATGTATTCCATCACACACACACACACACACACACACATGCACACGCATGTATGTGTGTGTGTGTGTGTGTGGTTTATTGAGTCAGATTTGTGTCTCCAAACGTGGGTCCATCCCCTGCAGCCTGGTTAGCCTACCTAGCATTTCCCTCTTATAGTAGCCGTCAGTTGCCAATCATTCCTCAGCTAGGGTTGGAGCTTCTTTCCTCCTTCCTCACTTCTGTGCTGGGTGCTGGGACTTTTCTTGCTTGAGCTCTTGTGGGACTTGTGCATGCTGTCATTATTGCTGTAAGTTCATATGAGAAACTGACCAGCTGTCTGGAGTACTCTGTTCTTGTGGTCATCCACCACCCCTGGCTTTTACAATCTTTCTGCCCTCTCTCCTGCAATGACCCTTGAGCCCTGGAGAGGCGGAAGTTTGAAAGAGGTATCCTGTTCAGGGCTAAGCACTCTGCAGTGTCTTATTCTCTGCACCACGGTCAGTTGTGGTGTTAATGTTAATCACTTTTTCTGGTGAGAGCTGAGAGATGGACTAATCTCATTCAGCAGCAGCAGTGCCTCAATGAAGTTGGACAAGGCTGAAAACGGTGGCTATGGGAATCTGCAGCATCTAAGTGACACTGCTTCTCCACTCCCCTTGCGATTCTTCATTCCCATTTGCCAGCGATGGGCCCACATGCCACTGCTGTTTCTGTGATTTAAACATTCACTTAGGCATAGATTATTTATTATTTAGACTGGTAAATAAAGTTACTATGAATGAGTTTTATAGACTGTCTAAAACATAACTAGGCTTTTTAAAGAATCCAGCAGTTCTTAATCCACAAGAACTAGATATGACAAGAAACCAAGGGTTGGCATCTCTTCAGTTAAATGTCCTCTATACTTGAGGACAGAGGATGCTGCCTGACACTCGGCACATGGTCAGGCTCATGCCCCAGTATGGCTATTTATTACTTATACAAGTGAATTCAGCTTTCTGGGTACCACTTCTTCATCTGTGTAGACAGTATACAAACATCCTGTGAGATGCCACTGACATTTTGATTGTCTTTATTCCTTTTCTTCTGAGACTTTGGACTTTTTGGTGTGTGTGTGTGTGTGTGTGTGTACCTGTGTTTGCTTGGTGTGGAGGCCACAGGTTGGTGTCACATGTCTTCCTCAATTAGCTCCCATCCTATTTATATATTTTTTTTTTTTTTTGGTCTTTTTGAGACAGGGTCTTCCTGTAGCCCCAGCTGTCCTGGAACTCACTATGTAGACCAGGCTGGCCTTGAACTCACAGAGATCCACCTGCCTCTGCCTCCTGAGTGCTGGGACGCCTGGCTCCATCCTATTTTTAATACAAGGTCTCTAACTGCATCTGGTGCTCCAGTTCTGCTAGGCTGACTGGCCAGCAAGTCCTAAGAACCCTCCTGCCTCTGCCTTCCTAGTACTGCGGTTATAGGTGCACAGTGTTATGTCTGGCTTTCTTATGTGCGTGTTGAGGTTCTGAACTCCACTTGCTTACACAGCAAGCACTCTATTACCTGAGCCATCCTCCCAGCTCCAGACCTCGGACTTTTATGATCACTATTCTGGGGTTTCTGTGACTTCCACTGGGTTTTCTGGCAGGAATAGCTAAAGTTGGAAAGGAATCCTAACGCTCTGCATTCTGGGTGAACTGAGGACATGAGGTTGTTCTTTTTTTGCTCTCATTTTCACTGAGTTGGGTGGGCACTGTCACATGAGCAGAGGCTGGTGGTTACTGTTTCTTTTCTTTCTTTTTTTTATATTTATGAATGTACTGTCTGCATGTAGGTCTGTGCCAGTGTCGTGCAATGCAGCGGAGGTCAGAAGAGGGTGTCAGATTCCCCTGGAACTGGAGTTAAAGACAGTTCTCAGCTGCCATGTGAGTGCTGGGGATCGAACCCTGGTCTTCTGCAAGAGCAGTCAGCACTCTTAACTGCTAGGCCATCTCTCCAGCCCCCTGTGGTTACTGTTTCTAAACCCAACAAAGCACAGTTCTTCTGGGCTTTCAGAGATACAAATCACTGTGCTTTGAACAACCTGAATGGGGCATTAAAATTTTTTATTTTTCTGTGTATAAATGTTTTGCCTGCATGTATGGAAGGAAGGGTACCACATGTGTGGTACCTTGTGGAGATCAGAAGAGGACCCCTGGGAACTGGAGTTAGAGGTGGCTGAGTGGGTCCAATCTGGGTCCTCTAGACAGGAGGAAGTGCTCTTAACTGCTGAGCCATTTCTCTAGGTCCTTGAAATGGGAATTAAAATATTTGTATTGATTCAAGAATTTAATATAGTGTATTAAAATTTATTTTTATTTTGTGTGCATGAGTGTTTTGTTTATGTTTAAAAATTGTATTGGTGTGTATTCACTGTATATAGATAGTGCTGGGTTTCATAAAGACAATTTATTGGGACTGGAGGGATGGCTCAGTGGTTAAGAACACTGGCTACTCTTGCACAAGACCTAAGTTCAAATTCCAGCACCTGCATGGTAGCTAACGACCATCTGTAACTGTAACTCTAGTTTCAAGGGACCTGATGCCTTCTTCTGTCCTCCATGGACATTGCATGACATGGGTGCACTTACATACATGCAAGTATAACTCTCATACACATAAAATAAAAATAAATACATTAAAATTTAAAAACACAATTTATTTCAAGTATATTACATATTTTCATCTTCTCCTCTCCCACATTTTCCTTTCATTTATTCTTAAAAAATTTTTTTTGCTTATTTTATTTCACGTGTATGAATGTTTTGCTTGCATGTATTTAAGGGCACCATATGCATGCAATGCCCATAGAGACCAGAAGAGGGCATCAGATCACTTGGGACTGAAGATAGAGACATTTGTTAGCTACTGTGGGAGTGTTGGGAACTAACCTTGAGTCCTCTGCAAGAGCAACCAGTGCTCTTAACCATGGAGCCATCTCTCCAGCCCCATCATACACTGTATTTAGATACAGTCAGACCTACTCCTACCTTACTACTCTTCCCCACTCTGACTTCATGCCCTCCGTTATCATTTGTCTTTATTTAATTTTTTTTAAGGAATAGTTTATTGAGTACACAAGATCAGTAGAGTACCTCCCAGAGCCTTTTTATTTTTTAAAGGCCTATTGAATCTAATTTGTGTTTCTCAAGTGTTTTTGGGTGTGGGTATATCTCTTGGAATCTGGTCAACCTACCAGGTATCACACCTATAAGGAAAATTGACTCTTCCTTTCCCAGAATCTATCAGTTGCTGACAGATCTTCAGCTAGAGCTGGATCCTCTCATATTCACACCGGGCCCCTGTCTGCTTTGGGTTGCACAGATCCTGTGCATTCTGTCATAAGTGGTATAGGTTCATATGTGCAATTGCACATCTCTATTTCATAGTATTAGAAGGTGTTACTGGCAGATAAAGGTAATCATTAACCTTACCTAGCTGTGAGCTGCAAAAATATGGCTTGGCACTGGTGCAATAGTGGCATGAATATTATATGAGTAACCACCCCCTCCCCAGTTGGATTTAAGAGTCCACATGGGACACCAAGAACCTGTGAGTAGACAGATCACAGACTGTGGGGGAGAGCCCAATACTATTATTCTGCTAAATAGGCATATTAAACTGACTCATAATTACTTATTGCTGTACCTATAGATTAGTGCATCTCTCTGTTCTTACCAGAGAAGGTTCTTCTTACAGCACATGATGATCAGCAATGAGACCCACAATTGTACAACATGCAAAGATCAAACGCTGTAGAGTGCTCAGCAGTAAATGGGACACCTATATCATACCCTCTCCTCCCAAAGCTCAAGGATCATTGCAGAAGGGGGCCTTTGGAAAGATTATAAGAGCTGGAAGTGGTAGCCGAGTACAAGGAAACTGTGTTGTCAGAACTGGGCATTTTAATGAGGGGCTCTGGACATAGTAGATAAAGAAGCAGTGCCCACTAACATGGTCTCAATGAATCCTATTAAATACCACATTCCCTCTCAAGTGTCTAGGGTTATTATTATTATTTTTAGAGTAATAGTATTTTTTTTTTCGAGACAGGGTCTCTCTGTAGCCCCAGCTGTCTTGGAACTCACTATGTAGACCAGGCTTGCCTTGAACTTACAGAGATTCACCTGCCTCTGCTTCCTGAGTGCTGGGATAAAAGGCGTGGGTCACCATACCCTGCATAATAATAGTAACTTGGAGCCGGGTGTGGTGGTGCACGCCTTTAATCCTAGCACTTGGGAGGCAGAGGCAGGTGGATCTTTGTGAGTTCAAGGCCAGCCTGGTCTATAGAGTGAGTTCCAGGACAGGTGGGGCTACAGGGAGACCCTGTCTCAAAAAACCAACCAAACAAAAAAATAATAGTAACTTAAGGGTGAGGAAACTACTGATATTTAGGTATAAAAGTCTCAAAGTAAAGATTTCAATATGGCTTCTCAGGCTTTGTAAAATAAATATTTGCATCTTTGTGGGTTTTTTTATTTTGAGAAATAGACAGTGGAAGACAATGCTTTTAGAATAGAGTTGGTAAAATGATTAGGAAAGGGACAAGGGAATAACTAGAAAACTGGAAAAAAATATTTCAAGTGTTACCTTCCAGGTAAGATGGCAGACTGAGAGCTGCCTTCCTGTGACCCGATGAAGAAGTGTCAAGAAAAGAAAAACTAGACTACTCCAAATAAAGAGAGGAAGAGCTTTGGAAATCTATAGATGGGGGTGACAGGATGGTTGAAACTGCAGAGAAATGGAAACACAATGCCTTGAAAAGAAGAAAGCGAAGCCGGGCTCCCTGGAGGGGGAGGAGGGAGACAGAAGCCTCATCTGAAAGGTGGTGGTGGTGGTGGTCGGGCCTGGTCAGAAAAGACTGGCTATCTTACCCATAGGCCAAGTCCACAGCTCTCACAATCCTCGAATCCAGTTGTGGGTCTTGCTGAGATAGTGACTTCTTTGTTGGGAAGGACATGCAGTGGAGAAGAGCTCTCCCAGCTCAGAGAGGTCCTCCCATCTTAAGAGGGAATCTATTGGGCTGGAGAGATAGCCTAACGGTTAAGAGCACCGACTGCTCTTGCAGAGGACCTGGGTTTGATCCCCAGCACCCACATGGTGGCTAAGAACCGTCCCTAACTCTAATTCCAGGAGAACTCCAGTTCCAGGGGAATCCGAGACCCTCTTCTGACCTCCGCGGCATTGCACGACACGGGTGCACAGCCCTACATGCAGACAATACACTCATACACATACAAAAAAATAAAATAAAAAAGAGGGAATCTATTATTTAAAACTGGGCTGTCGGGGCTGGAGAGATGGCTCAGTGGTTAAGAGCACTGACTGCTCTTGAAGAGGACCCAGGTTCGTTTTCCATCTCTGTGAGTTCAAGGCCAGCCTGGTCTACAGAGTGAGTTCCAGGCCAGCTGGGACTAAAGGGAGACCCTGTCTTAAAAAATACCAGGGAAAAAAAGAAAAAACAAAACTTGGCTGTCTTGGCAGCTGACAGGCAGCTGACAGGCAGGGAACGTTCACCAGTCAAGGAGTCAAAGTTAACCTTCCACGACCCTGTGAGAGACACCCCTGTGGAAAATGAGAGGACTGAATGCTGACAAGCCAAAACGTGCAGATGGCAGTAGACACTCCAGGTAGGAAGTATATGGGGCCGTCACAACCTTGGTTCCTGGGAACAGACCTCATTAACTAAGATTCTCTGTGGAGTTTAATAACAATCCTGGGGGCAGCAGGAAGATCAACTTCCGGGGCTCTCTAGCTGCCATGAGGGTCCAGTGGACCACTTCATATCTATGACTATATCCCTCTAGCAGGTTATTGATATTCGATGGGTTTTAAAAGTACAAGGCAGGTCCTGTGTATAGATCTCAGTGGCATGGGTGTAGTCACCCCAGGGGCTATAAAGTGGGAAGTCCTGGGAGAATGGGGAAACAGACCTTTGAGCTAAGTGTGGCCAGCAGAGGCCCCTGGTACGAAAGGAGGAAGCTACTAAAGTGAAGGTAGCTCTGACAGACACAAGCCACTTGCCCGGAACAGGCTCAGGACCTGCATAAACCACAGGAAAGACAAAGACCTGAAAGTCTTTGACTTACAGTCAGACACTGTAGTCTCCTATTTCATGGACTCAAAGGGAAGTCACTCCAACACTTGACTATTTTGTTGTTGTTGTTGTTTGGTCTTTTTGAGACAGGGTATTCCTATAGCCTCAGCTGGCCTGGAACTCACTATGTAGACCAGGCTGGTCTTGAACTCTCTGAGCCTGCCTCTGCCTCCTGAGTGCTGGGATTAAAGGTGAGCGCCACCAAGCCTGGCCACTTTACTATTTTTTTCCTTTCTTTTTGTCCCTTGTGGTTTCCCTTAAAATTTTTTTTTTACTGTATTTTAACTCACATTTTGCTTTATCATACTTAAAATAATTTTATGTTTTTATATTTAATTCTGTTTCATACATTTGATTAATTTTGTTTGTACTTGTTTTTTCATTGGGCAAACATTCCCGTTTTCTTTTTCGATCACCCGCATTTCCCTCCTCCCTTTTTTCTTTCTACTACACTTTTAGTAATATTTCGACTTTGCATATTGACTTAAATTTTATTTATATATTTCACATATTTATTCATCCTTATTTTATGTGCATGAGGAGTTTGACTACGTGTACGTATGTGTATCATGTGTGCCTGGTACACATAGTGGTCAGAAGCAGGTACCATATCCCCTGGAGTTGGAGTTATAGCCAGTTGTGAGTCACCATGTGGATGCTGGAACCAAACCTGGGTCCTTGGGAAGAGCAGCCAGAGCTCTTAACTGCTGAGCCATTGCTCCAGTCCACCATATTGGCTTTTTTCCCCCTTTAAACACACACACACACACACACACACACACACACACACACACGAACACACATACACATACACAAAGAGATGTTTAACATCCTTAGTCAATATGGAACTGCAAATTAAATTACAATCAAAAGTGGGTATTCCTTAAGGTATTTTGGAAAGGTTGATGTTATATAACACTCCCCACCCCCTAAGCACACACCTGGCCCCAAAGGAAGGTGGCTGTGAAGCACTGCCATGGGAAATTCATTACTTTATGTATTCGGGGTAGAATTTAAAGAGAGAATTCATTCAGATCTCATCGTAAGGAAAAAGTATGTCTCTTCTCTCTCGTGTCTTTTTTTTAGAAAAAAAATTCCATGAAAGTTGTAATGAACTTGGATTCCCCCTCTCCTTCGTCCACTAAGAATCTCAGAGTAAAATCTAGTCACTGTAGAGATTGTGTAGTGTACATTTTTGACATGTTTTACTTTTCTGATCCCTATCTTACTTTCCCCAATTATTCCTATTTACTCTTAAGTGTCTGCAAATTTTTTATGGAGGCAGATATGCACAGAACTACAATGATCAAGGACTTCAATGGCAGGGAGACACTTCTTGTGGAGATGTCCTTTTATATTTTTGAAATTTATTTTAGTTTAATTACATATTTGCATGTGTGTCTGTGTGTGGGTTTGCACACACGAATACAGTGCCTGTGAAGGCCAGAAGAAGGCATTGGTTTCCCTGGAATTGGAATTACAGAGAGTTGTTAGGCATGGGATGTAAGTGCTGGGAAACAAACTCCAGTCCTCTGCAAGACCAGCCAGTGTTCTTAACCGTGGAGCCATCTCTCCAGCCCCATGGGTAGTAATTTTAATACAAAGCAGCAATACAGGAAAGGTAAGTTCTAACTTAGAATTGGTTAGGTTTGAAGATAAAGCGCACGTCTTTAATCCTAGCACTTGGGAGGCAGAGGCAGGCGGATCTTTGTGAGTTCAAGGCCAGCCTGGTCGACAGAGTGAGTTCCAGGACAGCTGGGACTACAGGGAGACCCTGTCTCGAAAAGACCAAAAATAAAGAAGTGTGAATTAGGTACAAAGGTGATATTTTTTAAAAGATGTTCATGTGAAATTCAACTGAGTAGGAAAAAATATAGTCAGCAGGAAAGAGGAGAAATGTCCCGCCCCCCCACCCCTTTGGGACTGTCGGACTTACTGCCAGCGGGTCTTCTCCTTCAGGGAGTTTTTCCTGGAGCTGTTCCCCTCGCTGGAGCTGTCTTCCTCCTCTGTCTCCAAGCTTCTACTGCAGCTCCTGATGATCTGGAAGATGCTGTTGACTGTGGACTCTTTCTCTGAATTCTTTAGGCCATTCTGTCCCACTCGTTGTAAGAAATTATCTTGTCCACTATAATCAGCTACAAACTACAGAAAAGAGTTCAAGAATGTGCTATTGCAATGTAATATGTCTGAATAACATATTTGGCTAGGGAAACGGAATCACAATAGCAGTAAATAATGGCACTTGTGCCTATTTTACTGGAAAGAAGACCAGCAGCTAGAGAAACATTTTTTCCTCCAGTTTACCACATGAAATACCAAAACTTACACTTGTTTCCGCTGAGGTAAGTTCAGCACCTCTAGGAATCTACACTACACTTTGAATTTATAATACAAAAAGTAGTACTATTTCAGTTCCCCCCTCCCCCCAAAATATTCATGACTTTACAGAGGAAGGACAGAGTTATTTTATCCATGTAATGAGAATTGAGAAATATGATAAAAGATCACTGTGATGGAACAAGAAGAAATCACTTAAAACCACTGAAAAACCTGCCCTTCGTTGTCTTCTTCACATGTCCTACAGGAAGGCAGGGGCTTCTTGGGTATATTCTTCCCTTTATTTTATTTTTATTTCATGTGTATGAGTGAGTGTTTGCCTGCATGTATGCAGGTGCACCCCTGTTCTTCAATTCCCACTGAAGCCAGAAGAAGGTGTGAGACCTCATGGAACTGGAGTTACATATGGTTGTTAGTTGCCATGTGGGTGCTGGGAACTGAACCTGGGTCCTCTGAAAGAGCAGTCAGTGCTCTTAACTGCTGAGCCATCTCTCCATCCCCTTCTTGGGTAAAGGTGCCTATTGGTTGGGAACCTTCTTGCATCAGAGGTAGAGCCAGAGCTGGGTCAAGAGTTGTGGGACCCTCTTCCTAAGAAAGGAGGGAGCCGATGAGGGTAGAGAGTGGGAGGCTTACGTTTCTTTCTGTTCCTTTCTTTCTTTCTCATTCCTTCCATTCCTTCCTTCTTTCCTTCCTCCCTCCCTTCCTCCTTCCCTTCCTTCCTTCCTTCCTTCCTTCCTTCCTTCCTTCCTTCCTTCCTTCCTTCCTTCCTTCCTTCCTTCCTTCTCTTTACTTTTATATTGCTGCTAAGCCCAAGGAGCTACCAGCCCGTCAGTTATGAGTGCTCTTCCAGTGATGAGAATGCAAATGACTCTACATTTTGGTTATGATGCCTCAAAATCTGCCCAACATACTTGAAAATAATTACATGTGATTGTCATGACTGCAAGTGGACCACATGCTTACAGTACCCATGAAGGCAAGAAGGGGGAGTTAGATCCCCTAGAATTGGAGTTATTGCTGATTATGAGCTGCCATGTGGGTGCTGGGAATCAACCCTGTCTTCTGATAGAGTAGCCAGTGCTCATAACCATGTAACCATTTCTCCAGCCCTGACAACACACTTTAAAAGGCCATTTTTAAGCACATCAGTGGGAGGCTGCCCGATGCTTCCATCCCTTTCAGTGGCTCAGTGCCTTCCCTTATTGTCCAGTGTTTCGAGTTAAGCTCACACCATCCTCTCCACTTCATCAGGAGTCAAGAGCAAAAGCCATGGGCCTGGGGCAGTGAGAGTAGACAGGCCAAAGCCTGGAGTGTGTCTGGATGAGGCACTGGTCCCTTGGCATCTTCCCACAACACATGAGGAGAAGAGAACATTGACTTCCCCCACTCCCACGGATTTGGAAGATATTGCTGCCATTTGACTTTATTCTCTGAATCTAGACAGTTCTGTCTCAGAACTAAAATTTAACTTTTAAGATTAAATTCCTCAAACAACACCTTTGTTTAATATTGTCACATTAAACCCAATGTAACAATATTGAGCCCCAAACAGTACTAGTTGGCATTGCTTTCTACAGAACTTTCAAGAACCTTCTTGCTACCAAGAAACAACATTATAAAGCTTACTTCTGGACTCAGGAAGTGATTTCTTATTGAATTCCTGGGTATACAAGAGGGCCCCAAGGGACTCTCAGAGTCTGCTGATTTGGAAAAGCTCACCTCTAGGGCTTCTTCTTGGGAGTTATACCGAGGGCAGAGCTTCAGGAGGCCAGAGGCTCCATCAAGCACTTCACAAATCTCCTTCAGGAACACCCCGCAGAAGGGAACCACCTTGCAGCCAGGGATATGTAGGGCCCGGGTTACCACCTTCTTATATTCCACCGAAGACTCATGCTGAGCCATGGCGTCCTTCAGGCTCCGCATGGTCTCAATGTCAGACTGGTCCATGAATTGCCACATTTTTAAAACTTTTCTTGACCTATTGCAAATAAATAACATTTTTTAAGCCTGAAGGAGGGAGAATATAGCTTATAGTACCTAGGCTAAATTCCACATAAATTCAATAAAACCCCAAATACCCTTTTAATCTTAATATGCTTTACTTATTAATATTTATTTAGAATTTCTAGCTCCATCTATTTCCCAGATGACATGGATTCTATTTACGTAAAGTGAGCTACAAAATTAGGGTCAGCAACATAGCTCAGTGGGTAAAGGCATTTGCTATGCAAACCTGGGGGTCCAAGTTGGGTTCCTGAGATTCACATAAAGGAAGAGAGAAATAACTCCACAGAGTTGTCCTCTGGCCTTCACACATGCATCCTGGTCCCCTACATCATGTATGCATACACACAATAATAGTAAAAATGATGAAATAGAATAAATACAAACAAAATAGGTTAATTTCAGAAGCTGGACACTGAGAGCTGGTCAGGGTTTTTCTATTGTCAAAAGGAAAAACGTAGTAGGTAATGTTGATATAAAATTACAATTCTGCTTTAAAGGAGCTGAGAATGGTTTGCTCTGTGCCAAATATGAGGGAATATGGCCCAGAAACACAAGTGCGAATGCTCTGAATGACACATTCCCCTGTGGAAGAAGTCCCATGAACTTTTACAGTCACAGAACAAAATAAAGTAAAAAGTCAATATGCTTTGCAGGGAGCATCGGGTAGGAGATGCAGCAGGGCAGAGAAACGCCTTCTGCGGACTCCAGATGCCATCTTACAGCATTCCTAGGGCTGGTGGAGGACAGAGCTCTGCGAAGCGTAGCAATGCATTTCAAAAGTTTTACCCAGTTGTCTCCTCAATGTTAGATCAGATAGTAAGTAAATGTCTAAAACATTCAGAAGCCCATTATAGCTTCAGCTCTTGATCTGAAATTTCCTTCTTTCCACAGTCATCACGTCTAGCCAGCCAAGGTCAGTCTGCAGGCTCTTCAGTCTACATGTGGTTTCTTCAGAGAACCTCAGCTCACAGAAACCTGATGTCCTACTTGGCTTTAGGTGTCAACTTGACACAGCCCAGAGTCACCTGAGAGGAAAGCTTCAATGGAGACTTGCCTAGATCAGATTGCCTGTGAGCATGTCTGTGGGGGATTGTTTTGATTGCTTGCCAATTGATGGAGGGCATCACAGCCCACTGTGGGGAGCACCATTCACTGGGCACATAGTCCTGGGCTGGAGAAGAAAGCTAGCTAACCACGAGCCTGTGAGCAAGCCGGCCAGCAATGGTTTCTGCTTCAAATTCTTTTTTGAATTCCTGCCCTGACTTCCATCACTGACGGACTGTGTAAGCTAAATAAACCCTTTCCTCCCCTGAGTTGCTTTTGGTCAGAGGGTTTTATCACAGCAACAGAAAGGAAACTAGAACACATGGTTTGCACAAATATTTATATAGTGTTGTTTGTATGCTGAAAAATAGTCTTATGTATCCCTCCTGATCTTTGAGTCCCTTAGAGATATTCTGAGAACTGCTCTTTTGGTCTCTTGGAAAGAGTTTCTGTTTTCAGAATCAAGTTTGACTATAGCTACCTTGTTTTGAAAACATCTGCATAACAAAATTTTAATAAAATTTTTCTTATTTTTAAGTTGCTTTTGAAATCAATAGGCAACGCTGCACCCAACAGTGTAAAAAAGAGGAGGCATGGTGGCACGCACCTTTAATCCCAGCACTCGGGAGGCAGAGGCAGGTGGATCTCTGTGAGTTCAAGGCCAGCCTGGTCTACATAGTGAGCTCCAGGCCAGCTGGGACTAAAGGGAGACCCTGTCTCAAAAAAGATTAAAAAAAAAAGAGAAGTCATGTCATCGTGAGGTATCCAGACTGCTCTGCCCTCAGTGGGCTCTCACCCTCCTTCAGCCCACATAAAGAAGCTAGATTTAGCAGACAGGTTGGAAATACTTCTGTAGAGAGAATGATGAAAGGGCTATGTGAGAAGGAGGTGTATCGCCCAGGTCCAGGGGTGTTGAATGTCCTCCATGGAGATGCTTAGCTGTGTCCTGGCAGTTTGTTTATCACATAGCCTAGTGTTCAACTCTTGCCTAAAGAAAGGAGACTGTCTGGAGTTGCCCCACGGCAGAAAGAGAAGGTTCTGGAGAATGTGTCTTGCCTTTGCAGAGTTAGCAAAGTGTGTTGTCTCTTGTGAATCTAGAGTAGACACTGTGGAAGGTGGCTGGGCCTGGCCTGTCTTGAAAAGCCTGCCTATCAGATGAGGTGAGCTTTGAACCAAGGAGAGACGAACCCAGAACTAGACCCTTGGGGCCGAGAACAGCGGTCACTCAGAGGCTGCAGTGCATTTTGCCAGATAATTTTGTTTTGATAGGAAATTTCCCCCACAGACTCTCGTTTGGACATTTGGAGGTGTTATTTTAGGAGGCTTTAGAACTCTTAGGAGGTGGGGTTTAGCTGGAAGCAGCAGGTTACTGAGTGCAGGTCCATGGGGGTATTTTGTCCCTGGCCCCTTCCTGCCTCCGTCTCTACTTCCCATTTACAATGAAGCGAAGCCCTTTTGGTATATGGTCCCATTGCCGTCATAGTCTACCTAAGCACCTGTTGCCAAGCAACCATGGGATGAACTATTGGAACCATGAACCCAAATGGACATTTCCTCCTTCATTCTCTCAGGGCTTTTGGTGACAGTGATGGAAAGCTCATGAACCAATTGTGCACTGTGAGGTCCTTCTAGTGAAGCAGGTGAGCAGTTACAGGGAAGAGCTAGGAGGAAACGCACAGTCGCCCACGTTTGTCTCTGTGAGGGCAGAGACGGTTACAACCAGGGACTAGGCCCTTTCATTCCCTCAACACCTGTCCCCTCTCCTCCCCTCCTCTACCCCTTCCTCTTCCTTCCTCTCTCCCCCTCCCCTTCACTGTCCTTCCTGTTCTCTCTTTTCCTTCTTCTCTTCTCATTCTTTCCTTCTTCCTGCAAGGACTTTGAGTTGGAAGAGTGAAAAAGAAGAAAAAGGAGACGAGCTCTGGCTCTCCACTTCACTGCAGGTTTCTGAGTTGTTGGGTTAGGAAATGTGAGGAAGGGGTGAGGCTTTAAAGTGAATAAGACTGAAATTTGGATTTAAATTAAATTGAATAGAAAAATCACAGTAGGATACATGGGACATCAGAAAGACATGAAGAACATCACAATGAGAACCACCATCTGACTTCTCAGTTTGAAATAGCCAAATATCAGCAGTTCCGACGAGACGCCAGTGGACTCTTCTAGAAGCCCCTCCCACAGGGGCTCCCTCTTTCCCTTCTTGATCTTTGTACCTTTCTAACACATATATACATCGCCAATAAAATTATACAATTGTTTCTGTAACTTCAAACTTTATATAAATATATGATAGTATCATTTCATAAGTATTCTTAAGGAATCTACTTTTTTTCATAAGTTTTTTTTTTTTTTTTTGATGAGATTTGTTCCTGGATGGAAAATGAGGCTGCTTTACACAAAAGTGACAGGGAAAGCCACCAAATTTCATAACTTATCATAGGGTCAGGGAGAGAGAGCCAGCGGGCAGGTGTGAGAGGCAGTGAAGCTGGAAAATAAAATTGATCCTTGATTTCATCCCATCAAGTCCAGCTGGTGATACAACTGGGTTCTTATAAAGCAGTGAGAATCTTTTATTGGCAGTAAAGTGGAGAAGTGAATTAAATGAATGAAGATAAAGTAGGTTCGGACTCAATAATCAACCTCGTTTCAGTATGAAGCAAGTGGGGCATCAAATTGCACTTGGTAGCAAAGGACAAACTCTCGTATAGAGCGATCAGTTATTACTATTTTTTTATTTTATCCGAAAGCCTTTTATTTTTCTTTTTTTATTAATTATTAATATTATTTTTAAACAAATCTAGACCCGTGTTCCCGCTCATATCCCCCCCCGAGGCTCATACATTCTGCCAGACATGCTTTCTAAACAAACGACGAATGGTATCCCTCATCTGTGGATGCTAGTGCCAATTACCCAGTTGTAAGTATTTCTTGTGTAGGGCCCCCTGAGCTTTTGTCCAAAGCAGTTGGGCATAACGCATTTTGGAAACAACAACAACAGAAAAGACTGCATCAAAGAACTGACTGAAACAGTGAACTTCTGCTCAAAACAGTCAACTTCCCCATGGAAAATATTGAGAATGACTAAGAGATGGAAAGTTATTACTATTTTTAATGTGGGTGTGTGCACACTTTTGAAGGGCTATCTGCACCTATGTGTGCCCGCACAGAGGCCAGAGGAAAGTGTTGGGTGTCCTCTTTGGTTACTCTTTGTTTTATTCCTTAAAAAATTAAAAAACATTATTTTGTATGAAACGCACAAAGCTTCAATAAAAATTGGCTTTGAAAAAAATTAAAAATTTATTTTCATTTTATACATGTACTGCCTGTATATATGTAAGTGCATCTGCATTGTACAATGCCCTTGGAGGACAAGGGAGGACAAGAGAACATCGGATCCCCTGGAACTGGAGTTTTGGATAGTTGTTAGCTGCCATGTGTTGGGAATGGAACCGGAGTCTTCTGCAAGAGCAGTCAGTGCTCTTATGCTGAGCCATCTTTCCACCCCATCAATCTTATTGCTTTTATTTTTTCATTTGTATTTTTGGGGTCTTTTTTAGACCCTTCTCCCTATAGCCTTAGCTGGCCTGGGACTGGTTATGTAGACCAGGTTGGCCTTTAATTCACAGAGATCCTCTTGCCTCTGCCTCCTGAGTGCTGGGATTAAAGGTGTGTGCCACCATGCCCGGGTTTATTCCTTTTAAAGATAGGGTCTCTCACTAAACCTGGAGCTCATATATTTCCAGTTAGGCTGGAAGCCAGCAAGCTCCAGCAATTCGGTCTCCACTCTCCTCAGTGCTATGTGCAAGACCACACCTGGCTTGTTCCGTGGGTGCACTTGGACTCTCATGCGTGCACAGTAATTACTCTAAAATGCTAAGCCCTCTCTCTAGCCTCAAGATCGACTATTTTTTTCTTTACTAGAGTGAGAATTCGTGCTATTTTAAAAATATCTTCATCTTTCTTTTTGATAGTTAAATATTCCTTCACGATCTAGATGCATCATGCTACTTCCTTTATTTTTGCCCTGATGTTCATTTGGGTTCTTACAAACGGTTAGTATGACTAAGTAGACATCTTTGACTTTCTAATTGTCTTTTTTTCTTTTTTTTTGTCTTTTTGACACAGAGTCTCCTTTTAGTCCCAGCTGGCCTGGAATTCCTTACATAGACTAGGCTGGCCTTAAACTCACAGAGTTCTGCCTGCCTCTGCCTCCTGAGTGCTGGGATTAAAGGTGTATGCCACCATGCCCCGCTCCAATTGTCTTCTTAAAAGAGCTGAGGATTCAGTTAGAGGAAGCAAAATGTACAATGTCTACAGAAAACAGCCATTTATTTAACCCTAGGGATGGTCTTTCTTTCCATATGATTGCTTTTTTTTTTTTTTTTAACAGAGAAACCTCTAGTTACTCTGATGTAGTTAAATGGAATGTAAAGGTTTTTCAAGCCTAAAAGTGCACATACAAACCTTGGTCTCCATAGTCATTTCATCGAAAGATTATTTGACAACTTAATTCCTGCATATAATGTTCCAAAGAAAGAGCTAATTATACCTGGTACATTTCCCACCTATCTATAAAGATAAATTTAGTGTTAGGCCAAATATAGGAGCATTTAGCTGGGTGGGGTATGGGTGAAAGACAAAACTCACAGTGAGGTGGAGCCTGGTTTGAGGTTGGTCCTTGTCTAAGTGAATTTCCTGGCTATAAGGCCTTCTTGGATTTGGAATTCAAACAGATTGGATCTGAATTCCCTCTGTGTCTCCAGAGGTTATTCTCAGGCCATTCTTGTATGACACATGGTAGCCAGCCTCTAAGTGCTCATCAGTGGTCCACACCTACTTCATGTGGGGAACAGTGATGCAGTGCTGATCCTATGTGACCAGTGCAGTATAGAGTAGGAGTGACAGGATCTGAGGCTGGAACATCACAGGCATTGCAGCTTATGCCTCGATCTCCTGGATGTTTACTTTGGGGGAGCCAGCTACTATAGTATAACAGTCACATCCATAGGGAAAGGAGGAGTGGCCCCCCAGCTCACAGCTAGCACCAACTTCCCAGTAAAACACAGAGGGATAAGCATCATTAAATTGAAATATTTTATCACCATATAATTTTTTCTTAAAGTAAATGTAACACAGATTCTTTGTAGAACACCTATCACAACCAGTATCATCTAGATATAGGTTCCAGTTCTCCCAATATTTCTTTTTTTCTTTTGAGCCATGGCACATGTCTGTTTCATAGTACTAGAAGGTGTTAGGCATTTTAAAGTCAACAACATGCAATTTGAGTTTATTCCTAGTTAAGAAAATTGAAAAAGAAAGGAAAAAAAAGTTTCCAACTTTGGGAATTTTCATGTCCTTTTCTTTTTTTTTTTAATTTTTTTTTTTACATTTTTTATTTATTTTTGTATGTGTATGAATGTACTGTCTGCATGTAGGTTTGTGCACCCGTGTCGTGCAATGCCGCGGAGGTCAGAAGAGGGTCTCGGATTCCCCTGGAACTGGAGTTCTCCTGGAATTGGAGTTACAGATGGTTTTCAGCCGCCATGTGGGTGCTGGGGATCGAACCCGGGTCCTCTGCAAGAGCAGTCAGTGCTCTTAACCGCTAGGCTATCTCTCCAGCCCTCATGTCCTTTTCTAACTTGGAATCTTATGTAGGAACCTGGAGAATTAAAGAAAAGTCTTGAAACTGTCATATTATGAAGCAACACTTGTCCACAGTGAGATCCCTCACAGAGAAGGTGAAGTCGAGGAAACAGGCAACAGCATCTTCTCTTTATGGAGCCTCATCACAGGTCAGACTCATTTACCTAGTGAGCTAGATGCTGTTTTGGTGTTTCCCCATGTTACAAATAAACTGAGGCTCAGTGAGGTCAAGTAACCTGTGCAGATCATACAGCTATTCTGTTAGGGAACCAGGAGTCGATCCTCTGTTGCTAACTATTAAATTATTTATAATATAAATTCTGCATTGTCTGCTAGCTAGGCAACTCTTGCTGTCCTTTCTCATATACCACAGTGCTTCCCACAGGAGTAGGGGCAGCTACTTTCTCTTATGTAACTGAGAATGAAGGGGAGTAAGGAGGGAGTCTTTATTGTGGGATGAATATTTTATTATTAGCTTGATGGACAAGACAGTGGTCAAGATCATGGGGCTCTTAAATCCAAAGCAGCTGGGCCTGGTAACACATGCCTGTAACTCAGCACTTGGGAGGTGGAGGCAGGGTCTGAGGTCAGCCTGAGTTAGGTAGTGGGTCCTTGTCTTCCCCAGCTGCCGGTATTACATTCCAGCTACGCCATTTGGCCTTGGATGAGTGATGAACTTCCCTGTTCACTTCCTCTTTGGATATACTATGAGAAGAATATCCTATTTACCTCAAAAATAGTTTTTAGAATTAAAGGATCTACTGTGTGGAATGAGTTAGCCAACCCAGTTTTAACATATAAAGAGTGCTCTATACAATGGAGACAACACTGTTGGGAGGTTATTTTCAGTATTAGGCAGTGTTTTCTCTAAAGGCAGGTAGTGGCCGAGAGCTTACAGTGCCTGTGCAGCTGATAAGCAGAGCTGGGGAGAGGGCAGTATCAGAGGGCTTCATGGGCAGAAAGGGGCAACGAGGGACCACATGAAGGCTGACAAGTTGTGCAGCCAGTCTGTGCCACTTAACCTGGTCAAGCACATGGGATCAGTACAGATGCAGTGAAGCAGGATCAAGAAGGGTCTGTTGAGGATGAATTTGGCAGCATCTTTGAGGGACAGTTTGTGGCACTGGAGGACGCTAGCACATTCTCCCAAATGATCACTACCAATAGCCTACCTTGGTAAGTATGGATGCCCAGGGAATCAATTCATGGAGTTCTTGGCTGGTCAAGAACTCCACGACAGCACTGTAGTTACCTGAGGCCAGCCGAGAACTCCATGATGGCGTTGTAGTTAGCTGAGGCCAGCCAAGAACTCCATGATGGCATTGTAGTTAGCTGAGGCCGGCCTAGAACGCCATGACGGTGTTGTTACCTGAGGCTGGCCAAGAACTCCATGATGGCGTTGTAGTTACCTGAGGCTGGCCAAGAACTCCATGATGGCGTTGTAGTTACCTGAGGCCAGCCTAGAACTCCATGATGGCGTTGTAGTTACCTGAGGCCAGCCTAGAACTCCATGACGGTGTCGTAGTTACCTGAGGCCGGCCTAGAACTCCATGACGGTGTTGTAGTTACCTGAGGCCGACCTAGAACTCCATGACGGTGTTGTAGTTACCTGAGGCCGGCCAAGAACTCCATGACGGCGTTGTAGTTGCCCGTGTTCCAGCAGCATTTGGCCACATGCACCAAATATGAGAAGACTTCGCGCTTCTCCTCCATTGAGCCCGCAGTGAGGATCAGCCAAGTCACCCAGGAGCTCACCTGGAAGATATGTGGGGCATTCACTGAAGCCAACTCTTGACAGCTTGACAAACACTTTTCAAAAGAAATATTTTTAAATTAAAAAAAAAATCAGTTTGGGTCAGAAAAAGAGGAACTGAGCAAAAAGCTCTGAAGGGAAAAACCAGCTCTGTCACTGCTTAGATGGCCGACTCTGGGCATTAATCTGGCTGCATATTCATCTTCATTTTAAAGTAAAATGGCTCAAAAATTTCTCTTGATCCAGGCAATTCTTTGAAACTATAAAAATAAGGCCTATGGGTAATCTTGATGGAAATATGGTTGACTGACAGAAGAAGATCAAAAGTAGTCAATATCTTGGCAGGAAATGTAAAACAGTTATCAAACCAAAAAAAATGTAGTATCAGGGCCATGCGATGGCTCAGCAGGTAAAGGCACTTGCCTCTATGCCTGATGACCTGAGCTTGATCCTGGAACTGACATGGTGGAAGGAAAGGATTGATTTCAAAAGTTTTCCTCTGACCTCTGTGTACGCACACTAAAATAAATAAAAATGCTTGAAAACTTAAAAAATTGATAATGTACTATAAAATAAAAATACAAAAGTATTTTGTAATGATCTTTTATGCATACATTATCTGCTATGTTCATCAAATGAAAAAGCAATAAAGAAGAGTGAACTAGTTACTTTCCTGTTGCTGTGATAAAACACCATGACCTAGGGAACTTATGAAAGAGTTTATTTGGCTTATGGTTCAGAGGGTTAGAGTCCATAACGGTGGGGAGGAAGGAGGTGGCGGGAGCAGAAAGCCAAGCAATTACATTTGCAAGTGGACAGGAAGCAGACAGCGACTGGAAATCTAGCAAGGCTTAAGAACCCTCAAAGCCCATCGTCAGTGACATGGTTCCTTCAGCAACGCTGTACCTCCTAAAACCTCCCAAAACAATGCCACCAATTGGGGACAAAATGTCCAAATACTTGGAAGGGGGACACTCCCATTTAAACCACTACACATAGCACATACTATGCTGGATTTGGATTTAGGAGTCAACATTTGGAGGCTACATGATGGATCTCTCACTACCACCAACTATGTGCATAGAAACTCTCAGGTTTCTAGGATTAAATGTTTCTAGAATAATTTGTTTTTTTCTACTACAGAGTCTAGAGCAAAAAATGTAATAATTCACATCTGCATCCCATCATGATAGGCAAACTTT
>VZQC01011003.1:2551249-2571385 GCA_009823505.1 Rhizomys pruinosus | reverse complement strand
TCTCTCTCTCTCTCTCTCTCTCTCTCTCTCTCTCTCTCTTTTCTTTTTGTCTATTTACTAAGATCTCAAGTTTTATATCTGAAGTACAATTTCTCAGGCCTTACTGATTATTTATTTCTGGTTATACTTTCCTTTCGGATGCTTAAGGCCACACAGCCCAGATTAACCAAGGTTTTTATTTTCTCAAGGCCAGCTGAGGATCTGGTCCTCAGGGGTCACCTGGGGATTTTTTTGGATGGGGGTGTAGGAGCCCCTGGATCCTTTCAGCTTTTCATTTACCAGTTCCATCCACTTGAGGACAAAATCAGGTCCTGCTAGACCAGGCTTCCCTTTTTGAAGCATGAGCAGACTTTCCTCTTTATAGACTGGACACTGGCTGAAGTCCCATTAGTGGCTCTCCAAGATCTCCCTGAACAGGAAGACTGGTGACCCACATTTGCAGGACATTTCAAGAGATGCCCCCATGCATAGTCCCCTGAGACTTAGTTGACCTCTGAGGGCAAGGAACAAAGTTATCCCTTAGGTCCCTCGGCCAAATTGGTATGGGTATTAAGTACGGTCGTTAAGCACCCAGAAAGGCTAAGTTACACCAGCCTGATACATTGCACCTATACTAAAATTGTATCTTCTGAAAACAAACTGTTATTTCCATATCATATTTCTTGATTTGCATTTTTCTATTTTAACTTTATGTTACTCTAAAATATATATACATGCCCACCATCATATACCAAAAATCCATAGTCTGAAAATAAACGGTATGTTAGTTCTAGAACCTGTCTAGGGGGTTCACAATATAAGAGCACAGTTGTTTTCAGATCACGAGGAATATAACATTAATGGTGCTCAGTTTGCCTTACAACTATGTACTTGGTGCTAGCATCCACAGATGAGGGATACTATTTGTCTTTTGTTTTTCTAGGACTGTGTTACTTCACTTAACATAATATCTTCTAGCCCCATCCATTTACCTGAAAATTTCATGATATCATCTTTCTTTACCTCTGCATAGAACTCCATTGTGTAGATGTACCACATTTTCTCTAGCCACTCGTCAGTTGAGGGGCACTTGGGTTGGTTCCAACTCTTTGTTATTGTGAAGAGAGCTGCAATAAACATGGCTGTACATGTATCTTTGCAGTTGGATGAGTCTTGTGGGTATATACCCAGGAGTGGTATGGCTGGGTCAGGTGGTAGGCTCATTTCATCTTTTTTAAGGGTTCTCCACACTGCTTTCCATAGTGGTTGTACGAGTTTGCATTCCCACCAGCAGTGGATGAGTGTTCCCCTTTCTCTACACCCTCTCCAGCATTTGGTATCATTTGTTTTCTTGATCCTAGCCAGGATAGGCAAACTTTAAACGATCTCTTACAACTCTAAGGTCATTTCCCTGATGTTCATCTCGGGTGCTTAGGCACTGCCGTCCATATGAATTGCTTTCTCCACCCTGGCTAACATGTGGGTTGATGACCAGTTGTTAGACTGCAATCTTCGCCTTGACTATTAATGACATCTGGGTCAGCAGCAGTGCTGAAATCCAGGGAGCAACTCCTTCTTCAGCCTATATGAGAACAGGCTTGAACAAAGTTAATGGTGACCAGATATCTGAGGAAATAGGAGTTCAAAGTATAGGGCATAGAGCTCACAAATGGAAAGTGATTAAGAATTAATGACAGTTAGTGCCAGCAGCCATCATAGAGGGCAGATCAATCCTATTTTTCCAGACCAAGAATCTGGATTGCAAGGCCCTGGGTTTGATCCCTAGCATCAAATCTAAATGAAAAAAAAAAAAAAAAAGAAAACAGGAATAAAATGAAGAGCTAAGCATACCAAAAGAATCCATGTCTCAAGGGAGAACTGACTTTCTGAGGTCATAATACTTAAAAAATACTAGGACTCTTCGTCTAATACTCTTTCTTTCAGCTGATGAAAGGTAACAATTGCTTCACACATGGCCCTGACTAGGTCCTCCTAAGCCCTCAGTTTGTAGCTGCACATTTGAAGACAAAGCTGAAATGAAAGGAAAAGACACTAAGAAGAGTACCGCCAAGGTGATTAAAGGAGGACCAAACGACAGAAAGCAGAACACAGGAGAGTTGTGCTTCCACCTCTTTCTCAACCTAACACAGAAACCAACAGGGGAATAGCTACAACCAAGAACCAGCGACCCAACGGGTGCACTCCGGAATGGGAGTCCCGGAGAAGAATCTGCTGATTCCTACTAAAGCATGTTAAAGTTAAACCTGTCCCTCCTGTTCCCAGAAGGCTCTGAGCACGCCTCTCTGCTCTCTCCCAGCTCTGGAGGATGTTGGCCCTAGGCAACACTAGAACGTACCTGGAATCAAGCCACTAAGACAAGCTCTACCCATGTCATCCCAGAGCTGAGCTCTCCTGAGCTGTGAGCAGTTCCTTGCTGACAGTCACCATGACTTGTCCCATTTAAAAGTCATTTTTGTGAAGCCTTGGATCTGTTGGACCAAGAATTTATTTTGCCAGAAGAGGCTGGATGTCATTGGATGTTACTATCCAATTCTTCCTTTATCTTGGTTTGCTTTGTCTGAGTCTGTCCTATAACAGGAAGCAAAGCGAATCTTTTTCTTTACAAATGGAACTGAAATACTGAGAGGTTAAAATGGTTCCACAGAGTTACTGGCTCCTGCTTGAGTCTGCTGGCCGTATGCTTCCCATTGCTTTAGTGTCTTTCCTATTGAAAGTCAGTAGGTCAGGCTCCCTGGAAAGCCAGTTCCTTGAAGGCTATTCTACCATGTAGTGGCTGGAAAGGGCTAACCCTCACCCCAGGAGAGACCTTCCCCAGAGAGCAGGCATAGGCCACCACTTGGGTTTGTGTCTCAATTTTGATCATGCACACAGATTTATTTCCTATCAGTCAAATAAGTTTCCTTATATTTTCCCACAATGCTAGGGAAAAAATAGCGATATGGTATTTTGCATGGAAACATAATTTAAATCAACTGTTCCATCTACCAGCATGAGTCCCCAGGGTCCTGGTTGCTGAGATTATTGTAAGCACTGTTATCATAAACACCTCCCCCAACATCAGCTTTCAAACTTCAGATTATTGTAAGCACTGTTATTATAAACAACCCCCCATCAACATCAGCTTTCAAGCTTCAGGGATAATTCTTTTTGAAAATTATTTATTTATTTTTTTTTGAGAAAGGGTCTCCCTATAGCCCCAGCTGACCTGGCACATGCTATGTAGACGAGAACAGCCTTGAACTCAAAAAGATCTGCCTGCCTCTGCCTCCCAAGTGCTGGGATTTAAGGCGTGTGCCACCATGCCGGGCTTATTTTTTATTATTTACGTGTATGAGTATATCACCTGCATGTATGTAAGTGTTCTTGTGTCATGCAATGCCTGCAGAGGTCAGAAGGGGGTTTTGGACCTCCTGGAACTGGAGTTAGGACAGTTGTTGGCCACTATGTATATTTTTGGGAACTGAATCTTGGTTTTCAAGAGCAGCCAGTGCTTTTAACCGATGAGCCATCTCTCCATCCCCTTAGTAACAAGTCTTATTACATCGAATGCATTCATCATTTTATTGGTGTGAAGTGGTTAAGAGTGTCATCAATGACACAAATTTCTTTTATTTTTTTTCTTTATAAACACATTTCAAAATTTTGCCCCAAACATACATGGTAGTCATATTTACTAAGTGGAGAATGAAATGAATTGCCAATTCAGAAGGAATTTTAGGATATTCAGTCACAAAGAAAAATAAGAAAATCACAAGTTCTACTGCTCTAGTATAGGAAGAGTCCCCAGGGCAGAGGTGTCCCTATGGAAGATTATGCTGCCCAATTTCAATGGTCAGCACAGACAGGGAGAGAATTAGATTCTTGGCTCAATTCTTTTATATGTACAAATATATGATTTTATTTATTTATGTATCAGTTACTTCTTTTTATTTTATTTTATTTTATTTTTTAAATTTTATTATTATTTTTTTTTATTGTCAGAAGGGTAATGTGCCAACACGTAACAAGGTTTGAGGGCGGCACATATCACACAAAAGCGTGAGCACCCAATCATCACATTTATGAACCAAAAAAGGATCGTATTAGTTACTTCTATGTGTCCATGTGAGTATATGCATTAGATCCCTCCAAGATGAAGTTATAGGCATTCTCATGATTCCTGGCTTGTTATATGAGTTCTGGAATCCTAACTCCTGTCCTCACGGTTGTGCAAAAAGTATTCTTAATTGCTAAGCTAAATCTCCAGCCCCTAAGCTCAATACTCCAGAGGCTTGGGCTTACCCTGATGATCCCAACCCCTGGACCATGGCCGTAACTCCTCCCTTCCAGATATATTTCCTCCCTTACCTCCCTCCCTTCTTCTTCTTCTTCTTCTTTTTTTTTTTTTTAATATGGAACGCTTCACCAATTTGTGTGTCATCCTTGCACAGGGGCCATGCTAATCTTCTCTGTAGCATTCCAATTTTAGTATATGTGCTGCCGAAGAGAGCACCCTCCCTCCCTTCTTTCTTCTTTCTTTTAATTCTTTCTTTCTTTCTTTCTTTCTTTCTTTCTTTCTTTCTTTCTTTCCTTCCTTCCTTCCTTCCTTCCTTCCTTTCCTTTTCCTTCTTTCTTTCTTTCTTTCTTTCTTTCTTTCTTTCTTTCTTTCTTTCTTTCCTTCTTTCTTTCCTTCTTTCTTCTTTCTGCACTGGGGATTGAACCCAGGGCCTTGAATATGCTAAGAAGTGCCCTGCCACACTGCTCTACATCTGTAGCCCTTTTGTATTTTGAGATAGGTCTCAGTAAAGTGCTCAAGCTGGCCTTGAATTTATAATCTTCCATTTTGGCCTTCTCAATGGCTTGAATTATAGGTGTGTGCTACCATGTACATTATTATTATTATTATTATTACTATGATTATTATTATTATTTCTTTTTCAGTACTTTTAGGCCTAACCAAATTGAGCATCTTCTTCTCTCTTCCCATATCAAGTACCATATTGGCTAAACTGAAGCTCAATTAGGAAGGAATGTTCTTCCACCATTCAAAGTGATCTTTCCTTGGTCTGCATTATGTTTTGTCATGTATTCTGTAAGGTCAAATCTTTCTCATCTCCATTCTCCAGCCTCATCACATCTTCTGCATCCTTACTTAAAGTTAAGCCAGGCCTCTTCTGTGGAGTGCTGCTCATTCTATGGAAGACTCCCCCCATGCCCTCCTCGTTCCTTCATGCCTACTCATCCTTCAGGCAGAATTTCCCTTAGACTTGCCATCAAGACTGCACCTCTGAGCTCTACCTGTCAGTAATCCTTGTCCAGCTGTGCCCTCCAACCCATGAGAAGTCAGTGGTTGGGGAAGACATGACCATCCACAGGCTGTGCACCTACTTTATAGAACGTTCATCCCTTAGATCCAGGTCTCCCAAGTTCCTGGACGAAATGGCCCAACACCCATTTCTAGGTCCACAAGCGCCTTCTATGTGGCTCAGTACTCCTGACAATAGACTCTAAGGGACCATGGGATGGTGGTGGTATATAGACAGAGCTTGAACTAGAGATCTGAGGTGTCCATGTTCTGGCACACAGCCAGGATGGGAAGATAAAGTGGGTAGGCCAGCAGTCTGGAGCCTCCTTTGTATCTAAGCAAGAAGGAAGGGGCAAACCCACCTCAGGAACATGATGAAGACACTACTATCTTCTGGACTTTGCTGACTTTCCTTCCGGACTGTGCACACACACTGTGGTGACCCTACCACCTTTACCCCAGTGCTCACTTGGTGTCGTATCTGCATGGAGGCAGATGTTGGTCCCTCTGTACTCGCAGGTAAGCACGTCAGTGACCAGCCAAGATCTTCCCTTTGGAAGTCTGATGAGAGCTAGCAAATGAATAGATGAACAAATGAATGATGCTTCCTTCCTCTGGGAAGGTGCTTCTGGTGGCTCACCTGGCACCTTCCAGTCGGTTCCTCCTTATTCTCTGCCCTGCTGTAGGAGTCTGAGCCCACAGTCACATCTGCACTGGCTTTCTCTACTGCAAGGATGAGCATCTGGTTTATTTTTGTTATGTTTGTGAGCCTGACTTTCACATGGTTCTGGTCTGTCTGAGACCTTGAGTTCTCAAGGATAGAGACCATCTTTCCCACATTTCCTGGACGGGGATGCTTGGTGCCTCTGGCCAACAGGCAGGCCATCCAGAGTCCCAGGAGGCTGTGGGCAGAGAAGATTCTCAGCCCTCAGGAATTATATTTGGGGAAAAGCCTGAACAGTTCCTATTGCTGTTCCCAGGTCCAGAAAAAGAGGATGAATGAATTTCTGCCAAATATTTTTTTGAATATGCCTCGCAATAGCTGCTGAGAAAGGGAATCTGTTGCAATGGGCGTCCTAAGCTCAAATGGCGAGATACACAGAAATCAATGAAAGCCTAACAAAGCTCTTCTCAGGTAGTTTATATAAAGTACACACATGTGCCCCCGCACAGCCGAGGCAACCCGCACCCACCCTGCTCACACATGCATCAGCACGCCCTCACCCCTGCCCTGTCTAGCCTGTGCTCCTTGAGTGTAGACCGCTCACATGAGGATCACTGGCGGTAAGGGCAGGCATCCAAATGCAGATCCCAAGGCCTTACCTTGACTTAGAAATCAGACTGTCTAGAAATCAGACTGGGAAGGACCCAGAAACCTGCATTTTCAGATAAACTCCCCAGTGGTTCTTAACTGCACTGGGATCCGAAATTGGGTGCAGAGGAGAGTCAATGTCTTTTTGTGCACCTTGGGATGCAAAGCAGAGCTCTAGCACAGAGTCTTTTGTGCCAGTCCCATACTGTAAAGCAGCCCCCGTGGGCTCCTTAGTGTGCTAACTACCTGGTATGTATCATAGTCCATTTGGAACTAGGAAGGAGAAGCCAGAGTTCTAGAGGCAGCGCAGAGTAGTGGTGGAGGTCGCAGGCATCTGAGGTGAGTGGAGCTACATTCGAACCCCAGCTCCACTCTGTCTTTGGACATGTCTCCAAGGCAAGCTGCCTAACGGCTCTGAGCCTCGATTCCCTTTCCAGAAAAATAGGAATAACATTTATCTCATAAAATTACTGTGAGACTGGAATGGGAGATTATAGATCGCAACAGACCTTTGTATGTAGATAAGAGCTGGAGGAATGTTTGCTGCAGAGACCATGGCAGCTGCTGCTGTAACTACTATTGATCTTACGTGAGTGGTAGAGTGGCTGAATTCCAGGGAGAGAACTCAGAAACCTGGAAGAGGGCAGTTCCCAAGTCCCACTTCTTCACTACAACAAGGCCAGACCAGAAGAATCTGCGAGTGCCCTCAGCACAATCGTTTCCTAACAGGATGGACCATGGGTTACCCTTCCTAACTGCTTGTCAGGAATAAAATGTCATTTTAAAATTACAGCTGCCTGATCCCATCTATATATCACATACACACAATCATGTCTTATATAGAACACACACACACACATACACACAAACACACACACACACACACACACACACACAAACACATCTTGTCTAGGACCAATTTACCCCAATCAAGGCAGAAGCCATGATTATTCATGCTGGAGTCTCAGGCCTGAGGACACAGGGATCTGTACATCTCCCACTCGCACATACCCTCCTTGACATGAAGTGGGTCTAAAAGCCTCTTGAACTCCATGGTCTGCTGGGCATGGTTCCATTGAAGACTCTGCTTAGCGCAGAGGGGAGAAGAGAGGAACCCAAAGAAGGCTTCCTTGGAAGTCTGAACACATCTTGATTATATACACCTCCCCATTTCCCCCACAAACTCATCACTGTTGTTTTCAGAACAGACTTTAAGCCTCTTTTTAGGGCTTTACGGCTGCCACCATCTGAGCTACATGTTCAACAACAGTGTCAATTCTTACTGTTGCCCTCCACTTACCTACATCCCAACTCTACTATAAGCACCATTTTCTATTTTCTGCCTATTCCTAGATCTATACCAGTTTTCAATTTGATGACTTGTGTTGTGAACATGTAAGTCATTTGGTTTATATATTTGTTCTGTTCTGGCTATATCAGCTCTTTGGATTTTAACGCACACTTTGTGTGACATTGACCACACTATTCCTCGAGGTCTAATCTCAGTGATTTGTTTAATCAGCATATAACCCAGATGAGGCCAACTAGAGAGTTTTGCTGAAGTCACCAATAAAGACATATTTCAACAGAATCATGAACTGTAAAACTGTGAGCCTGAGGCTCACAACAGTCTTATTACAATATCAAGAAAGTCAGCCTGGAGGTAAAATCAACAGAACAGGAAGATAAGGATGGATTTCTGAGGGCCCCATCAGATTCCTAGAACCAGCTATAGCTGAAGTCCTCTTACAACCCCATGTATCAAAATTTCCTCCTTTTCTTTTCTTTCTCTTTCTTTCTTTCTTTCTTTCTTTCTTTCTTTCTTTCTTTCTTTCTTTCTTTCTTTCTTTCTCTCTTAGAATGTTTCAGTTGAGTTACTACTAAAATGCAACTGAAAATTATAAAAAAGTGTTGACAAATATATCCTAGCTAGAGATGATTCCCCATCCTCTGATAAATACTATGTACCATGAGCCATCCTGGGCACTAGTAAATAAGACTAGAAACTGGAGCCTAAATCTGATCACTCCCTGCAACCCTAAAAAAAAAAGAAACTGGAGCCTTGTGGGAGAAAAATTACATAAACCTACCTACCACCACTAATTGAATGGCCAGTTTATTGGCTTAGCATAGCATCCGCTTTACTCATTTACATTCTGGATCTCTGGAAGTCTGGTTTTTCTACCAATGCCAATTCCAGCTGTCCTCCAATGACTGTATTGCCATAATAGCACGTATTCTTTCCATAGGTTCTACAAGTCTGTGCACTTATTGGGCACTATGCTCAATGGGGAAGGACTGGAGTGAGGCTACAAAAACTAGGGCAGCATGGTTTTCTTGAAGCTGTCAGCAGTGTGCGCGCCCACCTTCTTCACACAGTCACTCCTTTAGGGTAAAAGCACATCCTGGCTATGTTCCTATTGCTGGAAGAATTTCTGGCCTATAGTTAGCAAAACATGGCTGTTTATCCCTGAATTCTTCAACTATAAATTCCATAAATACACAGAAATTAGGTCTATATTCACAGTTATTTAGTGTTGTAAAATCAACTAGAGAAAATATTGTGACTGAGATATGCAAATGCCAAGCTTGGGAGAATTCCCAGTAGCTCTGCAATATAGTTAGCTTCTTCTCTCATCATAGTCAGTCGAAATGAATGGATCCTTCATTCTGAAGATAATTATGAACCAGTATTTAAAATGAAGCCTTATCTTGTGCATATCCTGTATTTTTGTGGAAGTATTTACCTGGGATCCCTAGAATAGGATCTTAGTTATTTCATATTATTTAAGTATGATGGAATTAAAATTCATAACTAATACACAGAAAATTTTGACTTAAGTTAGCTGCTAGCTTGAAATTATCCTGATCCTCTTGAGAACTATTTATGAAACTTGTTTCCCCCACATGATGTTTGTTTTTGTTGCTAGGAATTGAATAGAGGGCCTTGTGTGTATTAACTTTGAGCTTTCCACTGAGCTATACCCTGGTACCTCTTTGCATGACCCTAAAGATTATAATTATAAGAACAACTTGCATGTTTCAGACATGTACTTATGAGAAGCATAATGCCCATTCCATTTACCCTTTTCCAACTTATAGGCTGGTACAAATATGAGTCCTATTTTAGGATTAGAAACCTGACATTCAGAGTGGCCCCACAAGCATGCACAAGATTACACACCTACAAACTAGGAATGAGCCAAATATAAAGCTCAGGCTTTTAAATCTACCAGGCTCTGCAGTTCCCATTTTCTGTCCTGGGGATTGGTTAACAGTGAATTAATCATAGTTTTGAGCCTCAGGCTACCACTCTGAACTAGTGGGGTTAAAAAAAAAGCCTTTTAGCAAAGATCTTGGGTAGGAATGAAGTCTGAGAAATGCAGTGGTCAGATCCCCTTCAGATGCTAGGGTTAAGTGCACGGGAAATGTGGCAATGAGACCTTCTGGGTACTTAGTAATGTTCCTATTTGGTCACCCCTCTGTCTTTGGCCTGAGGAATAGGGCAGGGTCTTCCTGAGTTCCAGAGTCTGGATGAAGAATGTGTGGAAGAAGCCATGTGAAACATTCCAGGTCTGTAACTCACTCCCAGAGACAGGGAGGTATTCCAGGCATAGATCAGAGTGAGGAGACCCCCCAGGAGAGAGGTTCTGTTGGAGCTGCTGCCATCGTGGGGGGCCTGCTTCCCGTGGCCTCTCTCTTCCAGGGAGCTGGGGAGCCTGGAAAACCACTGTTGTCCTTGCTGTGGAGGACCTCACACTGGGTCTGTCACTATTACTCCCAGTTTATAAATGGAACTGATGCACAAAGCTGATAGTGACAGAGGTGTGATCACAGCCCTGGCAGGCGAGTCCTCCCCTGCAGCACTGGGCTCTGAGGGCACGCGGTAGATCTCGATCACTGTGCTTCGTGGGTGCTCATCCTGGACCTCCTCTTTGCAGCGCCCTCCCCATAGGTAACTTTACTCCACTTGACTTGGTCTTACCTGCCACCTCTGCAGCTGGACTCCAATATCTCTTCCCTGCCCTCAGTATCCAAGTGTGACTGAGCATTTGTGCCTGGAGGACCCAAAGCCTCCTCACACCATATCATCCCCAGTCCCTGACTCCTTCGCTCTCCACCCTTCTACCCAATAGGTTTCTAATAGGTCAAATGGTACCCCTTTTAGGAAGCCTTCCCTGAACTTCCTGAGAGTTCAGGAGATTCTCTGCGCTAATTTAACTTCTTGCTGCATTTACTGCCCTGTGCTGTGATCATCATCGCTCTCTGGAGAAGAGTTCCTTGAAGGCTGGGTTGCTTTCCTCATGCTTTCCAGCACAAGTTCTGGCATAGGGGGCAGGTACTGAACAATCTCTTTTTTTGTGTGTGTGTGTGTCTTTTTGAGACAGGGTCTCCCTTTAGTCCCAGCTGGCCTGGAGCTCACTCTGTAGACCAGGCTGGCCTTGAACTCACAGAGATCTGCCTACCTCTGCCTCCCGAGTGCTGGGATTAAAGGCGTGGGCCACCACGCCCAGCTCTGAACAACCTCCCATTTAAAAAAAATTTTTTTTTTAATTTTATTTCTGTATATGTATGAATGTACTGTCTGCATGCAAGTTTGTGCACCCGTGTCGTGCAATGCCGCGGAGGTCAGAAGAGGGTGTCAGATTCCCCTGGAACTGGAGTTCTCCTGGAATTGGAGTTTCAGACGGTTCTCGGCCGCCATGTGGGTGCTGGGGATCGAACCCGGATCCTCTGCAAGAGCAGTCGGTGCTCTTAACTGCTAGGCCATCTCTACAACCTCCCATTTTGAATTATACTTAAAATGCAATAGCCCACTCCCTATTAGTACTACCCTTCTCGGAAGACAAGCCATGCGCCTGAATATCCCAGGGCATTGGTGGCTGTGATGTATGAGAAGTAAGGCAAGGTCATTTACCCCAGAGCGGTGGCTCCATCACAATCACCTGTAAACTTGCTCTTTACCCAAAAGGCTCAGAAGGCTGGTGCTGGGGAAATGTTCAGGGAAACAGGGCACAGAGGGCTGGCGGTCCATGCCCGAGGGTTATAGTCCCTGAGACACTTGGCCGTTGGAGAATGATGGTGCTGAAGGATTTCTCATCTGTCTGGAATGCTTCGGGCCCTTTCAGAGGTGCCCTCACTGAGTCCCCTGGCTCATAGGCCCCCTGGCTAGAGGCCAAACTGTATAGAGAAAAAGGAATGGATGAAGGTTGTCTACTACGCCTACTGAAAAGGTCTAAGACCTTTGGATACGTGCAGGGAATCTTGGGAGCTCCAGAGCAGGTAAGCACCTGCCGCAGGGCAGCAAAAATGAGTTCAGCAAGGATCTGTGTCACATGGTAAATACACTTTTACCTATTGTAGTGCAGATGGCAATCCAGGAGCTGGAGGGTAACACCTCAGTCAACAGCAGCGATCAGTCAGAAATGGAGGAATGAAAAGGAATAAATCAGTGTACACGTGTTGGCAACTGTTCCCCTCCAGACAGATTTGTGGGAAGAAACAAAAGATTGATACTTCCCAGAGATCAACTACCTCCTAGACCTGCGGGACGTGGGGATACGCAATAAATCATTAAGAGACCAGTCAGTGTGTCTGTGTAGTACATGTATGCAGGGTGATCTATGCATGGATTTTGTTGTGGGAACAGCTGTGATGAAATGTGGATCCTTTCCGTTGCCACTTTTTGGTACATCCTACTCAATGCAAACCTGTCACCCCCCACTGGATGGTGGGGCTGTAGGTGTTTGGGCACAACAGCCTGCAGATAGGTTTTGCATGAAGGATGCTTGTACTCATGGATTATCACTTATAGCTAAAAATGAAAAAAAAAAACTGAGAGAAAGATGCAGGACAGTTATGGCGGAATGCATGATCTGGGATGGGGTTGGGGGGGGAGGGAAAGGGAAATAAGCCTGAACTGATTGGAAAAAAATGTATGAACTGCTCCAAAGCATCAAAAAAATTTAAATTAAAAAAAAAAAAAAAAAGAAATTGTGGATCTATCCCTCAGCTTCTGTGTTTCTGTGGACAGAGGACATGTGCTCAGAGACAGGAGGGTGCACTGGATGGTGAAGAACGCGGAACTCAGAGCCGAGAATACGCGCGTTCATTCCTTCGCTCTGCCTCCCACTATTTTTGTGACCTGGAACAAAATTCTTAATTACCCCAATATTCAGGTTCTTTGTCTATAAATTAGGAATAATCAAATGTTCTTTATTTTAACAGGTGTGGTGACTAATAAAAGGGATAATATATGTAAAGGATTCCAGCATTCAGAGCCAAGTATCTCAATAAATGTCAACTAGTATTGATAATTAAACAATAGCAACCAGCTCCCTCTTCAAGCTGTAGACCTTATGGAATCATTGGGGCCTTTTTATTACAGCTCCACTCCTCTGCTTAACAAAGAGGGATTTCCCAAGGAGCCTCTGAAGAATGCTCCTTCACTTCTCTTAAAGAGGCTGGGCAAGAAAGAGCAAAGGAAGGCAGAAGCTGTGGTGACGCAAGAAGAATCTTCACAAAAAGCCTATCAGTGGGGCTGGGGTGATTTACCAGTGTAAGGTTCTTGCTGCTCAAGCACCTGAGTTACAATGCCCAGAGCCCAGGTAAAAAGCCAGGAGAAGCTGGGGTGGTGTGTGGTGGGCGCACGCCTTTTAATCCTATCACTGGGAGGACAGAGGCAGGTGGATCTTTCGTCTGAGTTCAAGGCCACTATGGTCTACAAGGTGAGTTCCAGGAACAGCTGGGACTACAGGGGAGACCCGTCTCAAAAAAAAAAAAAAAAAAGCCAGGAGAGGAAGTAACACGGGCAATACCAGTGCTAAGGAGGATGGGGACAAGGACAGGGACAGGGACAGGGACAGGCAGATCCCTGAAGATCATTGGCCAGCCAGCCTAGCCATTGATGAGCTTCAGGTTCAGTGAGAGACCCTGCCTCAAAAGACAAAGGTGGGGACTAGAGAGATGGCTCAGTAGTTAGGAGTGTGGACTGCTCTTCCAGAGGACCTGAGTTTGTTTCCCAGCACCCGTGCTGGGCAGCTTACAACTTCCTGCAACTCCAGCCCCAGGGGGATCCAATGCTTCTGGCCTCTAAATCCACCTCCATGCATATACCACCCCACATATAATAAGAAAAACAAAACAAACAAAAATAAAACTTAAAAAATAAAGGTGGAGGGCTGGCCACATGGCTCAGTGGGTAAAGGCACCTGCTGCCTAGCTTGACAGCCTGAGTTTGACCCCCAGAGCCCACATAGTGGAAGGAAAGAACTGACTTCCATAAGTTGTACTCTGACCTCTACATGAGTACGCTTGGCATGAATAATGCGTGCACACGTGTACACACACACACACACACACACACACACACAGAGTACATAGAGCATACACAAAACAAACAAAACAAAAGCTGGTATAAGGGGTTAGAAGCTGATGAGTAAGGTGTCAGTTGAAGGGCTCCCCAGGAACATGGGGACACATGGATAGGCTTATTAGAGAAAAATGGTGGCACGCTATAAACGGATCTCAAAGGATAGCTGCCCTGGGAATCCAGGACACGGGTTCCAGAAAGATCAGGTGCATCTGAGCACACTTGCAGCCTTGGATGGAGCAGAATTCAAACACTCACATGAGGCTGACCATTTCAACATTTTTCCTACTTTATGAAAAGGAGTCACTGTTGGGCATGTGGGTGTGTGCCCGGAGTCCCAGCTACTCAAGAGCTGGAGGTGGGGGGACCACATTAGATCCTGAGTTCCAGTTTAGCCAGAGAAGCACAGAGAGACTTCATCTCAAAAACAAACAACAACAAATAAATAAATAGAAGCAACTTACAAAAAGTAAAAGTAATCTTTTTGAGAGAAAGAACATATCCTAATTCTATATATAAATCAACAGTGCTGTGGATGCTCAGCACAGACTGAAATTAAAGTGTCTCTCCAATTACAAAACTTGTAGAATAAATAGTGAGTGTACACTGACAAGATCAAGTAATTGGTGACTGAGTGGTGGCTGCTGTGTGAGGCAAAAAAGGATCATCCCACTGACAGCTGCGAGTGCAGAATTCAATTCAGGCTGCCCAACACCTGTGCAGTGCTCGGCCCCTGCCCGTCCACGCTGATACTAATTTGCCTTGCTTGCTGCAGGTTCGGATGTGTTGGTTCCTCTGTGGCATTAGATTTTGAAATTCTGAAGGGTAGACACTTGATCTGCCCATTTAAAATCCCTATCCTGGGATCTTGAGTAGTAGGAGCTCAGTAGATATCCCCAGCAGCCCTTGCTATCCCTTTCTGATTCAAATACCCCAGTAAGAAGTAGGTCAGCAGTGGTTGGAGGTCACGGTTCTGGAGCTACAATCTAGGCACATCTTCTAGCAGATGTCATAGATTTTGTGAAGAAAGTGTCTGGGCCATATAAGTTCAGGAAACACTGGGATTTAAAAAAAAAAAGCTTTCTTACTGGCAGGGTTTCTTGTAGTCTTTAAGATTTCTTTAAGTCTGATGAACAGCTGGGTGTGGTGGCGCATGCCTTTAATCCTAGCGCTTGGGAGGCAGAGGCAGGCGGATCTTTGTGAGTTCAAGGCCAGCCTGGTCTACAGAGTAAGTTCCAGAACTGCTGGGACTACAGGGAGACCCTGTCTCAAAAAGACAAAAAAAAAATTAAAAAGAAAAAAAAAAAAAGATGCTGATGAATATGCTAAATCTTTTTTTTTTTTGGTCTTTTTGAGACAGGGTCTCCCTGTAGCCCCAGCTGTCCTGGAACTCACTCTGTAGACCAGGCTGGCCTTGAACTCNATGGCTACAGGCAGTTTTGCAGATCTGACACCTGTGTTCTGAAAACACATCCCTTCGTTTCTAGAAACTGCTTGGTGTGGGTGGGCTGTAAGAGGGCACAGCATCAAGTTTAACTGGTGCCATAAATTTAGAAATGGAGTGTCAAGGGAAAAATTCTCAAACCAAGATAGAAGGAGGATCTTTCTCATAAATCAAAGTGAGGATATTAAGACACATGGGCTTTTTTTTTTAATTTTTAAAATTTATTTCTGTATGTGTATGAATGTACTGTCTGCATGTGGGTTTGTGCACCCGTGTTGTGCAATGCTGTGGAGGCCAGAAGAGGGTGTCGGATTCCCCTGGAACTGGAGTTCTCCTGGAATTGGAGTTTCAGACGGTTCTTAGCCGCCATGTGGGTGCTGGGGATTGAACCCGGGTCCTCTGTAAGAGCGGTCAGCGCTCCCAACCACTAGGCCATCTCTCCAGCCCTAAGACACATGGGCTTTTATTGTTTCCCAGTCAAGGCTACCATGAGGCAATTGCCCAGAGAACAGAGCAGCTTTTACCAGGGTCTCATTGCATGATCAGGCAACGAATCTCAGAAAGTTGGCATTTGAAAAGACCTTCGATGTTATTTAGCTCATTTCCCTTATTTGATGAGAAAGAAACAGAAGAAAGAGAGCAAGTGAATGTCAGTGCTGTGGTTAGACCCCAGGTCTCTTGACCTCAGGACAGTCCATAGTCATAGCCTGAGGGCTTCTCTTATCTCTGTGACGCTGCTCTGACCCACTGGTCCTCTGACTGTGGATCCTCAGATGCAGACTCAGCTGGGCGAGTGGTGCATGCTGGTAGAGTAGATTGTATTGTGGATTGGGGAGCTGAGAATGGTAGCAAGTGCTACAGACAACTAACTTAGAGACAGTAGCAGTGGCTCCTAGTGAGGCTTAGTGAGCTTAGTGAGCCTAGGAACCAGGGCAATTCTAAAAGAATGCCCAGCTCAGAACATGCCAGGACATGGTTCTCAACAGGCTGGATGGGGACCAAGGAGTGGCCATGGTGCAGACCCATCTGCAGAATTTCAGATATGCTGGGGCTTGAACTTCACCCCTGCATCTCTGGCCAGAGAGGATTACCGGCAGTGCCCTACAGACCTGGCTACAGGAGGCAAAGGAGGGAGGAGGATGGAGACAGGACAGAATTCTAGAAGAAAAGCTCCAGAGAATTAATGGTGCATTTGTTGTTTGACTTCATTTCAGATGCCAAGAGACTGGGAGGCCAAAGGAAGAAATGCTTCTGTAAGAAGAGGAAGGTGGCAGGAAGAGCCCTTGGAAACCCTTCTGGTTAGGATGTATTTCAGGAAGGGAGGGAGCAGCTGTCACCACCCACAGTGAATTATGGATTCAGTGGGCACACTCCAGGTTAGGAGCTGCAGAAATTCAAAACTTTGGACAGAAGGGAGGCTCAAAAGGGCTTCAGCTTTAATTGACTGATAGACATAGGAACTGTGAAAGGATAATTCTCTATTCAGAGCCAAATATAATACTAAAGTCTTTACAAGCTGTGTAATTAAGCAAAATATATTAATACAGGAGAGCTCTGATATCAGCAATGGATTATTCTACCAAGGAGATGTTGGGCAGGGGATCCAAGCCCTAAAAAAGGTAAAGGCTTTTTGCCTATAAACTGGGATACCTGCAAGAAGAGAGGCGATAAGGCCCTGCTGTCAAAGACCTGGTGTAAGCATGGGAAAGATGTATTGAGACCATACTTGCAAGTGTACAGTTGGTCTCTGGAATGCCAGGGAGTGTTACCAAAGGCCACTAAACCAATAAAGCAAATATTGGTCTCCTTGAGTCAAGCAAGATTCCTCTGTCAGCACCAGCTACACCTCACCTGCCTGGAAATACTGTGCAGCAGTGGCAGCCATATGACTGTATATCTCAAATCTAATTGGCTAGTAGCTCTCTCCTTGGAGGAATAACCCACGGCTGATGCCACAAGCTTACATCCTCTAGTGGTTGGGAGATGTTGTAAGCCATAGTAAGACCTTGTCATCTTTTACAGAAAAACTATAGTTCATGGATTAGCATACCATCCAAACATCTGTGTTTATACCAATGGAACCTACCATAATAATTAGTACTGTTTAAATGCCTGTATATCTAATTGCTTGTGCTTCATTAGTAGGATTAAAAGGTTATTCCTGGATAAACCGCCAACCCATGAAAGGAAACAGCCTGAACTGATGAGAGTCCAAAACGACATCTCCAGAGAAAGTAGACTGCTTTGCTTTTCACCCAGTTGTGCCCCCTTTCTAAAGCCTAGGGAACAATCTGTGGAAGAGGGGGCATGGTAGAATGTAAGGGCTGCAATTGGAGTGAATGGTGAAACTACAGCAATATAGACTGGACACTTATTTGATCAACATAGATTGTAGACACAAGCCCCTCCAGCTGGACAATGGGGACCTTGGGCTGTATAAATTTGGGCATAGCTGCTTGCAAATTGGTTTTTACATGAAGGATGCTTGTATTCATTACTTGTTACTTATTATTTATAAAAAATCAAATAAAAAATTATTTAAAAAAAGGCTTCAGATGAGCAGAGGAAGGGGATTTGTTTACAGCTCCTGTGCACATGACAGACCCCTTGGGGGGGGGTGTCAATTTAAGGATTATACAGATTCTGGCAAAAAGAGAGTGTGTTTTTCCTACAGAGAAGGGCTAACATCTACTGTTAGAAAGTGACATAACTTCTATCAGTTAAAAAAATACCCAGGTGCTGTTGGGAGTCCATGTTTGAAGTCAGGGCAATGGCTAAGATCTAGTATTTACTAAGGGTGCAATACAGTTTCTTAGTCTCTTTCCTATGCCCCTAATATAAAGCTAGTTTGTGAGCAGAGTCATGGGCTTCAAAGCAACAGCACAAAAGTACTTTCTATACCTGTAAGCAAACAGGAAGTTGAACTCCATTTCATGTGGCATTTCTCTGAACTTGGAAACGACAACTCTTAAATGTCTTGTTAGATGGTACCACTTCTTATAGTCTTGTGTGGAATATGCCTACATTATACCCAGCCCAGCTTTCAAATCTTACATTTATATGTTTTTCCTGAAATAGGGAATGGTACTTTTAAAAATTTTATTTATTTTTTTATGTGTATGAGTGTACTGTCTGCATGTAGGTTTGTGTACCAATGTTGTGCAGTGCTGTGGAGGTCAGAAGAGGGTATCTGATTCCCCTGGAACTGGAGTTTAAGATGGTTCTTAGCTGCCATGTGGCTGCTGGGAATTGAACCCAGGTCCTCTGCAAGAGCAGTCGGTGCTCTTAACCGCTGGGCCATCTCTCCAGCCCCAGGAATGATACTTTTAAGGTCCAAGAGACATTAGGAGTAAACTGGGAGGTGCTAAGAAGAAAGCAATTTTTTTTTCCTCCTGTGGGTTGATGAGAAATTAGTATGAGATATAAAACAAAGAATATCTGAAACTGATATATTTTGATAAAAAGTTAGCTAAGGGATTTTTTTATTTCCTTCTATTTTCTTAGTTTTGGACAACACTGTCAAAACTTAAATGTTTACTTAAATACTCGCAGAAACAAAATTGATATGCATACATTTTTAACCTTTTAATGCTCAATAAGCAGCATATAAACTCTGTCTTAAATTTCCTAAAATTGCTGGACATGTTTTAGTATTTTAATGATAAAACCCAGATGTCCTGGTTTACATGCCCTGGAAGAAAAGAAACATGCAACCTTACAAAGAACACTCACCAGTTTAAATCTGATTAAATTCTATGCCAAACAAGGATTGGAAAGAGAATGATGTTTGAACAAACAATCCTTTAAAAAGTATTTTTCGAATCCACTTAAATGTTCTAGAAAACTCCTGAAATGGGAGGCAGCGATATTTACTTACATTCCACCCCTGCATTAAGGTATTAGTTTGGGGTCATGGATTGGTAGTCAGAGAAAGAATTGTGGTGATGATTAGATTAATCTGGTTCTCTAATCTGTGTTCTGAGATCTGAGTAGAACCGCTTTGGATATTTACGCAAATGACAATACCATTGAGAGACCAAGGATTCCTAAATGTAGCTCACGTGAGAACCATTTGCAAGAGCTTAAAAAAAATTTTAGACTCCATCATTTTGTATCTAATTCAATAGACCAGGAAAAGATCAGGCAATGTCCTGTTCAAGTTTTGTTGAGTGAAGCTTTATGTGTAAGGCCCTGGTCATTCTTGCCTTCACATGTGCATAGGAGTTTCAGAGGATCTTATTCAAATGCAGATTACGAGTCCTCAGTGGGTGAGGATGGTGGCCAAAGAGTCACCGTCTCAAGTTCTCAGCTGCTGCTGCTGCTGCTGCTGCTGGTGGTGGTTGCATTTTTTTTTTCTCAGTCCTCATTCCCTCTTTTATGCCTCTGTTTAATTTCAAAGCCTACAGGCCTTGCATTCTGCAGGATGGCCCTCAATCTAGTTCTGCCTGACATTTCCTTATGATCAGACTGAAGTGATATTGTGCTGTCAGGGCAGTGGAGGACGGAACTGGGCTCTGCCTGCGCAGCAGAGGGCACATGAAGAGGGCAGGTGATGGAAGCCCTTCATTATCTAGTCAGGTTGATTGTCATGTGGTCAGGTTGCTGCCTCCCAGGTGTTACCACAATGAAGCCACTATTTTCTCCCTAACATACATCAGTCCATGTATGCTTCCAATTTATCACATGCCTCCTCCTTTTTTTTTTTTTTTTTTTTTTTTTTTTTT
>VZQC01011003.1:2432536-2549976 GCA_009823505.1 Rhizomys pruinosus | reverse complement strand
CTACAAGAGCAGCCAGTGCTCTTAATGGCTGAGTCATCTTTCTAGAGGAAATCTAACGTTTTAACATTTTAACTCCACAATATAACATTTTAAACGGTAGGAAAGAAAATTCCCTCCCTTGTCTCCTTACCATGGGCCACCATAAAAAAGTTTCTTGGCTATTTTTGTAGGTTCAAGGTAGGAACAGCGTGGAGACTGGAAGGATGCTGGGAGGGCTTTCACAAATCTAGGACTTGTCAGAAGTGTCAATATTCAACTGTCTGTAGCATGTCACACTTGCTGAGACTCTGGCTATGGCAAGTGGAGTGCTAGAAGGTTGCACTCTAAGGTTCACACCACACATTCCTTCCTTAGATACTTCAAGCTTTATCTTCCTGTCAGCGAGCAACAACCTGGGCAGGTCTCCTTCAGTCATCACATTGTAGCTTATAGTCATGCTTTTGAATTACATCCTATATTGAGGGTTAGTACAAAATACAGCTTGAGGGAGATAGTTTCTTAGAAGACACCATGCCCGTCCCACAGGACAGCCAGCAGCCATTCCTTTCAGAGCTCCAGCAGGCAACCTGGATTTCCTGACTTGGTGTGCTTCTGTTTCTCTGCTTTGTTCTTTCCTTTCGTTTCCTTCCTTCCAACTCCCCTTTTCCTTCTCCTCTTTCTCATCTCGGTGATGGGAACAGTATTAGGTATCATCTCATCTTTTGGCTGGGGCTGCCAGGAAGTTCTGACCAGCTTTGTAGTCAATGGCATCTATTTTTCTTGTTCACATGATTTCTAGCCTTGTTAAAATGAAGATTTTCAAAAGCTTTCTCAAATACTCCCCCCCCTTTCAACTAGGAGGAAACATAAATAAGATATTAAAGAACAGTTCAGTGTCGAAATTTTACAATTTATATGAAAAGAAAATAAGAGCTAGACACGTCGCCTTTGCCAAAGCTGCAAACAGCTGCTTAGTGGAAGTGTTTAGACTAAAATCTGAGGAGTCTTGTCCTTTTCATTACCCGATATTGTTTCAAACTAGAGACCAATAATTCTTCTGTCTTCACATGTTGTGCACATTCCACACGGCTTGTTTGCTTTTGCTTTCTCCTACAAAGGGCAGCCAAACCTGAGGTCTCAGTGCTTTTCTTTCCAATCTTCCCCATCAGCATACCATCACCATCACCATCACCATCAGAGTCCTGGGGGAGGCAGCAGATAAATCCCCCTCTCAATCTCATCTCTCTCTCTCTCTCTCTCTCTCTCTCTCTCTCTCTCTCTCTCTCTCTCTCTCTCTCTCTCTCCTTCCTCCATCCCCACCTCATTCATTGAAGATAGCCCTTGATTTTCAATGTAGCTAAGGATGAACTTGAACTTTGGATCCTTCTGCCTCTACTTCTTGTATGCTGGAATTACAGGCATGCATCCACAGCCAGGTTGTGAGGATTCAACTCCAGGGCTGTGTACATGCTAGACAAGCACTCTACCCTAGCTTGTTCATATCTTTTCATTTTTTTAATGGATACTCAGCTCCAACCAAGTCCACGGGGGTCCTCTGATAAAATTATGAGGCCACAGATGAAACGGCGTTAGGAACCAAGGTGTTCCTGATTATGGCTTTTTTGCTGCAAAGTGTGAGCTCATAGAAAACCAAAGGACAATAAGTTTATTGCAACCTGAACAATTCTGTATTTTATTTAAAGGATGGAGATGTAGTTCAGTGGTACAGCATATACTTGGCATGTGTGAAAGTCTGGATTCAATCCCTAGATCCATAAATACACACATAGACACACATGCCCATGCATGCATGTATGCATGCAGGGAGGTAGTTTACTTTCCCAAACTGTGTGATCCATCAATTGTATATAAAAATACTAACATCTACCTAAAACATTAATATGAAATAAAGGTTCCTATTTGCGCGTTTATTTTTCCTTGCATAGAAAAACATGATAAATTTAAGAAAAGAGTCCAGGAGATGCTGGTGTGGATACATACACAGAGTGGGCTGCAGGGAGTCCTAAGTGCTATGGAGAAGAGGGTCACTTCCAGGAGTACAGTGTGTGCCAGAGCTACAACCTGTCTGGAGTGCCACAATGTGTGGGGCTTTAGAGGTTCATGGATCATGATGAATCCTATATCAATTCTCCCATTTTCCAGGTATGTCTGGTAAGTTCTTGAGTTTCAATGTTCTGTCTATTAAAACAGAACAACTTTAGGTAGGTCTGTGTAGAATGTGTGGTTAAGTTCCCCACAGAGTGGCAAAGCATACAGCATAGAACAAGCTTGTGTAAGTATTCAACTATTAACTCTAGGAGCCAGGTTGGAACAAATATCACAGACCATGACTGTTTCACATAATCAACTAGGCAAGAGAAATCCGAGAGGACAGCAGAGTCAGGGAAGGTGCTAAATGGATGTTGGGTAAGGTCAGCAGAAAACACACCTGACACCTTGGGTCAGGTAGCTGTAGAGGGGAGGTTTCAGAGGGCCACTGGACGAGACACGGTGAAACAAAGCAATAGATGAAGGTCATATGCCTGGTAAATATTTGCTTCTGTTGTGTTTAAACTGACTGTAGCTAGGGGTTCCTCATACTGTCACCAAGCCATAGGGACCAATGGCACATAGATGTGGCCAAGTTATCTAAGGAGGAATACTGGGTACAGATCCCAAGTGCTATCCCAGGAGGAGAAACCAGGCAGAAGGAATGGTAGGCAGTCAGACCATTGAGAGCTGGAGGGGGTGGTGGGGGAGTACCCACTTCTACAGGGCGGTGGTGGTGGAGTACCCACTTCTACAGGGTGGCGGTGGGGGAGTACCCACTTCTACAGGGTGGCAGTGGGGGAGTACCCACTTCTACAGGGTGGCCGTGGTGGAGTACCCACTTCTACAGGGTGGTGGTAGTGGAGTACCCACTTCTACAGGGCGGTGGTGGTGGAGTACCCACTTCTACAGGGTGGCGGTGGGGGAGTACCCACTTCTACAGGGTGGTGGTGGGGGAGTACCCACTTCTACAGGGTGGCAGTGGGGGAGTACCCACTTCTACAGGGTGGTGGTGGTGGAGTACCCACTTCTACAGGGTGGTGGTGGTGGAGTACTCACTTCTACAGGGTGGTGGTAGTGGAGTACCCACTTCTACAGGGTGGCGGTGGTTGAGCACCCACTTCTACAGGGCAGTGGTGGTGGAGCGCCCACTTCTACAGGGTGGTGGTGGTGGAGTACTCACTTCTACAGGGTGGTGGTAGTGGAGTACCCACTTCTACAGGGTGGCGGTGGTGGAGCACCCACTTCTACAGGGCAGTGGTGGTGGAGTGCCCACTTCTACAGGGTGGTGGTGGTGGAGTACTCACTTCTACAGGGTGGTGGTAGTGGAGTACCCACTTCTACAGGGTGGCGGTGGTGGAGCACCCACTTCTACAGGGCAGTGGTGGTGGAGTGCCCACTTCTACAGGGTGGTGGTGGTGGAGTACTCACTTCTACAGGGTGGTGGTAGTGGAGTACCCACTTCTACAGGGTGGCGGTGGTGGAGCACCCACTTCTACAGGGTGGTGGTGGTGGAGTACCCACTTCTACAGGGCGGTAGTGGTGGAGTACTCACTTCTACAGAGTGGCGGTGGTGGAGTATCCACTTCTACAGGGTGGCGGTAGTGGAGTACCCACTTCTACAGGGTGGTGGTGGGGGAGTACCCACTTCTACAGGGTGGTGGTGGTGGAGTACCTACTACTACAGGGTGGCGGTGGTCGAGTACCCCCTTCTACAGGGTGGCGGTAGTGGAGTACCGACTTCTACAGGGTGGTGGTGGAGTATCGACTTCTACAGGGCGGTGGTGGAGTTCTGGGCTCAGTCTTGTCACAGGCCCATCTGGATCTGAACTTAATACGTTTCCAGCAACGTTTTGTTACAGGAAACACAACAGAAAGTAAAGGAGGACTAATTCATTACATGCTCTTTCAAGGTATCACTTTTATCTGGGGCAGCAGGGGCATGGTGCTTGTGGTCAGGAATAAGCGTAGCTGGTAAAAAGTCTCGATGTTTATTATACAGACCTGTTCTACACGTGGCAGTCATACTAAACAAATTCTGGATTCTAAACATTTGTAAGTTGATCTTATTTGCTCTTATTCATTAACGGGAAAAGAAAAACTAAATAGCACATAAAACAACAAGCTAAAGTCAGGCTGGATTTTTGTCTTTAACTTGGCAGAAAGAACGGCTTTGATTTTTGTGCCTGATGTTCAGATGGTCAGAATGATTATTCGCTGTCTTTCTTTCTTTCTTTTTCTTTCTTTCTTTCTTTCTTTCTTTCTTTCTTTCTTTCTTTCTTTCTTTCATCTTTCTTTCTTTCTATCTTTCTTTCCCTCCCTCCCTCCCTTCTTTCTTTTCTCTCTCTCTCTCTCTCTCTCTCTCTCTCTCTCTCTCTCTCTCTCTCTCTCTCTTTCTCTAAGACACGGTCTCCCTGTAGCCCCAGCTGGTCTGAAACTAGCTATGTTGACCAGGATGACCTTGAACTCACAGAGATCTGTCTACCTATGTCTCTTGAGTGCTGGGATTAAAGGCACTTTTTTTTTTTTTAGAAGTTTATGACTTTAAAAATTTTTATTTATTATTTTTATGTGCATGAGTGTACTCTCTGCATGAGGTTGGTGCACCTGTGTCTTGCAATGCCTCAGAAGTCAGAAGAGGGTGTCAGATTTCCCTGGAACTGGAGTTAAAGATGGTTCTTAGCTGCCATGTGGGTGCTGGGAATGGAACCTGGGCCCTCTGCAAGAGCAGTCGGTGCTCTTAACTGCTGAGCCATCTTTCCAGCCCCTGTTTTTGTTTTTTTTTTAAAGAAGCAAATTCCTTCTTCAAATTTCTTTATGTTTTGGGACTAGAATATCCCTTTGATATCCACAGCCATTTTTTCATAAAAATGAACAACGATAAACAACCATAATAAATATTTTACTCAAAGCTTGTGCTGTTCAAAGTCCTGCAGCCTTTAAATGAACATATCTTGTTAAATTTTTCATGAAGATTAAACTGAAATTCTTCAGAGAGGATGTTTTTTAGTGGGGCAAAATGTTCTAAATAAAAGATATTTGGGGTTCTTTTATTTCTCTTTATTTTGTAAATGGGATGGCTTTATTAAAAAAAGTAAACTTCTTACATGGATTCTAACACTACTGCTAAGAAGCCTTATAAAACCCTGGTTTATTTCTCTTTTAATTTTATTTTTTACATTTTAATATAAAAATAGAAATGGAAATTATACCAATAAATAGAATACTTTTATTTTTGTAGAGTAATAAGAATAGTAACTAAAAATTTCCATATAGCTGGCACTCAGTATCTGTTTTCATTAAGGTCTTAGTTAAACATCATTCATTCATAATAATGAATGAATGAATGAATGAACACTTTCTATCAGGACTAACCACTGTACTGGTTGGTTTTGTCCTCATTTGGACCCAATACCTGAGAAGACAACTTGAAGGAGGAATTATTTATTTTGGCTCACAGGTTTAGAGGATCCAGTTCATGGTCTCTCGGTCCCATGTACTTGGACAGAGCATCCTGGTGGAAGAAATGTGTGATAGAAGGGATTCTTCACATCATGGTGGACAGGAAGGGGAGGAGAGAGAGAGAGAGAGAGAGAGAGAGAGAGAGAGAGAGAGAGAGAGGAGAAAGAGAACAGAAAGTCCAATATCCTTCAAAAACATGCCCCATGACCTCTAAGATCTCACCTCCTAAAGTTTCCACAACCTCCTAGAAAAGATCCACCTGGTGGAGACCAAGCATTTAGCACCTGAGCCTGTAGGATACACTTCATATTTACGCCATAACAACTACATTCTAAACTCTGTTATTGTCTACTGTTTACCGAATGTCTTCTTTTTTGTTATAGGCTCCCACCCAGTATGTCACATTTAACTCAATTATCCTTGTATCCTTGGGCTTCTTTCTTTTGTAGAAGTTTTCCAGGCTTTCTTTATTTTGAATGACCTTGACACTTCTTACAAATACTGGCTTAGGGATTTTATAGAGTGAACTTGGGTTGGGACTTGTCTAATGCTTTTCTCATGGCTAGGCTGGTGTGAAGGTTGTGCAGAAGACCATAAAGGGAAAGCCCCATTCATACCATATCAAGAACACAGACTAGCACCATGCCATGCCCTGTTGGTAACCTTGGTCACCTGGCTAAGCTATGTTCATTGGGTTCCTTTTCTCCAAAGCTACATACTGTACTGCAGGGTATGGAAGGAAGTCAACACACACAGTGCGGACTCCTGGAGCAAAACATTCTACTCTGTTGGCAGCCTACCACACAATGTGTGCTGTACCACGCCCTAAGGTGGCGCTGACTTCCTGAGTTGCTAGAACAACTACAAGCCGTTTCCCGCTGTTGCCTTTGCATTGGGCAAACTGCGCTCCCGGGCCCGCGTTCTCTGGGCCCGCGCTTTGGGCATGCTAATGAGGCATCGGACGGTGCACCAATCCAGAGCATACCCGAACCCTCGAGACTGCTATTTAAGCAGTGCTTCTGCCCCATTTCGGGGTCCTTCTCACAAAAGAGCTGTGCACAATAAATATTACCACAGAAGAATCCTGTTGTCCGCGTGAAGTTCTTGCAGGCGAGACTACAGCGCGCGGGACACTACTCCATGTCCAAGCACAGGTGGGGATATTTATAAGCTATTTAGATTTTTTTCACAAGAGATTTGCCCATTCTTCCTCATTTTTGTATCCTCCTGCCTTATTTATTCAATCATATTAGCATAGACTCATGAGTCTTAATTTTCTGCTTTGGGCTGTAAACAATACTCTCTTTCTGTGCTGTAGATTGCTCCAGCTTTGACCACAAAGTGCACTTTCAGTTACCTTCTGTGTTGACATGTTCCAGCACCATGTTTCTATTTGAATAACTCCTTTCTGCCTGCCATTCCCAGCTGCTTGAGGCTCATCCTGACTTAGTTCCAGAATCAGCCTTCTTTAAGGAGTGTTGTTTAAATGTATCATGCGTGTCGCAGCCTTCCACAAGGTGTTCTTTCTCCCTGGATCAGGGATCCTGGAGCCTGGGTCTAAGCCCTGGTAGGGAGGGTGAGGATTTGGAAGTGAGGACTGAGAGCAATTCCACGAGGGAAAAAACTTGGTTTTATTGCTGTGATCCAGGGTTTTTATACAGAACCTTGTGGGGGGTTGGGACAGGCAGGATTTGAGGCCATATACTCCAGATCACTATAGGAATGTGACAATGCTTTGCCCAAGGCATCAAAGACAGTTGGTGTCAAGCAGGTTTTCACAGGCAAGCAAGGTATTAGCAGGAGTTCAGGCTTGGAGGCTGCTTGCTGACTGACTCTCTAAGTGCTTCTGCCAAAAGAATACCTACAGAGGAGCCTTGATTCCTTTTATTATAGGAATGGCATTAGAAGCCAAGATTTGGAGACTAGGTCTATAATACTCCTGTAATAGCTGTTTCTATGCCTTTTCGGATGACAGAAAAAGGGACTATACATACGTATGCTACCCTAATTAAACACATAGGTCTACAAACATTTCTATTCTATATGTAACAGTCTATGTAATACATGAAATAGTAGTTCATTATGATGTTAAGGAGAGAAAAGTTTTGGCTTGCTTGTTTCTTTCATCTTTCTGGTTCTATAAAGAAAAAGAGTCCATTTCAAGTTTGAAGAATTGAACTTGGCCCTTTAGTTCTCAGGTGCCTTACCCCAGCACAGCAAGGGCGCTGCACAGCCAGTCCTTGGCCAGCACCGGCTTCCTAAACGCCCTTCTCTGGGAGGCCTCCTGATTGGGCCTGCGCTGGTTTACGTGGCATGTCACGCTGACGTCATTCCTGCTGACTTCCAGCCCATTGGGTCGTTTTTCTTTACAGAACTGACTCATGCCTGATGATTTATATCTTGGTCATTATGTTTTTGTGAAAGTTCAAAAACAGGAGCCAAAACAAACTCCTAATGCATCGAAGGCAAAACTGCTGCTTTAGACTTGTCATAACTCAAATTTGTCAAGATGTAGGGGGAAAACGAATTACTTAGCTTCTGTGGGAAATAAGTTTTACATGCAAGTGGGCATGAGCCCTGTCATATACAGTGTTTACTTGGTTACAGGACTTTACAGTTTACCAAACACTTCTGCCTATGCTGGATCACTTCTTTCCTATCTTTATATTTTTTATTTTTTTTTAAAGCTAGTAAGGCAGGGATTACCTTACTATTTATGGAAAAAGAGTCTGAAGTCCATGACAGCAGCAAGTGCTGGTGGGGACATACATACACATTATTGTTGGGAATATTAAATGATGCAACACTGCACAATACCCAGGAGAAATGCAAACCTACATGTGTCTGTTTCAAAATGTTTCTGGTGGATGAATCATAAAAACATCAAAAGAACCCAAATATCCTCCAATAAATAAATGGCTAACTATGGCAGAGTCATACAATGGATACTATTCAAATACTATCAAATTATTGCTACAGTAGCATAGAGAAACTTCCAGCGCATCATGCTGGCTGGACAAAGCCTACTGTAAGATTACATTTGCATGACATTCTTAAAAAGACAAAAAAGATAAAAAAAGGGACTGGCTGGGCCTGGAGAGATGGCTCAGTGGTTAAGAGCACCGATTGCTCTTGCAGAGGACCAGGGTTTGATTCCCAGCACCCACATGGCAGCTAAGAACCATCTTTAAGCTGGGTGTGGTGGTGCACACCTTTAATCCTAGTGCATGGGAGCCAGAGGCAGGCAGATCTCTGTGAGTTCAAGGCCAACCTGGTCTACACAGTGAGTTCTAGGCCATCTGGGGCTATAGGGAGACCCTGTCTCAAAAAAAAAGGGGGGGGGACTGGCAAGATGGCTCAGTGATTAAGAGTACCGGTTGCTCTTGCAGAAGACCCAGGTTCAGTGCCAGCTTGGTAGATCACAACCATTTATTACTCCAGTTCCAGAGGATCCAGTGCCTTCTTCTGGCCTCCGTAGGTATGGCATGACATAGGTGCATTTACATTCATGCAGGTAAAACACTCATCCACATAAAATACAAGCGAATAAATTTTTTAAAAAAGATAAAGAAATCAGGTAGAAGGATAAGCTCCAAAAGGAACTCTTGGAATGAGAGAAACATTCTCTATCTTGATTATGGTGGTCATTATACAACATATACCTTTGTCAAAAGTAAAAATATATACTAACAGTGTGAAATTTTAATTATATTAGTAAAGGAAAAATCAAAAACGGAGAGTAGGTCGAAAGTGAAATTCAAAGATGCTAAATGATCTAGTAACTTGATCATTGTCACCAAGTGGAACTAGGAATTGAGCCCATATCTTTGACTTCTAACTCCAGTGTTTTTAAAATTGAGAATTGATGATTGCCTAGAAAATAAGTATTTTTCGTTTCTCTGCTCATTCATACCATCCAGACAGTGTGGACATCCTAGGCACGGAAGCACTTATCCCCCCCCCGTCCCCCCCCCCCCCGGAAGCAGAACACTCACTTTCCTACCTGGGAAGTAAATTCATACTCAAGGACTTAAATACCCAGTAGCTATTCTATGAAGGTGGAAACTGAATCTTAGTACCATGCTTCATTGTCAGAAAGATTGTTGGATGGATGGGGATGTGGCTCAGCAGTTAAGAGGGCGTACTACTCTTCCAGAGGTTCCCAGGACCCACATTGAGTGGCTATAACTCCAGCTCCAGGGGATTGGACACTTTCTCTGGCCTCCACAGGTACCCACACTTGTATAAACCTACACACACACACACACACACACACACACACGCTCAATATAAAAAAGAAATAATGTCAGAAAATATTTGAATAAAGATTTATCCACAAAGATTTAGGAATAGATGCCCTTGAAAAGATGTTCAATGCCATTAGCCATTCAGGGAAATCAAGTCAAAACCAGGAGACATCATCTCACATTTCAAATATAATTACAGTCAGAGCAACAGAGAAGAGTTAAGTTATTGATGAAGATATAGAAAGATCAGAACCCTAAAACATCACTGACAGGAATGCAAAATGGTGCTGTCCCTGTAGAAAATGGTTTTGTAACTCCACATAATGCTACAAAGCAAATTACCATATAACCTAGGAATTTCTCCTCCAAATATATACCCAAGGAAAATAAAAACATGTAAACACAAAAAAATTTGCCATAGCATTTGAAAGTTTGTTATTATTCATTGTAACTATGAAGTATAAACAATCCAAATGTCTCTTCATGGATGACTAGGCAAACAAAATATGGTATAATCACACAATGAGATATGATTCAACCATAAACAGAAATGTGTTGTTGTTACAACCTGGATGAACTTTTAAAACTTATCCCGAGTGAAAGAAGTCAAAGCATATCACAGGGCTGGAAGTGGAGGAGTACTCTCCAGCTGGAAAGGGAGCAAAAGCGCTAGCACGTCAGCTCCCTGAGCTTCAAATACATGCACTTCTGAAGTGCATGAAGTATAACTTGGTAAAACCATTACCAGAATCAAACTGCAAACAACAAATAAACAGAGAAAATGTTGCTGGAAGTGGAGAAAGATATGAGGGCAGGAGGACTGGGCATCCCAAGCTGGGGCACTGCACCTCTGGGCTGCACCCTGGCTCGTCTCTCTAGCTCTCCCATGGCTGGCTCCAGATGATCCGCTCCTATACTGAAAGCCTTCCGTCTTTGCTGGGAGTGGAGTGGCTTCTCCCTGGGGATCTCCCCAGTTATGACAACCAGGCTGAGGTCAGACAAGAAGTCAGTGTAAGGAATGACTAGGAAAGTTCATGCTACAGTCTACGGGTATAGCCACAGCAAAGCCCTCACTGCAACCCCATCTCTGGCTGAGGAGCACAGCACAGGAGTGGTGCGGACAGGATATTTTAAATTCAGTGTTTTTATCAGTCTGTTTTCTATTGTTGATAATACCACAGACCATATTATCCTTGAGAAAATGTAATAAATTGTGCTTATATAAATCTAGGTGGTATAGCCTACTGCATGCATCACTATGTATTATAGCCTATTGTGCCCAGTGTGAAAGTCTATAATAAAGCACATTACTTTACAGAATACTGTAAGATAATTTTAAAATAATAACCTATCTATATTTGTTTTTGAAACAGGGTCTCCCTGTAGCTCTGGCTGTCCTGGAACTCTCTCTGTAGACCAGGCTGGCCTTGAACGCACAGAAATCTGCCTGCCTCTGCCTCCCAAGTGCTAGGATTAAAGGCATGTACCACCACATCTGGCCCTATATACACATAAAAGTGTACAGTAAAATACTGATAGGAAATTTTCAACCTCATTATAATCTGATGGAAATATCATATCTATTATTCACCAGAATACAGGTACACTATCGTGCTTTCAGTTCACATTAATTGATCATAACATTAACTGATCATATATTCACAGTCTATTATTCACCAGAATACAGGTACGCTATTGTGCTTTCAGTTCACATTAATTTATCATAACAACACTACCTAGAGAGCAGAATTACCCTCATTTGACAGATGGGTAAATAAGTAGAAAGACCAAGTCATTTGCTTAGGATAAATAAATAGTGCAACTGGGATCAACTCCATGAGCTCAAACTCCAGCGCTCTGATTCTGAGGGGTGCTGTCAATCATTTCCTCTGACTTTTGTTTCCTGGGGCAGAAACCGATGTTCAGAGCAGCTAAGAGATTGTTCAGCACCACACAGGTGGGCAGGGGCAGAACGCAGCTTCCAGGCTCCTATTCCCATTATAAGTTCCCTTGGTCTTCTTAGTAGAGAAATAAAAAGAAACTCTGAAGTCAGGATCTTATACTACAGCTCAGAGTTATCAAACATGAGTCCCAAACTACCCCAAGCAGGTGGGTCTGTACTGTCTTCTTAAGACAGAAGTTTTTGAGATCCTCAAGGATTTGTGTAGATGATAAAATACTCTCTCTCTCTCTCTCTCTCTCTCTCTCTCTCTCTCTCTCTCAGTTTCATCTTCTACAAGGAGGGTCCGCAGGTCCTTCACACAACACTATCTATCATGTCTGTCATATTTTAAAGCCCCCTTTTCTTAGGGCGGCTTTCCCAGACCCGACTCCCTCATTTTGGTTTTTTTTCACTGTGTCCTTTAAGGAAGGGTCTTTTTTTGTTTGGATCTCCAGGGTTTGGGTACTTAGTCTCAAACTTAAACATCTAGAACGCTGGACCAGTCCACCGCCTTCTCTTCTTTAGGTAGAGATTCTCAACTTGTAAGGAGGAGATGGCCATCTTGGCTGGGAACGTGTTCTTAATGTCTATATCCACAACAGATGTTTTTATTCATGCTAACAACTATATTCTGATATGTCAATTCAGATTGAATGTGAATATGAGGTTTTTACATTTAACATTTGAAAGAGGCCTGGGTTAAGAACATTGGAGAGGCTTCCAGTCCAGTTTCAGTATTTCAGGATCCAGCTACAGACAGTGGAACCAGCAATGATTTCAGCACCGTTATGCAGCATTTTGCTACTTGTTCAGAGTCCACATATGTGTGTTGAAAAATTCAAAATGTGGTCCCCAAATTTGAATGGTTCCTATGTAGTGAAGGCATCAAGATTCTGAAAATATGATGGTTATTTGAAGCTAGGAACATTTTCTTATCTGTTCTAAAAGTAAGTGATCCTTATTTTCCTTCTTAGCTCTTTATTGCATGCTTGACTGTGGGTTGTCTCTGAAAACACACTCACCTACATTCTCTCTTGTAATTCTTACAACACCCCTATGTGTTAGGTGGGCGCTGTTTGCACCATTTCACAGAGGAGGACAATAGTTAGGACAATTTGGCTGCAGTCCGCAGGAGGCAGCAGCGGACCTGGGATTTGACTTCAAACTTCCCAGGCAGCACTCTGGTCCCAAGTGGCTGCCTTGTGCACTGTGTAAGGGGTGCTTTCTGCACTTGTCCAGTCTTTGCCATGTGCTGTAGAATGCAGCAATGAGGCTGACGTGTGAAAAAGACATGCAGGATTAATGGGGGAAACAACAGGGCATGTCCATTGTGGGAACAATCTCCAGTGTGGGTAACGTGAGACTCCCATAAGGACCCACTGAACAGTTAAGACAATGGAGCTGTCTCTGACTATTACCATGGGGACAAGGAATACATCTGAAAGTCAGATGAACAAATGCAACAGGAAAGGAGTGGCTCAACCATAAGCCAAAGTACACTGTTTGCTTCTGTGTGGACTGTTATTAGCAGAATATCTGCTTCTCTCATTGGCACAAGTTACCTTGACCACCTTGTAAATGTCTTCCCTTGTTTGGAATAAGAACCACGACTAAATCTCATGCATAGCTTGAAATTCAATCTTGACTACTGTTACATTTTAAAATAGCAAGAAGTAAATGTTTTTGTGATGTTTATGTGATTTTGATAAAATCACACTGTAAAAGGCAAGAAAAAATATTTTAAAAAGACAATTTCAGGGGGATTGGAGAGGTTGCTTAGTGGCTAGAGCACTGACTGGTCTTGCAGAGGACCTGGGTTCAATTCCCAGCACTCATATGGGGGCTAACAATCGTCTGTAACTCCAGTTCCAGAGATCCGATGCCCTTTTTTGACCTCCGCAGACATTGTACAAGATACCTGGGTACCTACATGCAAGCAATATACTCATACATATAAAATAAAAAAAATATTTTTAAAAAGAGAATTTCATACGATATTTTCAGTGAATTGAGCTTGCTTTGTCACCTGTTGTTTGGTGAGCAGCCCAGTAGGGAAGCCTCTTTGTGTTTAGGTGACAGCGGAGACTATCAGTTAACTTACTGGAAGAAGTAGGTTTCAGAGGAAGGGTGCTGACAAAGTTGTTAAACCCAGTGGAGGTAGAAGAGGAAAGCTGACTGATCATGTATCTGAGCAATGTCATTTTGAAATTCGTTTTGGCCCCCAGAGTATAAATACTCTTCAGTATTTTTGTTAGGATTGCCAGAAAACCGGCAAGTGCTCACTTTCTTCGGCCAACAAAAGCATGACTCTCTGTGCAAAAATCTTCTGCACATTTATAAACAAGAACATTTAGAAAATCCCCTCTTGCTGAGAGATATGACAACAGATATGTTTAACTGGGCTGTAAAATAAAGCAGATACTATGAATGCTATCGGTGCATCAAGAACAGGGAAAGCTTTTCCGTCTCTTCGGCCACAGGCTTACATTTATGTCTTCCCATCCCCTGCATACCTTCCCTGTCTTGTGTAAGGCATGTGCAAGGTTTGCACCTTTGTTTCCTCCACTGCCTCAAGCAAACCTTCCCTCACCCATTCTCTACATTTCCTCAAACCACATGCACCTTCATTTCCCAATGCCATCTACTGTGATGGTTAGTTTTAAATGCCAACTTGCCACAACCTATAAGTTGCCTGGGAAGAGAGTCTCGGTCGAGGAATTATAGAGATTAGGTTGCCCGGAGGGCATGTCCATGGGGGACTATCTTGACAGCTGATGGGCCCAGCCCGCTGCTGGCAGCACCCATTCCCCAGGCTGAGCCCTGAACTATATAGGAGTGAAGAAAGCTGGTCAAGCAAGCAGGTAGGTGGCATGGATGCATTTGTCTCTCTCTGCTCTTGACTATGGATGCAGTGTGTGAGCAGCTGGCTGAAGCTCTTGCTTTTGTGAAATCTCTGTCAGGATAACTTAATCTGGAATCGTAAGCTGAATAAACCCTTTCCTTCTCTATGTTGCTTTTTGTCAGGATTTTTGTCACAGCAACAGAAATGAAACCACAATACCTATTTGAATAACAAAAGCTTTCCTTCCTCAGAGACTCTTCCACTTGGGAAAAGACCACTGCATGGCTTGGATCAGGACTTGGCCCACTTTTTTCTTTGAAAGGATGCATGACAGATGTTTTTGATTCCGTGAACCATTTAACCTTTTTTGCAACTGCTCTGCTCTACCACTGCAGCACAGATAGCACACGAACAAGGGAGCATGGCTGGGTTCCAGCCAGAGCTCGTGGGTGAACACTGGAATTAGTTTCTTATAACACAAAATATTATTCTTCAAAACCTGTTCTTGGCTCATAGGATGCGCAAAAACAGATGGTGGGATGGAAGTGGTTTGATCTAGGTTAAACTTCCCACCCAAACCATGATTTTTTCCCAGCTTTAGAGCCAGACAGCCAGACAGCAACCTATGAGCAAACTACTCAGCCCCCTTTCACAGTTGGGGAAAGAATCTTTTGGCCAAATACATTGCTAATAATTAAAGGGGGGGGGCAGGATTTGAACCAGTAATGTCTGAAACATACCATATGCTCTTGACTACCCAAGATGGCCTTTGTGACTATCTGAATAGTGCCATGGGTGTCCCACTGACTCCAAATGTCCTGTCTGGGAAACCTCTCATCCAGCCTCTCAGTGAGTCACAAGTGCACTGGAATTCTTTCTACTAAACATCTAGGACCATTTTCTTCATTTCCTCACCTTCTCTTTGTTATCTAATGCAGTTTGCTGCAACTCTCTTATGCTGGATCTCCCTGTATCCAGTTCCATCCACAATCTGTAATGTACCATCCTGCCCAGGACATCTGGCCAAGCCAGATGCCCCATCTGAGATGCCTTCTCTGCTGTCTCCCTCTGTGCCAGATGTCCACTTGGCCTCCTGGGTACTGTTCAGCTTTTACTGACCCGGAGCCCTCGTCCTGGAAGGGATGGGGAGTGAGCCTCTCAAATGTTGGATGCTTTACCTCAGATTGCCATAAACATCGAACCCCTCTGTGGATCCTACATGTAACAACTAGTTATAATGAGTCCTAATGAAACTTACCTTCTGGGTGCCACAAAGGTTCTGATATGAGAGACTTCCTTGCCTTCCCACCCATAGAACAAGGAGAAATGTGACAATGATGAGGTCGCTCCCCAACTGTAAATTGGAGACAACTACTGTAGAGGTAATCTCTTATAAAACCGGTAAAACTGCTTTCTTTAATTGACTACTAGACATGGGAACTGTGGAAGGGATTACTCTCTGTTCAGAACCAAATATAATACTAAAGTCCTAGGGCTATGCACTCAGGCAAAATATATTAATACAGGAGCTCTGACATCAGCAATGGATTGTTCTACCAGGTGGATGTTGGCCAGGGGATCCAAGGCCCCACAAAAGGTAAGGGCTCCTTGCCTCTAAGTTGGGATACCTACAGGAGGAGAGGCAATAAGACCCTGCTGCCGAAGACCTGACGTTAACATGGGAGGGATGTATTGAGACCACACATGCAAGTGTACAGATGGCCTCTGGAATGCCAGAGAGTGTTACCAAAGGCCACTAAACCAATAAAGCAAATATGGGTCTCCCTGAGTCAAGCAAGACTCCACCGTCAGCACCAGCTACACCTCACCTGCCTGGAAATACTGTGCAGCAGAGGCAGCCATGTGCCTGTATATCCCAAATCTAATTGGCTATTGGCTCTCCCCTTGGAGAAATAACCCATGGCTGATGCCACAAGCTTACATCCTCTACAGGTTAGGAGATGTTATAGGCACGAGTAAACAACGCTGTATATTTAACAGGGAGAAAATTTGTAATTCATGGATTACATACCAAACATGTGTTTATGCTAAAGTAAACCCTACCATAGACTTTAGTGCTGCTTAAATACCATATATATCTAATTGCTTGTTCTTCATTAGAGATCGAAAGGTTATCTGGACAAATGTCAGCCCATGGAAGGAGAAACAGCCAGAATTGGACCAGAGTCAAGTCAACAGCTCCAGACAGAGTGGACTGTTTTACTTACTCACCTGTGCCCCTTTTCTAAGATACCTAGGGAAGCAACTCTGTGGAAGAGGGCTGGTTATGGTAGAAATGTAGGCTGCTCGATTTTGGGGGTGAATGTGTGGAAAACTACAAGCATGTAGTCCCTGGACCACTCATTTGATCAAGCTTGATTGAACAAACAACCTGTCACCCCCACTGATGGTGGGGCTTAGGTGTTTGGGCACAACAGCCTGCAGATAGGGTTTTTGCATGAAGGGGATGCTTTGTACTCATGGATTAATCACTATATAGCTAAAAATGAAAAAAAAAAAACTGAGAGAGAAGATGCATACAGTTATGGCAGAATGCATGATCTGGGTGGGGGGGAGGGAAAGGGATTGTAGGCCTGAACTGAATTGAAAAAATGTATGGAAATGCACAAAGCATCAATAAAAACTAATTCAAAAAAAATGTTTTTTTTTATGGTTACTTATGTGTATTTTTTATGTTTTTTTTTTTTTGGTCTTTTTGAGACAGAGTCTCCGCTGTAGCCCCAGCTGTCCTGGAACTCACTCTGTAGACCCAGGTCTGGCCTTGGACTCACAAAGATCCGCTGCGCTCTGCGTCCCAACTGCTAGAATTAAGGCGTGTGTTCACCATGAAGTGACCACATGTGTATCTTTTGTTTCATCATATAATTGAATATTATATATATATATATATATATATATAATATATATATCTGTGTAGTTTTTTTTTTTTTTTTGAGTCAGGGTCTCCTTTAGTCCCAGCTGGCCTGCACTCACTCTGTTAGACCAGGCTGGCCTTGAAACTCCACAAGAGAATCCACCTTCCTCTGCTCCTGAGTGCTGGGAGTTAAAGGCATGTGCCACTGTGCCCGGCACTAAAGATGGTTTTTTAGCCACCATTGGTGGTGCTGGGAACGAACCTGGGTCCTCTGCAAAAGCAGTCAGTGCTCTTAACTGCTGAGCCATCTCTCCAGCCCCATGTCTTGGTAGTTTTAAGAGAAGTATATTCCACACCACTATGGAGAAAGGTTAGAAACAAAGTTCTAGTTTAAATATATTCATGAAATGTTAGAAAATTCAAAGCATTTTTCTTAGGACTGGGCAAATAGCTCAGTTGACAGAGCTTTCTTAGCATTCATGAGACCCAGTCTGTATACCCAGCACCAGAATAAAAAATGTCTTTTTCACTTGGGAGGGAGAGACAGGTGGATTTTCGTGAGTTCAAAGCCAGCCCAGTCTACAGAGTGAGATCCAGGACAGCTGGGGCTACAGGGAGACCTTGTCTGGAAAAGACCAAAAAAAAGTCTTTCTTTCTGGGCAACTTTAATATGAATTGGGTTGCCTGGTGGAGGAGACATGGGTAGTCCCTAAAGAAGTGGAGGCATGACAGTGGTTGTGGGAACCTAGGGAATGAGGAGAAGGGTGCAGGGGCCGGAGATGTTCATGGATGCCTTGGCTGTATTTAGTCCAGGGCCAGTCCTGCATGCTTTCTCCCCTGATGATGTACACACAATTTTAGTATCTGTATAACTTTTAAACTATGAGGTGTGATGAGAAGGAATGAAACTTGTGCCTGCGTGAGGCTTCTGGAATTTGAATCATGGGATTCAGACCTCACTGTGTAAGACCACATGGTCAGACCCCTGTGCCAGGGCAAGCGAGACCTAGACCTCACTATCCTCGGCATCTGTCCTGCTCTGACCTGCAATGGAATGTTCAGCCCTTTCCTCGTTCCTTCCCTGCCTCTCCAGGGACTTGTGGGTAGGCTGCTTTGGCAGCTCAAGGCCTAGGCCTACCTCCTTCCTGCCCACAGGACTTCCCAAAGTTGGATCTTTAGTGAGCACTGGCTCCGAGGCACTCAGTATTTTAGTGAAATGCTCAAATGGGAGAGTCCCAGTGTACACTGATGTAACAAATAACACAAAGATCCTCAGTGAAAAAGCAACTCACTGAATACTGTTTGCTCACTGTGGCTTATGTGCTAGACACGGTCTCTACACAGAATGCACGCCAATATTCCACAGGACTTGTGCTTGGAGACCATACCCTGGTCCCCTGGGACTGCTCTGAAAGCACTCAAACAGCATTTTGTGCCCACATTACACGATAAGTATTTATTTAGCAATAAATGCAATATTTTATGTACACAGAAGGCTTTGGGAGTTAGCGGAAGCCACAGTTCCATTTTGGCTTAGCCACCTTGGGCAAAATATATATAGCCTTTACCTCAGTTTTCTCGTTTTCAAAATAAAGCGCTGGGGGGTGGTTAACCTTGATGTCACATTTTCTTCATTTAATTTTACTATCATCGCAGTATCCCCGTGCATCTTCTGCAGATTGCTTCAAATCTCTTCAGCTGGTCTTGATTGGATTGCTTGGATTGCGAAGTGTCTAGGAGGTGGGGCCTGTGTCTTGTCCCAGCTTCCTCCTCTCTGTTTCCTGGACACCATGATGTGAACTCAGCTGCTTCACCATGCCTGTTTAACAAGGGTGACTCAAACCTCTGAAACTATGACACAAAATTAACCCTACCTTCTTTAAGTTGTTTCTGTCAGGCATTTTGGTCACAATGATGTAAAAATAACAGTGATTCCTACTCTTCAGTGTCATTTGAAGTCTAAATGTGATAAAGAATGTCAAGTGTTTCCAGTTGACTTAGCTCGAGGCACAGAATCAAGTACCACTCCATCATCTTCTCCATAATCATCATCATCATCATCAAAAAATAAATGAAAGGACTGGGGCTGTAGTTCAATGGAAGAACACTTACTTAACATTCATAGAGCACCAGTGCTTTCAAAAATATATATTATTATACAGGAAAAAGGATATAACTGGAAATAATCATATTAAGTGAATTAGGCCAGTATGAGAAAGATAAATATGTATTTTCTCTCAGACATGGTTCCTAGATTGCATATAGCTCCATACAATTATGTATGTATATATGACATGAAAGTAGAAGCCAAATTATCTAGAATAACAAGGTGAACTGACAGGAGAGGGAAGGTAGAGAAAGGGGAGGGGAGGGGAGGGAGATGGAGGAGGTGTTCAGGGTCCAATATATTCATGTATAAAATGTTCTTATGTAATACAGTATCAGGTACAATGAATATATACAATGAAAAACATGTTTTAAAAATATTTTAAGAATCAGATAAATAGTATGTAAGGTTCTATCAGTCAATGAAAGAAACTGCTAAAATTTTGGCAAATATTTTACTATCTATGTGAATGTACATCAAACTATATATTCACAAACACAAACGTATTTAATAAAATTGGATCAAACCAAGTATGTACTGTTTTTCATTCATTAAAATATTGTATTGTATTAGTGGGAACACAGTTATGTATCAGTTGATATAGTTTTACATGATTAAAAGTTAGATATTGTTGGGATGGAGAGATAGCCTAGCAGTTAAGAGCACTGACTGCTCTTGCAGAGGACCTGGGTTCGATCCCCAGCACCCACATTGTGGCTAAGAACCATCTGTAACTCCAATTCCAGGAGAACTCCAGTTCCAGGGGAATCCAAGACCCTCTTCTGACCTCCGTGGCATTGCACGACACGGGTGCACAGACCTACATGAAGACAGTACATTCATACACATACAAAAATAAATAAAATTAAAAAAGTTAGATATTGTCAAACAGTTGTCAGATTAACCAGTCCTTCCCTTTTTTTGATAGAATAATTTCCTTCCATATCTATTATTCATGTAGCTTTCATGAGTACCTCAAGTTATGCCTACAGTGAGAATAGAGAAACATTTTTTGGATGACTGTAGACAAAGAAGACCAAGTAGAATGTTTTGCTTCTCATCCACCTGTGCCCCTTTTCTAAGCCTAGGGAACAATCTGCGGAAGAGGGGGCGTGGTAGAATGTAAGGGCTTCGATTGGGGTCAATGGTGAAACTACAACAATATAGACTGGACACTCATTTGATCAACTTGATTGAACATACAAGCCCCCTCTTTCAGGATGGTGGGACCCATGAGCTGTGTGGGTTTGGGCACAACTGCTTGCAAATTGGTTTTACATGAAGGATGCTTGTACTCACAAATTATCACTTATTGTTAAAAAAATGAAAACAAAACAAAACACAAAAAGCAGAGAAAGATGCAGAAAACTTACGACAGAATGCATGATTTGGGATCGGTAGGGTGGGGTGGGGTGGGGGGAAGGGAAGGGGATATATGCCTGAACTGAATTGGAAAATGTTGTATGAAATACACAAAGCATCAATAAAAAAAAAAAAAAAAAAAAAAAAAAAAAAGGAAAAAAAAATTCTTCCTGAGGGGGGCTGGAGAGATGGCTCAGTGGTTAAGAGCACTGACTGCTCTTGCAGAGGACCCGTGTTTGATTCCCAGCACCCACATGGCAGCTAAGAACCGTCTTTAACTCCATTTCCACTCCACTCATACACAGAAAAAATAATAAATAAATAAATGTTTTAAAAAAATAAAAATAAATGTGTCTGAGCATGATTTAATATTCACATTGTTGCAAGGATTAAATAATAAAGTGAAGTTATCAACACATTAAAAAAAATTCTTCATGAGGAAGGGACTTATTGTTCAAGGCCAACCTAGGGAACAGTCTCTAGTAGTGTGCCAGAGGCTTTCTTTTTTTTAATTTTTAATTTCTTATTATTTTTTATGTGTATGAGTGTACTGTCTGCATGTAGGTTTGTGCACCCGTGTCGTGCAATGCCGCAGAAGTCAGAAGAGGGCGACGGATTCCCCTGGAACTGGAGTTAAAGATGGTTCTTAGCCGTCATGTGGGTGCTGGGGATCGAACCTGGGTCTGCCAGAGGCTTTCTAGTAATTCCAATTTGGATGTTCCTACCAAAAATTTGAATAAATATATGAGATATTTTTATGAAACCTAAATATGAAAAAGTTGGTAGTAACAACTAATTCAATACAAAGCTGAATTAAGATTCTATTTTGATAGACTTCAGTGCTCCAAAATTAAAATTCAGAAGTTAAATATGTTTATGAGGAGATTTTCTTTTGCCTTAAGAAGACTTTTAAAAGTCTCATCATAATGGGCCTGTTGAAATAAAGTTTGTCTTTGAAGTTTTTATCAAAAGCTGAGTAAGAAGCTAAAGGAATTCCTACATTTGGTGAATGATGTGTGCTCATGACCTTACCCTCAAACCTTGAGGGTAAGTTCATAACTGTGCTGAGAAAAAGCCTTTCTTTCTACCCTCCAAAGCTCTGAGCCTTAGACATGCTCAAGGGAGCTGTGCCTTTTGACCTTTCTCTTCAGAGCTCTCATGAATACAGTCTTTGTCTCTCACTTGGCATGAAACACTCCATTATCATTTATTGAGAACCTATCCTGTCCTTTTACATATATTATCTTAAGTGTCACGATAAAGTTATCACAGTTTATACGTGAGAAATATGAAGCTGAAATCAGTTTATAAAATTTACTTGTTGCATTAGATACTGTTCTCATCAATGTGACCAAATACCTGACAAAAAGCATAGCTCATGGTTCATAGGGGGATACAGTCCATCACTGTGTGGAAAGCATGGTGGTGGGAATATGAGGCATCACATTGCACCCACAGTCAGGAGGCAGAGGAAGGCGAATGCTGGCATTCAGTCTGGGACTCCAGCCCATGGCACACTGTCACCCACATTCAGGGTAGGTCTTCCCACCTTGTTAAGCCTCTTCCTTCTTAGCCCATGGGATAGTATGAATCTTCAGGGCAGATCTTCCCTCCTTAGTTATACCTCTCTGGAAGCACCCTTATATATTCCCAGAGGTGTGTCTCCTAGGCAATTCCAAATCAAGATGACAATGAAGATGGTTCACATTTGTGAGAAAGCTATGGGACCCAGGCTCACACCCAGACTTCACAACAGAATCATCTTTGTCCCACTAACCCTGAACACTTGCTGACTGCTATGCATCCTCTAATTGTTAGTGCTTGGGATTGGTTTTTCCTCCAAGTGTACATTTATTCAGTACTTTAAATCTTACATTCCTTGAAATAGATAGTAAATTCTTCAATAAAGGCATGTTTTACTTTTCTTTGTATTTCTAACAGCACGTGTTTCAATAAATAATTAATAACAGGTAGCATCATGCATTCATTAAATATTTATTGAAACATGTATTATATATCTGATACTGTGTAAAAAGAGACATAGCCATGAACAAGTTAGAAAAATTTCTAAAGGGAAAGGAACAAAAAGTCAAAGGTGTCCTTGACTTCTGAGCTAAGATATGATCAAGAGAAGCCTGCAGCTATCGTGTGACCCAGGGAAACAGGTCCCAGGCAGACAGAACAAATACAAAGGCTGTGTGGAGGAGACTAGAGCACTAAGTTCAGGGAAGAGAATGAAGTTGTGTGTGGTGAGACCAGAACCAGAGAGATGATGGGTGGCACAAAGCAGGATTGGAAAAGCAGAAAGGAGAAAACTCTTGCGGGGTCTTGAACCATTAGGGGTTCTTTCAGTGAAAGAAAGAAAATGATGTTTACACTCATAAAAGATCACTCTGGGGGCTGGGTAGAGAGTTGACTCCGAGGTATGCCAGCCAGCTTGAGAGCAGGGGGAGGTGATGCCTCCAAGGCGATGGCAGATGAAATGAGAAAGGCTTGTCCAGTTCGGGGTGCTCTTGCTAAGGGCAAATGGGATGTGCAGATGGTTCAGATGTTCAGGGTTCAGGGAATAGCTCCTAGGTTGCTGGCCTGAATATCTGGGAAGAGAGCAAAGCTATTAATGGAGATGGTAAAAGTTGGTTGTGTCGGTGAAGGAGGATGACACTGGGTGCTCCGTGAACTGGGAGGGAAGAAACAATAGATCTCTTTTGGCCATATTTGAGAGCTTCCTAGACATTATTAGAACATAAAATCTGCTGGGCATGGTGGTGCATGCCTTTATTCCTAGCACTTAGGAGGCAGAGGCAGGTGGATCTCTGTGAGTTCAAAGCCAGCCTGGTCTACACAGTGAGCTCCAGGCCAGCTGCGACTAAAGGGAGACCCTGTCTCAAAAAGACAAAAACAAAGGCTTTACCTACATTGTTCTATGATATACCCTTGTGCACAAAGCAGCAGTTAGTACATAAATTGGTACCAAAAAGTGCCCAGGAGAGGCACTGAGAAGACAGTTGGATTTATGACTGTTTAAATCTTTTGGGCAAATGCAGATCCTCAGAAAAGCATAAATACATTCCTCCCTGGCTCTTACATGTGGAGTAAAGATCTCTGAGACAGTGGTTTTTCAAAGAGCTGAATTAAATATCCTAATAGGGTCAGTTAATGCAGTCCAGAGAGAGGCTCAAAATCCCAGTCTCTGACTAAAGCTTACATAATCTTTCCCACGATGTTCAAGGTCATTAAGGTAATCTGATCACAGAGGACCAGGGCTTTGAGTAACCACTGCACAGTTTCCTGAGTCACTTTTACTATTTCTGATAATAACCATGTAGTTATTATTATGATAGTGGTAATAATACATACATCAAAATTCTTGAGTATTTTCCCGTTTCCATCAGAACCATTCTTATTTCTACCAGTCTCAAGGGGAAGTGTTACCCTGATGCTTGCTTTAAACAGAAGAAAGCAGTTCTCCAACCGAATCTCCCTGTGTCTCCCAGTGGGAAGGAAACATCGCATTTTCAACATCAGGAAGAGAGGCTGGGCTGAAGTGAACAGCATGTTGAAATCAGAAGCCTATTGGAAAGAAAATGTTTTTATTCACAGTAAGACAACCAAGTTCAGGGATAAAGACTCTTTCTCTGGAACATAGCTTGGGAATCCAGAGCACCCAAGTTTAAATCCTAGCTCTCAAAGTACAGATCATTTCTTCATTGGGCCTGGGCCTCACTTGTTAGGTGGTTGGTGATCAGAGTAAAAAAGCTGTATTGCAATTTGTTATCAATAGTGATTCTGAAAAAATGCCCATTTAAAAATGGATGTTACTGTTAGTGGGGTGCTGTTTTGACTATGCCCAGGCAATGTGACTTTTGGGGTGAAGGGAATCTCTGAGGAGGTATGAGCCTTTGGGGAGATGTGCTTCTGTCAAGGAGAAAATCGGTCTTCCAGTGAGCTGAAAGTTTATTTCCTCCAGAGTTTACCAGCCCCTTCTACATGTGTATTTATTTGAGGAAGCAAGTTTTTATAGCAGCTCTGAACAGATGACTTTCTTGGCTGTCTGCTTTTATTAAATAAGGGAAAGACTGATAGGAAACACTTTTCAATACAGTTGAATAGATAGGTTCAAAATTATTTTCTCCAAACTTTTTTCTTTTTTTTGGTCTTTTGGAGACAGGGTCTCCCTATAGCCCCAGCTGACCTGGAACTCACTCTGTAGACCAGGCTGACCTTGAACTCACATAGATCCACCTGCCTCTGCCTCCTGAGTGCTATGATTAAAGGCGTACACCACCAAGCCTGGCTTAAAGACGGTTCTTAGCCACCATGTGGGTGCTGGGAATTGAACCCGGGTCCTCAGCAAGAGCAATTGGTGCTCTTAACTGCTGAGCCATCTCTCCAGCCCTCTCCAAACATTTCAAATGAAAAACAATAATTCACTGCCATGCTGTGCTCTGTGTTCTTCTTGCTATGCAGAAATGGTCTGTCCTCAGCTCCAGGCACACAGATTTCAGGATGTTAGAATCTGTTGCTGTGATGTTAGAATCTGTCATGTGGGAAGTATGGGAGGAATTCTGGGGGACTCCGTTCAATTGCTTTTTTTTTTTCTGGGAAGATGCCTAATTTCTCTCATTTGTCTTTTCTATTGGAGTGAAACTGCACTTTGGCTTCCTTTATAGATAAATGCCTCCTGACCTGCCAAACAGACACATTGGTAAGATCTACCAGTGGAAGGAATAAGCAAGAACAGAGTATTGTTTGGGGCCAGCAAGTCTATGTGGCTGAAGGAAGCAGGTTGGGGAGTCACATGGCTGGGGACACACAAGAGGGACAGCCAGGTCCCTGAGCTGCTGGGGTCCCAGTGTTACTAAGGGCTTCAACATAGGGCTTATGACCGGCCCTCACACAAGCTGGTTTGGAAGAGGAGCTCAAACAAACGGTCTTGCCACTTATTGCTCAATAAGCAAAGATTATACTCTCCAGATATAGGAAAAAGTAGAGCTGCCCACTATCTCCTGAAGCTGAATATGACGCCCCAGCAGAGATATCAACTATCTGTGACACGGAAGAGGGTCTGGTAGTAGTGTGAGGAGTGGCAGCTGTGAAGGCCAAAACACAGTTTAGGGATGGAGCCTGAGACCCAGTCATCACAGGTGAATGGTATGACAAGGGAAAGGGCCATGTCAAAGAGGCATGAGGTCTGCAGACCAGGGACTCGGTACTGTGACTCTAGGATGCTGCCCATTTATTTACCTAGTGTTTCATCATGGACATGGTTAGAAAATGGGGCAAGAGAGAAACAGACAAGGGGGATCTTCACCTCTACTCCTCCTCAGCTGCTGTGAAATCTGTGGCAAAGAAGACTCAGGGAAAATGCCTTTGTCTCTTCTTAAAAAGATAAATGGTTTGGAAATTTATTGTAAGGGGAGAAAAAAGTAAGATCAAAGAGGATGGTGGCTAGCTGTGGGAGGAAGGGAAAGAGGGCAAAAAGTACAGGGTTTGAGACTGTCTGAAGACGCTTCGTGTGGGCAGGAAGTGAGGCAGCTTATCCAGAAAGGAAAGAGAAAACACCAGCTCCTGTGAGCTCTAGGTCAGGACTATGGCCCGAGAGACCATCCAGTCTAAGAAAGAGGGTCGGGAAAGATCTGTCTCCCACGCAGGGCTGGCTGGATCAGTACAGATCTGACTCCCACCTGCTGAAGGACCTCCCCCTCCCACGGGCTTCTAGATATTTTCAAGGAGAAAGACTTCCTGTGCCTCTTTAATGTGCACCTCAGCCTCCTAGGGCAGGAGAAAGGAGTTTGGGAAGAAATGCCGTCAGTGATTCATCTCCTGGCCTTCCTTGGTCTCAGCCAAACCTTTCCAGTTGTTTCATGGATGTTCTCTGAGCTGCATTTCTGCCATACTTTCCTAAGAACAGACATTTTGCAACATTGCATCAGGACTTGTCTTCTCTTTCCCCCTCACTGGAAGATAAGTCCTTATGTACAGAGTTGTTAGAATGTGGGGGGAAACTTCTAGCTCATGAATGTGCTCTGCTGGCAATTGGGAGCGAGCTACCTCACTATGCTCATGACAGAAATTGGCAGACTGTCTTCCTGTTGGGATGTCCCTCCTGCCCCAAGATTGTCCTCCCATATCTGTCTGTTACCCAAGGCCCAGCCCCAGGCTCCAGAGCTGAGCAGTAGGGGCTCTGATCACCCACCTTGGCACCTCCACCGCACTGTCTGTAGCACTCACCCTGAATGTACTTTCTGCCTTTTTTGGTAGTTATTTGTGTCCGCGCCTGGTAGCTTCTGGCAGCTGCAGACTGTTACTTACTTTTCTTAGAGCTCATCCACCAACTGCCCTGCTTCTGAGAAGTGCTGAATAAATGGAACAGAATGGCTGACTGCACCAATAAATGCATCTGTCCCCCAGGATAAGGATTCTGCAATGGGCTGGCATTCTCTTTCTTCTGTTTAAGATCCTATAATGTTCTAAACGATAGTTTCCTTTTATTGAAGGAAAGCATATCTAATTTTGACAGAACCAATGTATGGCTTGATGATGTCAAGTTCTGCAAACTATTGCTAATTCTTTATTTTTAAAAATATGTTTGGGGAAAAAAACAGGAAAGGCACATAGAGGTGCACATTAAATATGCCTTGAGTAAATTATTGAATGAATAAGGGACTAGTAGCAGAAGTCTAGATAACCGGCAATGAGACAAAAAGTAGAAATATAAAGAGGAATAAGAATGGATAAATGCATAGGAGATTTAAAAAAAGAAGCAGAGAATAAGGAAGAAGGAAAGGGGACCTCGGGCTGACTGAATTCTGAGTCTGCAATTCTAGTTTTACTAGAAAGTTGGATTCTGGATGGATCTAGAAGATATTATGTTGAATGAAGTATCACAGTGCCAGAAAAACAAACGATGAATGGCATCCCTCATCTGTGGATGCTAGCACCAAGTACCTAGTTGTAAGGTAAACTAAGCAACCTTCATGTTATGTTCCTCATGATCTGAAAACAAATGTGCTCTTGTATTGTGAATCCCTTAACAGGTTCTAGAATTAAGTTACCATTTATTTTCAGACTTAGGCAGTTTGAGTATATGGGTGGAGGGTATGTAAGCACAAAATCAAAAGAATGAGGGGAAAAAAAAAGTTTGTCATGATATGTCTAACCACAGTACCTACCTTATGGGAGTGCTTCTTAGTATTTCTTATACAAGGCTGCTTGAGCTTTTGTCCAAGCCTTTTCTGAAATACTATACAGTAGTTAAAAGTATCAGGTTGGTGTAACTTAGCTTTTCTGGATCCTTAACAACCATACTTAAGGCCCATACCAATTTGGCCGAAGGACCTAAGGGATAACTGTTCCTTCCCCTCAGAGGTCTACTAAGTCTCAGAGGAATATGCATTGGGGCATCTCTTGAAATGTCCTGCAAATGTGGGTCACCAGTCTTCCTGTGTAGGGAGGTCTTGGAGATCCTCTAGTGGGACTTCATCCAGTGTCTAGTCTATAAAGAGGAAAATGCTCATGGTTCAAAAAGAGAAGCCTGGTTTAGCAAGACCTGTCTCTGTCCTTGAGTGGATGGAACTGGTGATTGAAAAGCCAAAAGGAGCCAGGGGCTCCCCCCCAAAAAAAAAACCTGGGAACAAGATCCTCAACTGACCTAGAGAAAACAAAAACCTTGGTTAGTCTGGGCTAACAGTATGGCCTTAAGCATCCAAAATGAAAGTATAACCAGAAATAAGTAATTAGTAAGGCCTGAGAAATTGTACTTCAGGGTATAAAATTTGAGGTTAAAAAAAAAAAAAAGAGAACAGTTGTTTTGCCTGTCTTACTGGCAAGTGCAGCTACCCTGTGGTTGCCACTGCTTTTGCCATTCTTCAAAGACATGAGACACAGCTTTTAAACTTTCCAATATAGACTGAAGACTCATGTCTCTCCAAGAATCCTGCAAACCTTCAGTGCCAGATGGGGACTTCTGAGACATCCAGCTTGTGGACTGATCTACTACTGGGATTTCAGCATCTTCAGAGTATTGAATGTCATTGTTGGACTACTGGGCTGTATCACGGAGACCAGTGCAGGAGGATCAAGACAGGACATGCTGCTTATTGGACCTCATTTGGTGACCAGTATGGAGCACAAGGGCAGTACTGATGGTTATTTGGGCTTCCCAAGGAGGAGCCTACAAACATGACATCTTTTAGCCTAATAAAAAAAAAAAAGAAAAAAAGAAATAATAAGCTGAAAATGCTAAAAGATATATGTGGCATGCATATATGCATATTTGGAGTGATGCAGATTGGAGGGAACAACAACAACAACAAAGACTGGGTCAAAGAACTGACTGAAATGGTGAACTTCTGCTCAAAACAGTAAATAAACTTCTGCATTGAAAAATTTTTAAAAGAGACTGAGGAAACGATGAAGAACATGTTTGGCAGAATGCATGAGCTCTGGTGGGGTGGGGGGCAAGGAACGGGGAATGGGTATAGACTTGGTTGGAAATTTTGTATGAAATGCACAAAGCTTCATAAAAATTGGCTTAAAAAAAAGAAAGTTGGCTTCATAATTTCAAAAGTAGAAAGACACCAAGAAGAGAGAGACTCTGAAGACAAACCTGGATTTTGGTATCCACTTAGCTACTCTGTAACTTTGAACAAGTGACTCTGCCTTTCTGCACTCATTTGTTTTAAAACCTTTAGTTTTGAGATAATTTTAGCTTTACATAAGAGTTGCAGAAATAGCACATAAATAACACATAGTTCCTGTATTTCTTCCCTCAGCTTCCTTCAGTGTTAACATCTTTCATAATCATAGTACAAGCACAAACCCCAGGAAATTAACATAATACAACATCTAACTCAAGTACTAACCTTGTTAAGGCTTCACTATTTTTCCCATTATTTTCTGTTTTCTCAGTCCAGTATTCGCTAGTAGTTGACAGTGCACTTACTAGTCAGGTCTCCTTCTCACCTTCAGTCTTCATATTTCCTCAGTTTTTGAAGCATCTCAATTTGTCTTATGTTTCCCCAAGACTAGATGCAGCTTTGTATTTATGGCAAGAATGCAATAGAGGTGATGTCATTCCCCTTTAAAGCAGGAAGTACCGGTGGATATATCTCATGATTGGTCAAGGTAAGCTTGAGATGGTGTCTGTGGTGAGGTTTATCTAATGTTCTATTCTCTGTGAGATCAGCAAATGTCTTGAGGAGAGAAGCTTTGGGACCATGCAAATACTCCATTTCTCATCATATCTACTTCCACCTAATAACTTTAGAATTCATCATTGGATCTTCATGTAACATTGATGGCTGTTGTTTTCTAATGGAGACTCTATTACATCATTTCTTCACTTCTTTTTTTTAATATTTTTTAAATTTTTTTTATTTTTGTATGTGTATGAATGTACTGTCTGCATGTAGGTTTGTGCACCCGTGTTGTGCAATGCCTTGGAGGTCAGAAGAGGGCATTGGATTCCCCTGGAACTAGAGTTAAAGATGGTTCTCAGCCACCATGTGGGTGCGGAAGATCAAACCCAGGTCCTTGGTAAGAGCAGTCAGCGCTCTTAACTGCTAGGCCATCTCTCCAGCCCAAAATTTTTTTTTTTTTTGGTCTTTTTTGAGACAGGGTCTCCTTGTAGCTCTGGCTGTCCTGGAACTCACCCTGTAGACCAGGCTGGCCTTGAACTCACAGAGATCCACCTGCCTCTGCCTCCCAAGTACTAGGATTAAAGGCATGGGCCACCAAGCCCCACTCATTTCTTCAATTCTTATTCATGGTAATTCTTTTCAAAAAATTTAAAAGAGTTTTATCAGTTTGATTATGTGTATGCATATGGATCTGTGTTGGGGTGTGTGCACATGAGTGCAGGTGCCTGAGGAGGTCAGAGACTTTAGCTCTCCTTGGAGCTGGTTGAGAATATCCCATTGAGGATGCTGGGAATTGAACTTGGGCTCTCTGGCAGAGCAGAAAACACTCATAACTGTTGAGTCATGTATCTAGTACCTTCATGGTAAATCTATAAGTAAGAGCTATACCTGATGTCACCCCATCACACTAATTTAATTAGTATTGTTCTAGTTTGTCTTCCATTGCTGTGACAAAACACTCTGACCAACACCAACTTGGGGAGGAAAGGGTTTATTCAGCTTACATCCTCTGGGTCACAGTTCATCACTCAGGGAGCCCAAGGCAGGAACTCAGGGTAGGAACCTGGAGGCAGGAGCTGAAGCACAGGCCGTGGAGGAGTGCTGTTCACTGGCTTGCTCCCCTGGCCCATGCCCAGCCTGCCTTCTTATACTGTAAACAACAACCTTCCTAGGGTGGCACCACTCATTGTGGGCTGGGCCCTCCCACACTGTTCAACCATCAAGACAATACTCCACAGATGTGGCCACAGGCCAATCCAGTGGAGCCAATTCCCCAATTGAGGCTCCCTCAACCCAGGTGTGTCAAGTTGACACTAAAGCTATCCAGCACAATTGACCCCTTGTCAACTTGACACACAAAATACATCACTATTAAACTACCACCTTTCTAGTTCTTATTCCCAAAGTATGATGTTAACATTAATCAAAACCTAAGACAGTACAATTTAAAAGCCCCACAGTCCTTAAAAATGTCCAAACACTTAAAAGTTCACAGTCCGTTAAAAGTTTCTTAACTGTGGGTGTTCTGTAAAATCCAAAACAAGTACTGTCTTATTTCAAAGGGAAGAATCAGACACTCTCAAACAAAACTAAGTCCAGCAAGTAGCTCAAGGCTGGACACCTGGGATTCACTCACAGATCTTCTGGGCTCCAAAGGGTTGGCAGCTCCCCCTCTTCTGACTCTGCCTCCCAGCACACACACTCATCTCGCAGCCCAGGCCAGACTCCATTCCACCCTCTGCTGCTCTTGGTGGTCATCCCATGGTGCCGGCATCTCCAAAAAGCTGGGGTCGCTACTGAAACTGAGGCACACCTTCACAATGGTCTCCTGACTCTCCTGGTGCAAAGCCTCAGCTTCTCTCCAAGACCCCTGTAATCCTGGGGTCTTCAATGCAACCGAGGTGCACTTCCACCTGGTCTTTCCTGACCTCTCACAGTGCCAAGCCTCGGCTGCTCTCTGTGACCCCCTCAAATTTCAACACCAGAACCATATAGGAGACTCTTACACATTCCAGTCCTGCTTCTGGCTTGACATGGAGGCTCGGGCCCCTTCAGGAACATAGCTTCTGTGTGCTGACCCTGAAGAAATTCTTCCCAGAAGATTTACCCACAGTGATGCTGGTCTCTTGTTACTTACAGCTGATTTATTTTCAGCCCCAGCTAACCGCATCAATTGTCCAATTACAACAAAGATTTCACTTCAGGTTCTGGTCTCTTGTTACTACAGGATGATTTCTTCAGCCCCAGCTGACAGAACCCACAGATTACATCAGTCCTGATTATCTCTGCTCTCCTTTGAAACTAAAACTTCACAAGCCAGGCCTCCATCTTCTAAAACTCCTTCAGCAAAAACTGTCCAAGCTACAGCAACAATCTTTAGGCATTCAATGATCTTCCCAGCCCAAGTTCCAAACGCCTCCACATCCTTCCCCAAAACACCAAGGTCAGGGCTGTCACAGCAATAGCCACTGTTTGGTACCAATTTATGTTCTAGTTTGTTTCCATTGCTGTGACAAAACACCTGACACAACTTGGGGAGGAAAGGTTTATTCAACTCACATCTCCTGGGTCACAGTTCATCACTCAGGGAGCCCAAGGCAGGAACTCTGGGTAGGAACCTGGAGGCAGGAAGCTGAAGCACAGGCCATGGAGGAGTACTGTTCACTGGCTTGCTCCCCCAGCTCATGCCCACCTGCCTTCTTATACCGTACACAACAACTTGCCCAGGGTGCACCACTCATTGTGGGCTGGGCCCTCCCACACTGCTCGACCAACAAGACAATCTCCACAGATGTGGCCACAGGCCAATCCAATGGAGCCAATTCCCCAAATTGACACACCCAGGTGTGTCAAGTTGACACTAAAGCTATCCAGCACAAGTGTTTATATGAGTTATGGACACAGGTATATTTTACTTTCTAGTCAAAATCTAACCCTATCTTTATTTTCTGTCTAAGCTTCACTTTCTTCATCAATGAGACAGGGGTAACAACAATTGTAAAATCATTAAATAGCGTTTTTTAAAAATATGGAATGAGCCAGGCATGGTGGTAGCAGCTTTAATTCCCAGCACTACCAGCACTTGGGAGCAAGAGGCAGGCGGATCTCTGTGAGTTCAAGGCCAGCCCGGTACTACAAAAGTGAAGTCCAGGCCAGCAGGGACTACAGGGAGATCCTGTCCCAAAAATATACACACACGAAATGCAGAAAATGTCCATTCCAGAGTATCTACTAAACACAGTGGATCTTCTTCTCCTTATCTTTTCCTTACTTTTTTTAAATTTTGTTTTTTTTTTTTTTTCTTTTTTTTTTTTTTTTTTATTTTTTTTTTTTTCTTGTTTGTCTGTTTTTTTTTTTTTTTTTTTTTTTTTTTTTTTTTTTTTTTATTTATTTTTATTTATTTTTTTTATTGTTTTTTATTTTTGTTTTTTTTTTCTTTTTTTTTTTTTTTAGTGTTATTTTATTATTTTTATATTTTTTTTTTGTTTTTTTGTTTTTTTTTTTTAATTTTTTTTTTTTATTATTTTTATTATTTTATTATTTTTTTGTTTTTTTTTTTTTGTTTTTTTTTTTTTTTGTTTTTTTTTTGGTTTTTTTTTTTTTCTTTTTTTTGTTTTATTTTTTGTATTATTTTTTTGTTTTAGTTTTGTTTTTTTTTTTTTGTTTTTTTTTTATTTTTTTTTTTTTTCTTATTTTTTTTTTTTTTGTTTCTTCTTTTTCTATTTTTGTTTTTTTTTTTTTATTTATGTTTTTTTGTTTTTTTATTTTTTTTTTTTTTTTTTATTTTGATTTTTTTTATATTGTTTTTTGATTTTATTATATTTTTTTGTTTTTTTTTAGTTATTTTATATTTCTTTGATGTTTTTTTTTTTTTTTTTTTTCTTTTTTTTTTTTTTTGTTTTTTTTTTTTTTTTTTGTTTGGAAGTTTTTTTTTTTGTTTTTTTTTTTTGTTTTTTGTTCTTTTTTTTTTTTTCTTTTTGTCCTCNATCTCTGCTCTCCTTTGAAACTAGAAACTTCACAAGCCAGGCCTCCATCTTCTACAACTCCTTCAGCAAAACTGCTCCAAGCTCCACAGCAACAATCTTTAGGCATTCAATGATCTTCCCAGCCCAAAGTTCCAAACGCCTCCACATCCTTCCCCAAAACACCAAGGTCAGGGCTGTCACAGCAATAGCCCATTCTGTTGGTACCAATTTATGTTCTAGTTTGTCTTCCATTGCTGTGACAAAACACTGACACCAACTTGGGGAGGAAAGGGTTTATTCAACTCACATCTCCTGGGTCACAGTTCATCACTCAGGGAGCCCAAGGCAGGAACTCTGGGTAGGAATCTGGAGGCAGGAGCTGAAGCACAGGCCATGGAGGAGTACTGTTCACTGGCTTGCTCCCCCAGCTCATGCCCAGCCTGCCTTCTTATACCGTACACAACAACCTGCCCAGGGTGGCACCACTCATTGTGGGCTGGGCCCTCCCACACTGCTCGACCAACAAGACAATACTCCACAGATGTGGCCACAGGCCAATCCAATGGAGCCAATTCCCCCAAATTGACACACCCAGGTGTGTCAAGTTGACACTAAAGCTATCCAGCACAAGTGTTTATATGAGTTATGGACACAGGTATATTTTACTTTCTAGTCAAAATCTAACCCTATCTTTATTTTCTGTCTAAGCTTCACTTTCTTCATCAATGAGACAGGGGTAACAACAATTGTAAAATCATTAAATAGCGTTTTTTAAAAATATGGAAATGAGCCAGGCATGGTGGTGCATGCCTTTAATCCCAGCACTCCCAGCACTTGGGAGGCAGAGGCAGGCGGATCTCTGTGAGTTCAAGGCCAGCCCGGTCTACAAAGTGAGTTCCAGGCCAGCAGGGACTACAGGGAGATCCTGTCTCAAAAATATACACACACGAAAATGCAGAAATGTCCATTCCAGAGTATCTACTAAACACAGTGGATCTTCTTCTCCTTTCTTTTCCTTACTTTTCCTCCCTCCTCCTCCTCCTCCTCCTCCTCCTTCTTCTTCTTCTTCTTCTTCTTCTTCTTCTTCTTCTTCTTCTTCTTCTTCTTCTTCTTGTGTCATGCATGCACATGTTCACGTGTGTGTATATGTGTTTTGTGTGTACATGCAGGAAGACACCAGAGGTTGATGTTAGGTGTCTTCTTCAATCATTCTCCACCTTATGTTTTGAGGCAGGGTCTCTCATTGAACTCACCAACTCAGCAAAGCTGGCAGGCCACTAAGCTCAAGGATCCACCTGTCTCTTGGCCCCCCCCCCCAGTGTCCTTTCCTTTCTGTGTGGAAAGCCATGCTAATTTGGAAGGAAGACCATCGTAAACGGGGGAGATCTGAATGAAATCATTCCCTTTGATGTAACACAGTTTTTCCATCTTATAGTAAGTGATCAGAACTGAGCTATCCCCAGGCTGCTTGGTGGAAACTCCTTGGAATCTGCCTGTGGTGACTACATAGACTGGTTTTTAATCAGCATGCCCATAATTCGTATGAAAACAGATGCTTGAGAATACTTGAAAATAGTCTGTTCTCTTAAGTAGTTTAAGTGTTTTCCCAGAAATCTTATTTATGTTCTGAAGTTGCTTAGCTAAACTATTTTCAGAGATAGCCCAGAGCATGCCTCGACCCAGCTGCGGGTCACACCATCTCTAGCTCTGCATCGGTGGATCACTGATTCATCTTTGATTCCCAAGGCCATTGTGCTGAATGGAAGAAGTCCAAATTTGATTTAAAATTAGATTTTAAAAGTTCTGGCAATTCACTTGTAAATTCAGGTCTAATTTTTTTTTTAACCAAAGTCAAGAATAGGGTCTTAAAGATGTGAGCGTGAGTAGATCTAGAAATTTAAAATAAGTCATGAAACAGCAGAATCCATAAAATCATTATGGGAATTTTCACTTTCCCATCCATTTTTATCAGTAAGAAAAATCAAGACCATCAGGAGATTTATTTAGAAAAAACACAAGTCAGGGGCAGAGTGGTTTGCAAGTTCTCCTGTAGACTCCCAGTCATGCTGCCTCATGTTTGGGACCAGGACTCTACAGCTCTAACAGACATCACCCCCAGTGCAGGTGAGGGTCAGGACCCTGCAGAGGTTCAAAGCCCTGGATCGGGAGCCAAAATACACAAATGTGGATCTCACAACAGCCTCGAATCCCTTGTACAGCCCTGAGCCAGTGACTTGTCCCTTGTACTTCATTTTCCCCACTGGAAGGACGGGGTCCATGACAATAACTGTCCCTAAGGTTGCTGTAAAGAGCTAACAGTGTCACATGTGATATAGTCGGCATGTTGCACCAGTCCTGTGAAGAAGAGACCTGTCCCTGAAGAATGATATTTGGACTGGAACTCACTATGTAGACCAGGTTGGCTACGATCTCACAGAGATCTGTCTATCTACCTCTGCCTCCGGACTGCTGGAAGTAAAGGTGTGTGCCACCACACCTAGAAATGGTATTTGGAGCATGTCAGATCACAAGAGCCACTTGGGCTCAGCCTGTAATTTTCTCTACTGGGCCTCATTCTGGTCACTGACATTCGCTTTCACTTCCAGGGTCATCACTGACAAACTATGGGAGGCAGCAGGGTACAGCAAGAAGTTAGAAAGGGCTTAAGCAATAAAGACTGGCTGACCCTTCCTCAACAAGAGACATACACAACCCACAATGAAAGGCTCGTCTTGGCATTGGACAGAGGCTACTAATGACCCAAATTGGAAACTGCTCTATCTGTGGAATTCAACCAACCAACCAACAACTAGAAATACCCAGAGTAAAGTATGTAACTCAATAATTAGGGCAAAAGAAATAAAAACTAAAACAGGAGAAAACTCTGGGTAGGGAGTACATTATGGAAAGCCAGAAAGGGCCCTTTAAGCTCAAGAACACAGCAAGCCTGACCCCAGCATTCATGTAGACCTGCATCTCCTTCCTGTCTCTCCTCTTTGCTTAGGCCACAGAAATGCCAGCCCTTGGCTATTTCCCTCCGGTTGGGTCTCTAGATGCCATTTGGAAGCTCTGTTCTCTGTTCTCAGACTCCAGTCTTACCTGTTCTACTGTGGAACTGGCTACTGGCTTGGTCTCGAGGCTTTGGGTTGGTTTCCTGGGCTGAGGATGTTGAAGGGATCCAGAGAGAGGAGGAGGGTGATTCACACCCTTCAGTGACTGACTCCGTATTTGGATCCCAGGTGTGTTGTTTCTGCTGAGGAGGACTGATGGTGAGAGGGGAGGGAGCTAGACAGATGTGGCCAGAGGTCCTGCTGTCAAAGCCGTTGAGATTAGGTCTTAAAAGCACTGTTAGGGGGCTGGAGAGATGGCTCAGTGGTTAAGAGCACCAACTGCTGTAGCAGAGTACCGAGGTTCGATTCCCAGTACCCACATGGTGGCTAAGAACCGTCTTTAAGCCGGGCATGGTGGCACANTAGCTACACATATCCATGCAGGTATGTATGCATATATGGATATGTGTTTATATGTAGATGTATCTACACTGTTGTGGTCCTTTAGCTTTTTCTCATTTGTTTCTCGCTTTTTTTATTTTTTATGTGTATGAATGTACTGTCTGCATGTAGGTTTGTGTACCCTTGTCGTGCAATGCCACAGAGGTCAGAAGAGGGTCTCGGATTCCCCTGGAACTGGAGTTCTTCTGGAATTGGAGTTACAGACGGTTCTTAGCCGCCATGTGGGTGCTGGGGATCGAACCCGGGTCCTCTGCAAGAGCAGTCGGTACTCTCAACCGCTAGGCTATCTCTCCAGCCCCTGTGGCACACGTCTTTAATCCCAGCACTCAGGAGGCACAGGCAGGTGGATCTCTGTGAATTCAAGGCCAGCCTGGTCTACAGAGTGAGCTCCAGGCCAGCTGGGGCTACAGGGAGGCCCTTTCTCAAAAACACCAAAACAAACAAACAAAAAAACAACAAAACAAAACAAAACACTGTTAGAGCTGGGTATTGTGGTGCCTGCCTTTAATCCCAGCATGTGGAAGGCAAAGGCAGGCATATCTCTGAGTTTGAGGCTGGCCTAGTCAACATAGTGAGTTCCAGGCCAGCTGGGGCTACAGGGAGGCCCTTTCTCAAAAACACCAAAACAAACAAACAAAAAAACAACAAAACAAAACAAAACACTGTTAGAGCTGGGTATTGTGGTGCCTGCCTTTAATCCCAGCATGTGGAAGGCAAAGGCAGGCATATCTCCATGACATCAAGGCCCCAGTCTGGTCTACATAGCAAGTTCAGGCCAACTGTGGCTACAGGGACCTGTCTTAAAAAAGACCAGACAACAACAATAACCAAACTCTAAAACACTGCTGGAAATAAGTGGAGGGGTCTAGGGATTGAAAGATGGTGGATTCAGCAAAGACAGGGAATATAGACAATCAGACCTGCAGGTAGGAAGGGTGCAGTGAGAAGGAAAAAGACAGGATGGAGTCAATCGCATTGCTTGGGAAGAGAGACATAGCCAGGCCACAGCAGAGGAGCTCTCAAGGACAGATAAACCTCACACAAAAAAATATGCATAAAAACCATATATGGCGGCTCAAATACAGAAACATCCAGACTGCTTCCTTACCTCATTAAATCTCATCACGAGGTCTTCAAGAGCATTGTGCTCTTCATTCTGAGAGGTGAAAATCGATGCTGAGATGGATGCTTTGAGGCAGGGCAGGGACCTCTGGCATTCAGGGGAGCCCAAGTCCCGGGTTAGGAAACAAAGGTAGTCCACAGGCAGGACCCTGTGGTAAATACTCTGCTCCTGCTCCGTCAGGATGCTGGCGACTTCCTCGGGGAACTGGATGAGGGGCTGGAGATCGATCAGTTCCTTGCTGATCCCAGTGGAACTTGAAGGGAGAACGTTGGAATTGGCCATAGAGGTTCCTGGTTGGCGTTCTGAAATAAAGCAACAGAAATCACTGTTAATACCAAGAGCAGTATCTCTGATAATAGGTACTTTGTAGAGAGACAGTCAAAATCTTGCAGGTTTCTTAACAAAATCCTTTTCTTCGTGAATAAATTCTACAATGTTGTGCTTCTTATGAAGACTTTTCTCAGATATGCCCTCTCCACATTCTTGTGAGGTGGAGTTGTGGACTTAGCTTTCCATTTTCAGAAGCAGCATTAATCTAACATGTCAGTTTCCAGCAAGCTCAGTATGACACCTTGTGGACCATCATTTGCTTCCTTATCTCTTTTTGTTAGTCATTGGAGTAAAAAGTAAATAAGGTTGAGAGTGGGCTCAGCCAATTTAATCGGAAGATGAAACTAGGCTGTGCATGTTTATTTGTCAAAAACATATAGACTAAGTACCCAGGGCCCTCTACATGCAAGGTTTCAGAACATCATGGTTTATTCCATCATCCCCACATCTTCAAAAATTTGTATTATTACTGTGGTTCATTTGGGAGTTTGCAAGAACAGAGCAATTGGTAAAGGAAAGGAAGGAATATTAAGTTATAAGGGGATACATTCAAATAGATGATTTGACTCCATGTTGTGGTGGCCAGGAGGCAGTAGAAGGAGACAGAAAAGGAGGTGGCAAGTGGATTAGAGAGAAATACCAAAGGCAGGTACTTCTGGGCTCAAATGATTCCTTTAATTAGAATTGCCACACATACTTTCTCTCTATTTAGATACCCTCGTGCTCTGCTTCTTAGCTGCCTGCCAGATCTCATTCATTCATTGACCCATTAATTTAGTGAACCATCCATTAATTCAACAAACTTCAAAATATCTATGATGAGCCCCAGAAGAGAAAATCTCCCCACTCCTCTCCCTCACCCCCCCCCCTTTTTCTGTATCTTTCTTTCCTTCTATCTGAGACAGGGTCTATCTCAGGTATGCAAGGCTGGCATGAAACTTTCAGACTTGCTATATATCCGAGGATGACTTGAACTTCTGATCTTCCCACCTCCATCTCCCGAGTGCTGTGATTATAGACATGTGCCACTATACTACTTTATATGGTGATGGGAGTGAACTCAGGACCTTGTGTAATGCACTCTACAAATAGAGATCTCCCCCTCTCCCCCAGTCCTGGAAGAACAACCAGTTTTGTGGTCATGTGAGTTTGTGGAATGTCATACATACTCTTCTGGAGATATGTAAGGCATGCTGGTACATTGCTACAGGCTCTGAAGGGCTTGTAGTGAAGAACCCATTTGCATTAGCTTAGCCTAATGTTCCACACTTTCTCCAACATCTATGGCATTATTCTATGTGACTAGCATCCTTGGATCCCTTTCAGGAAACATTGTCATGGGACCCAAACTGCCCTTGATATCCATCTAGTGTATGTCTTTCCCTCCTTGCAGATCCTTCTAGGCATCTTCTTCACAATCTCATACTGCTGCCTGCCTTAGCAGGTCCTTATTAAGTGCCTGACCTGGCACTAGCCTAACCCCAAACCTAAACATAACCCTAGTCATAGACCTACACATAGCCCTAGCCCTAAACCTAACCCTGGCCTAACATGGCAGCTCATACAGAAATACCCAGAGTTTTTTCTTGATGGTACTATATTACTCAATGCTAGGCAGCAGGCAAGTTTTAGAAAGACTGCCATAACATTCCGACCTCAATGTTCTTAGACCCTTTCTGTATCTATCTCTATTGAGGAAATCTTTGTATTACTACAAATGGCTCCATCTCCGAATCACTGAACTCTGAAGTTATTTTCTCTAAATATGACCTTCTTCCTTCCCCATCCAAACATAGCAACTGCAGTGTTGACAGGAATCTCTGTTGTCTGGGATCTGATGACCTTCCCAACTCCTCTTACTGTCTGGGATATGATGATCGACCTGCACTCAGCTCACTGTTTCTTAAGCCCAACTGCCTTTGATACATTCCATAAGAAAGTTTTCAATGATATTTGCTATTTAATTAAGTTGCCTCTCTTTTTGAAGAATGCTTTAAGAATAGTTTTAAACAGTGAAACTGGGCATAGTGGTGCATATCTATCAAATTCCAGCACAGGGGAGACTGAGGCAGGAGGATCACAGGGTCAAAGCCAGTCTCGATGAGAGCAAGTTTGCAGCCATCCAGAGCTTTGCAGTGAGACTCTATGTCAGAAAATATGAAGAGAAATCTTTGTGATTCGAGTGACTTTTCTATCTACCAATACAAAGCTGGATGGTTTAAACATGCTCCAGGCAAAACTTTCTGTTCGGCTTCCCTACAAGATCTATCATACCCACATGCTCACATCTGTTTAATTCTAAAAGTCAAATAAATGAGTGAGGGATTCGCTTTACACTTGATCAGTCTCTTGGACCAAACTACCAAAAAGTCACTGTAGCAAAAAAGTAAGGCCAACCAAATAATTTTTGGTTCTCCATAAGCTCATATTCAAAAGAATTAAAATAAGACAGATGCCCAAGTCTAGCTAGCATGGCTTCATACTCCAGTTCTTTGAACAGTTTATAAAATGACTAGAGTTCCTGAAAACTGACTCAGAATAGAGCCCGATGACAAGGGCAGTTTCTGTACAGATAATTTATGTACAGTGGAATTAGACACATAGAGGAACTTTTCTCAGAAGTAACCAACTTTGAGACATGATTTCAAAATAAAGTACTACAGAGGAAATACAAATAAATAGTAAATCTTATGAAATAATTTGTCTAATATATGAGATGAGATGGTGATATAAAATATATAAACAGAATTAAGATGAGCTATGAATCACTGTTACACTGAGGAATCAAGTGACTGGTGGCAACAAAGGAGTCTACAATAAAACAGTAGAAGAAGAAAAAAAGAGCCTCATCAACGCAACCTTAATAAATCTAATGCTTTTGTGATATCACATTCAAGGTACAAATCAAGGCTAGAAAGCTTGACGCATATATAGGCTTCTGACTGGTTTGCTTAAAGCAGGGTTGCTCAGGGATTTTGTACATGCACTGCAAAGAAGGATCATACAAGTTTTCCGTCCTTAAGTTCCTTGCTTTGCACAGGTATTACATTCCCCCTATCTCATCCTTGCTGGGCCTCCTCATCTTCTCAGGCCACACGGCCCCAACCTCAGCTGTGCATCACCCTGCCTCCCTCTGCATAACCCGATGACGGGTTAACGATCTCAGTACTTACGACTCCTAATCCGTCTGTCTCATCTGTGCACCTGCTGGGCTCTGCAGATCCTCTCTTGCAAAAACATTTTAGAAAATTTTGGGTGGATAAAATTATCTCCCTTAGGTATATGTGGTGATGTATGTTTGTGATTTTAGCGTTGGGGAGGTAAAGGCAGGAGGATCCAATTTTTTTTTTTTTTTTTTTTTTTTTTTTTTTTTTTTTTTTTTGGTCTTTTTGAGACAGGGTCTCCCTGTAGCTCTGGCTGTCCTGGAACTCACTCTGTAGACCAGGCTGGCCTCGAACTCACAGAGATCCGTGTGCCTCTGCCTCCCAAGTGCTAGGATTAAAGGCGTGCGCCACCACACCCGGCATTTATTTATTTCTGTATGTGTATGAATGTACTGTCTGCATGCAAGTCTGTGCACCCGTTTCCTGCAATGCTGCAGAGGTCAGAAGAGGGTATCGGATTCCCCTGGAACTGGAGTTCTCCTGGAATTGGAGTTTCAGACAGTTCTCGGCCGTCATGTGGGTGCTGGGGATCGAACCCGGGTCCTCTGTGAGAGCAGTCGGCACTCTTAACCGCTAGGCCATCTCTCCAGCCCCAGGATCCAATGTTTAAGGCCAGCCTAGGCTACAAGACTTCTCTCCCCCTAACCAAAATCAAAACAAATTTATTCACCCTATTTTCAGTTAGTGGTCTCAGCCCCATGTAACAGCTGAATATACACGTATTATAAATAAATGGAATATAGATATTACTACAACCTAGACATGGGCGCCAGGGGACAAAGGAACTTCTGATTTTGATTCTCTGCTCAAATAAATCTTTTTTTTTTTTTGAGACAGGGTCTCCCTCTAGCCCCAGCTGGCCTGGAACTCATTCTGTAGAACAGACTGGCCTAGACCTCATAGAGATCCGCCTGCCTCTGCCTCTGGAGTGCTAGGATTAAAGGTATGCACTACAACGCCCAGCTTAAAGATGGTTCTTAGCTGTCATGTGGGTGCTGGGAATCAAACCAGGGTCCTCTGCAAGAGCAGTTGGTGCTCTTAACCACTGAGCCATCTCTCCAGCCCCATAAAAGCTTCTTATACTAAGTGCTTTCTTTTTTGGTCTTTTTGAGACAGAGTCTCCCTGTAGCCCTGGCTGTCCTGGAACTTGCTCTGTAGACCAGGCTGGCCTTGAACTCACAAAGATCCGTCTGCCTCCCAAATGCTAGGATTAAAGGTATGCACCACCACGGCCAGCTATACTCTATAGATTAGGTCAGAAGACTAGGTATTTAAAAATCTTTAAATATATTTCATTTATTATTTTTATTTTGTATTGCCTGCATGCATGTAAATGGACCCATACTGTACACTTCCCTTGGAGGCAGAAGAGGGCATCGGATCACCTGGAATTGGAGCTACAGACAGCTGTTAGCCACCATGTGGGTGATGGGAATTGAACCCAAGTCCTCTGCAAGAGCAGTCAGTGCTCTTAACCACTGAGCCATCTCTCTAGGCCCTTAAAATTTTAAATGCATTTATTTTATGTGTATTTTTGCCTGCATTTTTGCCTCCTGGAACTAGAGTTATGGATGGTCTTCAGTACCATGTGGGTGCTGGGAACTTAACATGGTTCCTCTGCAAGAGTAGTCAGTGCTCTTAACCACTGGCCCATCTCTAGCCCTGAGATTAGATATTTTAAAATTTATTTATTGATTGATGAATTGATTGATTGATTGATTGTGTATATGTGCATGGGTGTCAAGGGCAACTTGCAGGAGTCAGTTCTCTTCATCTATCATGTGGGTCCCAGGGATTGAACTGAGATGGTCAAGTTTGGCAATGAGAACATTTACCCACAAGCCATTTTGCTAGCTACCAGGAGATTCAATATTATCCAGATTTTACTCACAAGACCTTCAGCTCACATAAGGTGAAACAGTTAGTAAGTCAGAGCTGACATCTGAGCAGGGTCCATTTGACTTCAGACTCCACGTCCCCATCACTCAGCATATCACCACCTTGACATTCCATTTACAGATGCATCTCAAGAGACTTTGGTTAGTGTAAATCAGTTATTTGTGCTTTGTTATTTGGAGTGAGTGATCTACTAAAATGACCTCTTGGCCAGAAGAGAGAACATTCTCTTCCTCCATCAGCCTGAACCATTTCTTCAATCATCATACTATAGCATGCAGAAACTAGACAGGCTCTTTGTAAATACATAAGAATACCCCATGCTTTAAATTAGCATTTTCCAAAATGTATTGTACTGGATTTATACAAAGTAAGATTCTGGATTGGTAATTTAAGGGAAATACTGGGTTAAAACAAATATAAAGAGGCTTTTTTCTTAACTGCAGGAGTTCTCAAAACATTTACTAACCCCCACAGGCCACATATATTATCACATAGCCCTCCTCGACCCTGCTGCCTGTCTTTGCCTCAGTTACAGAGAGATCAGTGTCTCCTCTCTGGGTTTTGCATCGCCCTCAGCCATTCTCAATGGGTCAGTTGGGGGCTGAGGATTTTGTGAAGCTGGTGGTTCTAACAGGCTTCTGCTTGAATCCCATGTAGAAATGGGAGGATGACATGATAAATAGGAAGGATAAACAGTAATTTATTCCCCATGGCTGAAAACCATTTTAAGAGAGATGAGATGCTACTACAGAAAACCAGGGGGGGAAACGACATTTTCTAGAAAGCACAGGAAGCATGTGTGTTAGGAATGGAGAGATGGCTCAGCGGTTAAGAGCACTGGCTGCTCTTACAGAGGACGTGGGTTCGGTTCACAGCACCCACATGGTGGCTGACAACAGTCTTTAACTCCAGTTCCAGAGCATCCAATGCCCATGAAATAAATAAAAAAAAGAAAGCATGCATGCTCATGAAGGAGCAAATATATATGCACCTGGACCTCTGGGCTTCGTCATGAGTCTAGGTATCACTACTCTAAGGAATGGGAACTCCAGGCCACACTATCTTTCCTTTGAGAGATGTTACTTTAAGAGGTGGAGCATCCTTTGAGAGCCCCCTACTCCTAGCCCTTGACTTTGTCTACACAGGACCATTTCCAGGGGCCGTTCAGAACAGTACAAATAGCCCAAGTAGACCTGGGGGCTAAACTTCTAAACTTGGTGAGTGTTTTCCCCTAATAACTCTTCATCTAGTACCTTTGGGAGATCTGTCCAGTAGAGGTTGCACTTAAGAAAACAGTGTTCTTCAGAGTGTGATCCCACCCAGGTGCCTTCAACTTGGGCTAAAGCTCAGCAACTCCTGCCACTTTCCACCCACTTCTCTTTTTGCATTTTTCTTAATATTTATTGAACTTCTGTGCATTTCATACAACCTTTCTTAATCAAATTTAGACCCATTCTCCCTTTCCATGGTCCCTACCTACCAGAGCTTGTGTATTCTGCCATCTTTTTCTCAGTCTTTAAAAAAATTTTTCAATGCAGAAGTTTACTGCTTTGGGCAGAAGTTTACTGTTTCAGTCAGTGATTTGAACAAGTCTTTGTTGCTGTTGTTATTGTTCCCTTTAATTTTATATTATTCCCAAGTATGCATGTGTACACTCCACACATATACCCAAATTACAACATCTAAAAATAAACTATAGGTTAATTCCAAAACATGTTTAGGGATTCACATTCTAACAGCAGAGTTGGATGCAGGTAAAAAGAAATATTACTTTACACTCCTAAATTACATAGCAATTTGATGTATGTCTTAATGTAATTTAAAAAATTATAGCATCAGGTATTATATTTACTAAAAAAGAAAAAATTACTCAGTTTGCCTTACGAATAAGGATTTGGTGCTACGATCTACAAATGAGAGACACCATATGTGGTTTGTTTCTCTGGGACTGTGTTACTTCACTTAGCATAACGACTTCTAGTTCCATCCATTTACCTGCAAATTTCATGATGTCATCTTTTTTTTTTTTTGAGTGGTCAAAGGTGTTCTTATTCTATACTTGTATTACAATCACTTGTTTTCTATCTTTGAACACCAGTCTTATGGTACTACATCCGCATTTATTGACAAATGGGTAAATATTGATAGATATAAAATAGCATTCACTTAAATACTTATTGTACATTGGAAGGATGATCTGTATTACTCATTTTTATAATAATAAATATTGCAGCGTTTAATACAATTACTGTTCAAAAGACCAGGGTAAGCCAGGCAAGTTGGTACATACCTGTAATCTAGCACTCTGAAGCCAGAGGCAGGCTAATCTCAAGCTCAAATTCAAGGTCATCCTGGGCTACAGACCTAGTCTCAAAAACCTAGGGTGGGGAACAAGGATTTCTACTGAAAGTTATGAGTACTCAGATGGGACTTTTAAAATCCAGTCATGGGATCTTGAGCAATGGTATAAAACTCTTTTCATCAAGATAGTTCTGAAGCCCATGATTTTGAAGATTATTAGCAGATAATCATTTGATGCTCAATTATGTTGTAGTTTTATAAACATCCTGACAATTATATCTGGCAGCAAATCAGACCTGACTTAGTCACATGATAAATATATTCAAGATCAAAATTCAAAAGCACAAATATTATATGCTTATTACTGAAATAAATATGTCACAGTTTATTTATAAGTGAGAACAAATTAGCAATGAACAGTATTTCAGAAGTTGGAAAAAGGCAATACTAAAAGGACTTCACACAGCTTTTATTTTCTTCAGGATCAGTTTTTGTGATTTAATTACATAATGATAAGGAAGCTCAAGTTTTGCAACCTAGAAATATTTACTTGTTAGACATATATATATATATATATATTTTTTTTTTTTTTGGTCTTTTTGAGACAGGGTCTCCCTGTAGTCCCAGCTGTCCTGGAACTCACTATGTAGACCAGGCTGGCCTTGAACTCACAAAGATCCGCCTGCCTCTACCTCCCAAGTGCTAGGATTAAAGGCGTGCGCCAAAGAAGATAATAAGACAAACATGTACATTTATAGACCTGCATGTCAGTCAGGGCAGATCCTGCAGAGGGGAATTCCCAGCATGGCCTCATTCATCTGTGAGGACACAAAGCAATCCTCGTTTTAGACACACACCTTCATCTTGTCCAGCATGGTCCACCTTCACCTTCTGATGGTTTCCTTCTTGGAATGTGCATGTCTAGCTGTCTGCTTCTTAGAGCAGATGTTTCTTTTCTCATCCACCAGCCATTGGAGGAGGGCTGGGGCCATGAAGATGACTGATTCGACCCATTCTTCGGAGAGAGTTTCCTGGTGGCCCTTTTCCATCATCATGTCTGGAGTCAGAGGAGCTTCTGTAGCCTCTTCTCTTTTTCACATCCTGCTGAAGCAGAGTCTTGAAAAACAAAACCATGAATTCTGCTATTGCCCAGAAGAAATCCATTATAAAAGATAATATCCATGGGGACTGAGTCCAGCTGTCCAACACTTGTTGGTTCGAGATGTAAACCATCTTCTGTCCACTCCCAACTTCAGATCTCCTGATGTCATCTTTCTTTACTGCTGCATAGAACTCCGTTGTGTAGATGTACCACATTTTCTTTAATCATTCATCAGTTAATAGTCACTTGGGTTGCTTCCAACTCTTCACTATTGTGAAGAAAGCTGCAATAAACATGGTTGTGCATGTATTTCTGCAATAGGATGATATTGTGGGTACATACCCAGGAGTAGTATGACTGGGTCAGGTGGTAGGCTCATTTTGAGTCTTTTAAGACTCTCCACACTGCTTCCCATAGGGGTTGCATGGATTTGCATTCCCACCAGCAGTAAATGAGTGTTCCCCTTTCCCCACAACCTCTCCAGTATTTAGTATCTTTTGTTTTCTTGATCATAGCTAGTCTTACCAGGGTAAGATGAAATCTTAAGGTGGTTTTAATTTGCATTTCCTTAATTATTAGTGACGTTGAATACTTTTTAAGATGTTTCTCTTGAGCCAGGCATGGTGGTGCACGCCTTTAATCCTAGCACTTGGGAGGCAGAGGCAGGCGGATCTTTGTGAGTTCAAGGCCAGCCTGGTCTACAAAGTGAGTTCCAGGACAGCTGGGGCTACAGGGAGACCCTGTCTCGAAAAGACCAAAAAAAAAAAAAAAAAGATGTTTCTCAGCTATCTTTACTTCTTCATTTGTGAAGTCTCTGTTCAGCTTTTTACTCCATCTTTTGATTGGATCATTTGTTTCCTTGCTCCTTTGTTTTTTGATTAATTTATATATTCTGGATATTAATTCTCTGTCATATGTATCACTGGTGAAGGTTTCCTCCCACTCTATGGATTTTCTCTTCACTTCTTTGTTTCTTCCGTTGTACAGAAGCTTTTGAGTCTAATGAGGTCCCACTTGTTGATTGTTGACCTTATTTCCTGAGCAGCTGCTATCTGATTTAGAAAGTCTTTTCCTATGCCTATATCTTACAGGTTACTGCCAATGTTTTCTTCTATCATTTTCAGAGTTTCAGGTTTCATATTGAGGTCTTTGATCCATTTGGAGTTGGTTTTGTACAGGGTGAAAGGTAGGGGTTTAGTTTTATTCTTCTACAAGTGGAGATCCAGTTTTGCCAGCACCATTTGCTGAAGAAGCTGTCCTTCTTCCAATGAGTCTTCTTAGCCCCTCTGTCAAATATGCATTGGCTTGGATCTTCAATTTTGTTCCACTGATCTACGGTCTATTTTTGTGCCAGTACCTGGCTGTTTTTATGACTGTAGCTCTGTAAGATAGTTTGAAGTCTGGTATAGTAATCCCCCCTACATTGTTTCCTACCCAAAGTGAAAACATTTGGTCTCTCCTGCTATGCTTCACATGAACACCTAGAGTTTACTAAGTTATTTTATCTCACTGTGAGTGAATCATTGTGCACATCACAAGTAGGTATGGCTACTCTTATTTTATAAAAGGCTGGAGTCAAGTTGTAACATGACTTGCCCAAGACTCTAGCTTCTCAGTGGAACTGGCAAAATCTGAATGAGAACCTGAAGATTGGCTTCTGGCCCAATACTCTCTGCTACACTATACCAAGCAGAAACTATCATGGGTGTCCATGGGGCCAGCCTTCACATCAACTGGTGTATCAGAATAGATGGATGTAAGCAAAAAGTAGAATTTATCTCCTCATTTACATATGGCCTACTATGCGCTAGTCTTTGTTTCTGACTAGCCTGATATTGAGATTTGATGAACAGGAAAAGATCTCTGGAAATACAAGAACATCCTAAGAGAAGACACAGGTAAACTAGAAACACAATGATGTCTGTTGGAAGGTAGTAAAAATGCTGTGGTAGAAATCAGAAGGTAGCTTCAGAATGGGGTTGGAACTGGGCAGGATGGCACTCTCCTTTAATCCCAGCACTTGGGAGGCAGAGGCACGAAGACCTCTGTGAGATCAAGGGCAGCCTAGTCTACATAGTGAGTTCCAGGCTAGCTGTGCCTAAGTTGTAGTGTTATATACATTAACTGAAAGGGAAGCACTTTCTGTAGAAGAATTCAAAATGTGGTCTCCCCCTCAGGATACTGTTGTCTTGGTCATTTTCTTTTGTAGTATCTCCATAACCAGTACTTATCTAGTTCTCACTCTTCACAATTTATTATCCTTTTACATTATACAACGTGTCTAATTCTTACAGAAAACCCTGTGGTGACTGTGATAATCTCCATTCCATGGACAATGAAGCAGAGAAACAGGTGGGAAGTGTTAAGCAATGTTCTTAGAGATAACCTTGCTACCAAGAGCTGGGTCTAGAATTTTAATCTCATTCTGCCCCTCAAACTATGTGCATTTTTTTTCAAAGCCAATTTTAAACTAAGTGCATTTTTACACTGAGCATTTTGAGGGATCCTCTGCAGGGGAGACATAGTCACCTGATTTCCCACTGAGTGAATCTGTGTCACACACACACACACACACACACACACGAGAGAGAGAGAGAGAGAGAGAGAGAGAGAGAGAGAGAGAGAGCGCAATCCTTTTCTTTTCTGGGTAGGGTGTGAGGTTATACTGCACCTTACGGGAATATGAATTTAGAGGCACTCTCCCTAAGTCAGCTAATTTCCAACTATAACTTTTAGGATTTTGGATTAAAATTCAGGAGCATCTACTTTATGGCTCTGTTTCTGAAGCTATATTTCATTTTTACTCTGCAGAAGGGTAGGAGCTAGGCATAATTTGGAAGGCAACCAAAATTGTAAGCATACATACCATTTGTCCTAGCCATTCTAATTCTAGGATTTTATCCAATGGAAATTCTTGAAAGAATACAGACCAAGGTAAATTAATCTGTTCTGAAACTGAAATTTTTTTTCATAATTAGTTTAAGTGAAAAAACTAAACCGAAAATAATGAATATGATACCATCGAGGGAAAGATAATTTATTATTGTAAATTTATTTACATATCTGTCCAGTACACACAGTTCTGTTTTGCTTAATTTTTTATAATGTACATATAAAGTTATTTAAAAATAGCTAAAATGTTATCTGAAAAATTTACCCTGAGAACAAAACACCAATATTCTCATGCTGGCTAGTTTTGAGCTGTTCAGATTTTTTTTTTTTTTTTTTTTGGTCTTTTTGAGACAGGGTCTCCCTGTAGTCCCAGCTGTCCTGGAACTCACTCTGTAGACCAGGCTGGCCTTGAACTGACAAAGATTTGCCTGCCTCTGCCTCCTGAGTGCTAAGATTAAAGGTGTGCTCCACCACGCCTGGCCAGATATTTTTCTAATGGATGTTACAATATTGCTTTTGAAAAGTACCTCATTAAGGGAAGAAAGCAGGAAATTTTTCTTACATAAACTCTATTTTCCTTTGATAAACTTTGAGTGAATTCTGTAGACAGGAATTTAAAAAAATTAAACTTTAGATTCTCAATTGTATATTTAATGATGCAATTTCAATTATATGTCAGAGAGGACATAGTTTTTTTTAAGATTCAAAGTTGGCTGTAAAACAGTAAACCTCGGGCAGACTTGAAAATTGATTTCAACAGGGAAGTGACGGGTTTTGAAAACAGCAAAGTGGTGAATTTTTTCTCTCATTATCTGTTATTGATTTTCAGAGTAACAAAATCAATCTTGCAACAAAGTGCGTCTGGCTTGTTCTCAACTTCCCCTGACAAAGATGAGTTCACAAAATCAATAGAGCATATTATTTCCAAATCACCACTTAAAAATAAAAGAAAACCAGGATGTCTAGACTGAACATTAGGAGATGTTTAGGTAAAACTCTCAACTGGACTGAAAAGTCTCAGAGGTGGGAATAAAAGAATGCTTACCAACAAAACACAAATGCTGGCTCTGTTTTCCGAAGAAAAGTATGATTCAAAGGTATATAAGGAAGAGAATTAAAATAATCAACAAGCCAGCCACAAATAATCTCTACTAATATTTTAATTGTAGATTTTCATGCATTTTTCTATATAAACACAGTATTTACAAAATTAGGATAAGAAAACACATAAAACCCTATAGTACACATTTCCTCAAGTCAAACTAATCTTGTGTATGATTTTAAAAGACTTTAATACTCCATGTTGTACAGATAATTTCTATCATTTAAAATAATACTGTCATAAGCAATCTGATATATCATTTTTGTATTTAGTATGTCAGAATGAAAGAGAGGAAAATACCCAGGACTATGGAGAGATTCCCAAGGACAAGTACTCTTATCTTTTTTTAAAAAAGAGCATGTTAACTGCTTTATCAGTATCTCTTGCTTATCACTCATCTATTTCTATTTTACTGGATAAAATTAATGAGCCTAAATTCATATGGTAAGTTATAATAATAATGCATTTTCCTGGACTGGGGAAACTGACTTGAAAAAACTTTTTATTCATTATTATTGCTGGCATGTGTGCATGTGTGTGCACATGCCATGGCACACGTGAAGGTTAGAGGACAATTTTGTAGAGTTGGTTCTCTTCTTCCATTTTTAGGTGAGTTATGGGGATTGAGCTCAGGCTATCAGGTTTTGTGGCAAACATTTTTACCTGCTAAGCCAACTTCGTGGGCCCTCAAAATACCCTTTCTATTCCTTCTAGCTTGGCATTATCAGCATACTCCATCACTGTGTTAGCACAGTCTTAAAAAATACTTTCATAGCTGGTCGTGGTGGCACACGCCTTTAATCCCAGCACTTAGGAGGCAGAGGCAGGCAGATCTCTGTGAGTTCAAGGCCAGCCTGGTCTAAAGAGTGAATTCCAGACCAGCTGGATCTACAAAGACAAAAAAACACACTTTCATGCACAAATAATACTGAGCTTTTTAGTACTTATATTCATTTGAAAATAAAGATATAATTCTTCCTGTCTTAAGATGTACAATTCAGGGCCGGGCATGGTGGTGCATGCCTTTAATCCTAGCACTTGGGAGGCAGAGGCAGGAGGATCTTTGGGAGTTCAAGTCCAGCCTGATCTACAGAACGAGTTCCAGGACAGCTGGGACTACAGGGAGACCCTGTCTCAAAAAGACCAAAAAAAAGATGTACAATTCAGTGGTCTTTAGTATTCTCACCAGGTGTATAACCATTACCATAACCAATTTCAGAATGTATTTATCATTCTCCCCAATTTTTTTTTTTGGTCTTTTCGAGACAGGGTCTCCCTGTAGCCCCAGCTGTCCTGGAACTCACTCTGTAGACCAGGCTGGCCTTGAACTCACAAAGATCCTCCTGCCTCTGCCTCCCAAGTGCTAGGATTAAAGGCGTGTGCCACCATGCCCGGCTTTTCCCAAATATTTAAGCATATACTTAACTCCCCAAAGCATTTCTCACATTGGCCCCCAACAACTGCAGATCTACATTCTGCGCCCTATGGCTTTGCCTATCCTGGACATTTTATGTAATGGAAGTGAAGACCATGTCTCCTTGTGTCTGGTTTCTTTTACTTAGTATGATGCATCCAAGGTCTATCAGTGTGGTAACATGTACTAGTATTTAATTTCTTTTCATGACTGGATAGCTTGTTGTGTGTATATGCCACATTGTTTACTCACCAGATGATGGACATTCAAGTTGTTGAGATTTGGGGAGATAAAGAGTAATGTTAAAAATACATGGACAGGGGCTGGAGAGATAGCCTAGCGGTTAAGAACACCCGACTGATCTTGCAGAGGACCCAGGTTCAATCCCCAGCACCCACATGGCGGCCAAAAACCGTCTGAAACTCCAGTTCCAGGGGAATCCGAGACCCTCTTCTGACCTCCGCGCCATTGCACGACACGGGTGCACAGACCTACATGCAGACAGTACATTCATACACATAAATAAATAAAATAAAAAATAAAAAAATAATGAATCATTTAAAAAAAATACATGGACATTCTTCTTGGGTTTATAGATGTTTTAATTTCCCTTGGATGTATACCTACTAGAGGCTGTTAGGTCATATAGCAACTATGTTTAGTCCTTTGATTGTTTCTGAGAGTGGCTGTATTAGTTTACATTCCCTTCAACAATGTATGTTCAAGGCTCCAATTCATCCACATCCTTGTCAACATTTGCTTTCTTTTTATCTTTTTTCTGCCTGATTGCCCACCCTAGTGGGTATAAATTGGTAACTTATGGCTTTGATTTACATTTTTCTTTAGACCAGTACTGTTGAGCATCTTTCCATGTGTTTAATGGCCATTTGTATTTTGTGAAGAAAGAAATGTCTTCACCTCCTTTGCCTATCTTTGAAAATGAATTTTTTTTTCTGCTGAGCTTTAGCTTTCTGTATTTTCTGAATATTGATTTATTAGATATGATTTGGAAATATTTTCTCTCATTCAGTTATTGTCTTTTTTACTCTCATGGCTACTAGATCAGCAGGGAGGGACAGGGCCCATGAGCCCCTCTTACAGCTACGCCTGTAGATAGAGCAAGTCTGGTAGAGGCCCGGTGCAGGTAACTGCGCTGCTTTGAGTTGAGGAGGGCAATGGTTATGCCATACCAAGAAAATGGCAGTTCCCAGTGCTTCTTCCTACCTTCCAGCTTGTGCATTCTTCCTGCCCCTCTTTAGTGATACTCCCTGAGCCCCCAAGGGGGAGAGCCAAATGAAATTTTAAAGGAAGGTTTCTTAATTCAAAACTTACGATAAAGCCACCCACAGTCAAAACATTGTTTTCTGCATTTTGACTAGTTATGGATCTTTGTAATAGTCTTCGTCTATTGTGAAAAGCACTTCTTTGATGAATGGTGAGGGCTACACTATCTGTGGACATAAGGATACGTATTTAGAATATAGTGAGAAATTATACTGGTTTAGGAAAGTAGCAGTAGCAAATTCTCCTCTAGGGTCTATGACCTCTCCTCCCATGGGAATCTGGCTAAGTTTACAGTACTAGGCATGAATTCCCTCCTACTGAGTGGGCCTTAATTCTAATTAGACAGCTTTGGTTCCTCCCAAGATAATATTGCCACTATTGCTCCACTTAGGGTTAGTTTGCTGGGCTGGTCATTGCTGTGGTTGGTAGGCTTTACAAATTTCCCTTGACATGACAGTGAGGCTGTAGCCATGAAATCTCGATAATATTGTTGCCTGAACAAAATGATAATACCAGTTGACATGACAATGTGGAAGGGGGAAATTTCACAGGGCTCAATATATAGATGAAGAGCTATAGGCAATCAATGGCAGTAGAGAGAGGGAGGATCAGTTTTCTCCAGGGATGAGATGGAGAGTATATTATTCAATCCCAAAGTAGTTAGACCTAAACACGTGTACACATAGCACCACTAAACAGACTCAATAGCTTAATATAGGTGTACATAATCTATATAAAATCAAAGAGAAGTCATGAAATTAAGAGGGAGTGGAGTGCATGTGGAAAGAATTAGCAGAGGGAGAGGGAGGGGTAGATACCATGTAAATACAGAACTCATGTATGAAATATGTGAAGCTGAGGACTTCACATAGATGCACTTCATCAGTTTACCAGAGGAAAAAGCGATGTGATAAAGATCACTTTACCAGCTGGGCATGGTGGCGCCTGCCTTTAATCCTAGCACTTGAGAGGCAGAGGCAGGCAGATCTTTGTGAGTTCAAGGGCAGCCTGGTCTGCAGAGTGAGTTCCAGGACAGCTGGGGCTACAGGGAGACCCTGTCTCGAAAAGACCAAAAAAAAAAAAAAAGATCACTTTATCAGAGGAAAAAAACTTCCTTGAATTTCTTTTTCTTCTTTTCTTTTTTATGTGTGCCGCCAAGCCTGCGTTAAAGAAGGTTCTACCCCCCATGTGGGCCTTAAAGAGGGTTCTTACCCCCCATGTGGGTGCCGAGAATAGAATCTGTGTCCTCTGCAAGAGCAGTCGGCACTCTTATTTTTTATTAAAAAAAATTTTTTTTATTAATTTTATTTATTTCTGTATGTGTATGAATGTACTGTCTGCAGGCAAGTCTGTGCACCCGTGTTGTGCAATGCCGCGGAGGTCAGAAGAGAGTGTCGGATTCCCCTGGAACTGGAGTTCTCCTGGAACTGGAGTTTCAGACCATTCTCGGCCGCCATGTGGGTGCTGGGGATCGAACCCGGGTCCTCTGTAAGAGCGGTCGGTGCTCTTAACCACTAGGCCATCTCTCCAGCCCCATCAGTCGGCACTCTTAACTGCTGAGCCATCTCTCCAGCCCTGAATTTCTTGCTTTAATAAAATGCTAGAATTTGTAAAATGCTTTTTTCTGTGCCTCTTGAAATGATTGGGTGAGTTTTGTCCATTATTTTATTAATAACTACACTAAATTGACTGGATTTCATGTTTAAATCTACATTAATTTTGATATAAAATACTACATGCTTAATTACAACCTGAGAAGAGCTTTGAATAACAAACACCAAAAGACTTTTATTGTCTATTTGCAATCCTGGTTCTAACTGGCCTTGAAGTTAGACAAGAAAAAAGGCAAAACAAGATATAACTGTAATGATGACTTCAAATATAAACCATCTGGTATCTTTAAAAAAATCATGTTTTTAAAAAGTGATACATGTATCTTTATATTAATATTAAACACAAATTCTTTGTCGTCATTGTGATTATAATCATATGTCCAGCTCTTGACAATGAGTATCAATTAAAATAGCTCTCCAGCTTAAAAAGTAAACCAGTGAGTGATATTTCTGGTTTAGAACATATCATTGCAGAAATGACCTGCACCAGACTTTGGGTAGGTCAAAGTTACTTAATAAGAAAAACACATATGAACATAGAAACTTTGTTTTCCCATAAAAGGCAATAATAATGGTACTGATAACATCACTTACTAAAATTTACAGACCTTCCCAGTCAGCTAAGCACTAAGAATATTGCTGCAAAACATTCAAGTATCTTAGTCTTACCACAGAAAACTAATATGCCATCTTATAGCTGAGGAAACTCAGAGAGGATAAACAGCTTGCCCAAATATTCATAAATAGCGAGAAAACTGAATTATAAGCTAGACACAGGAGGCTCTAAAGCCCACACTCTTAACCATTTATTCTGTTTTGGGTGCCAGAATTTAATTTATCTGAAAACTCAAGATTGTTCATTCTACCTCCTCCCTGCCTTTTTTTTTTTTTTTGGTCTCTTTGAGACAGGGTCTCCCTGTAGCCCCAGCTGGCCTGGAACTTGCTATGTAGACCAGGCTGGCCTCAAATTTACAGAGATCCGCCTGCCTCTGCCTCCCGAGTGCTGGGATGAAAGGTGTGCTTTACCATGCTCAGCTCATTCCCCTTTTAACCTGAAATGGGATAAAAAAAATTCTAGGTTCGAGGGGGCTGGAGGGATGGCCTAGCGGTTAAGAGCGCCGACCGCTCTTGCAGAGGACCCGGGTTCTATCCCCAGCACCCACATGGCGGCTGAGAACCGTCTGTGACTCCGGTTCCAGGAGAACTCCAGTTCCAAGGGAATCCAAGACCCTCTTCTGACCTCCGCGGCATCGCACGACAAGGGTGCGCAGACCTGCATGCAGACAATACATTCATACACATAAAAATAAATAAATAAATAAATAAAAAAATTCTAGGTTCCAGAACTTGTAGTCAACTTGTTGACTAAATACCATTATAAGCTATGCACTCACAAAGTGCCTGTTGTGTGAATTCTACCCATATAATGTAAATGTTCTAGTAATAGATGAGAACTGTTTTATATTTATATATTCAATGCGGGCTTTAATTTTTATTTATTATTTATTATTTATTTATTTATTTATTTATTTTTTATGTGTATGAGTGTACTGTCTGCATGTAGGTTGGTGCACCTGTGTCGTGCAATGCCGCAGAGGTCAGAAGAGGGCCTTGGATTTCCCTGAAACTGGAGTTAAAGACGGCTCTCAGCCGCCATGTGGGTGGGTGCTGGGAATCAAACCCAGGTCCTCTGCAAGAGCAGTTGGCTCTCTTAACCACCTAGCCATCTCTCCAGTCCCTTCAATGTGTTTTTGACTGTTTGGTGATTCAAGTAAAATGTCTTTACTGACAAAATCAAACCTAAGTTTAACAGAAAACATTAGCTGTGCAAAGTGGCTGATGATCCATTTGGGAACCTCATGACTGAGTGCATTATAACCATCTCAGGGTTTCTTTGTGGAGAGGGTTGGGAATCTACAGTTTTAAGCTTACCACCCTGAACTTTATCCTGGTTCAGATTTTCACACGATAGCAGCTTTCTTCTTTAACTCTATAGCCATGACACATTTCTGGGACTCCTTGCCACTCCTCATCTTGAACTCAGCATTCTCAGTCCTTTGTTCATAGCTATTTTATCTGAAGAAGGCTCATCTTAGGTTGAAACCATCACAGCTGAGCAGATATCTTGCAAATATATAACTTTGTTCTTGACTTCTTGCTATGATCAAATCTGGATGTGTTTCTTGGGAGGGTCAAGTTGAACACCCCAGCCTTTCAAAGTTAAGACATCCAAATTGTATCGATGTTTAATTAAAAAAAACCCTTCTTTTCCTCAGACTTCAAATCCCAGAGGCCTCTGTTATTTCTTCCTCTTATCTGGGCCAAGTTTGCATGCATTCATCTATCAGTGTCTCAGCCACTCCGTCCTTTCTTTTCCACTGTCACAGCTTTCTCTTAACTTCCACCTGCGTATGTTTACATCAGCCTATGATGGTCCTGTGCTATGAAAGACCAAGGAGAATCCTTATGAAATTCCCATTAAATCAAAGTGCTGTGGATCAGAAAGGCCACTGGACCCTGTGAGAGGATGTCCATGATGGCAGTGCTAGACAGGAAAAGGATGGAAGCCAGTTCAGAGAAATGTGTAAAGAATACAACATGGTTTATACAAGTCTGAAAGAGACCTCGAATTTCCTTCCTGAGGTCAGTTTTTTTTTCTGATTTGGTATAAAACAGCTATCGAGTCTGAAAAAGACAGCTATTGCCTCTGTTTTTGGGGCCTGAGCAGCACAGACAAGAATGGTATTGGCTCTTACAGTTGGATGTGCATAGCTCAGCTTGACAGCATCTGGCGTCTGTGACCCCCTGCAAGATGGCTTCCACTACTCGCTGTGCAAGCCAGTATATAGGCCTGAGAGTTCTGGGACCTACAAATGCCTCTTTCTACCAGCGGCCTCCCAGAGCTCTGTAATAAGTGAAGAGAATGCTCAGGAATGAAGTGCAATGGACCTAAGTTCAAATTCTGCTTTGCCAACCCTGTAACCAAGCTTTCACAGTATAGAGATCCATCTGGTCAGCTTCCTGCAAATTGCTGGCTGGAAGTACAAAACACCACCAGGAGGAAGGTACAAGGCAAGACTCCTGAACTCCTCACAACTATCAGCATATTCTACTGGTATCTTTGTTCTGTCTCTGAGGTGAGAAGATGAGGGATATCCATAGTTTGCTAACACATGCCAAAATGGGGCACCTGCTAAGCCTAATCATAGGGTCTTTGGTTTATGGACTGGAGTAAGCCAGTTTGGACAGAAAGAGAATTGCTCAGGACAAACGGTCTTAAAGCTGTTAGCCATCTTTCTTCTTTTCAGTCTCTTTACACCACTGACATTTGTTCAAACACTAACTTCAAACCTTTTAGTATTCTCATTTTTGAAATTTGACTCCAATTCTACCTCACCAGTTTGTTTTGAGAATTACATAGAATATAACAGAAATACTTAGCACAGTGGCCAGGCCACTAATGAAACTCTGGCATGTTTCTACATAAATTCCAAATAGGTTGTCATATCCCCTGGGCATGTGTTAATATTTAGTTGCTTACAAGTACATGTAAGTTGGCAAAGGGAGAAACATCTCATTAACACACACAAGCCATGCGATCCCTCACACCACTGAAGTCTAAATTACTCATTGGTCTGTTATTTCTTTCAGGTTCTTTTGGTCTGCACTTATAAATATAAAAATACTAGGAGATTATGTATTCTGACAGCTGGTCAATACTATCAAGTTACCCTGTGAACCTTTCACCCAAAGAGACCCATCTGACCAGACCTTGCTCCCTCTACAGGACATCCAGCCGCCAGGATGCTACTCTGGTCACTTGAAGTCCATTTCATAGTTGTTACTGTAGACCCTGGACATCAAAGAGTACCTCCGAACATTTCATCAGTGGAAGGAGTTTGGAATATTTTATGGTAGAGACACGGGGATTGCAGACAGAAGGCAAGAGAGAAAAGATTACAGTTGTGCAAGTAAGCGCCATGCCAGGACTGAAGCCCAGGTTTTTATTCAAGATTCTATCTCAAGAAAATAAAAAGGTGGATCCTGATTCTTGCTGTCTCGGTTGAGGTCAGAGATTCTTGCTGGCTCTGGGACCATATTTCCAGTTGAAAGAGGGTTGGTGTTGGAAAAGCATTTAGACCAGTGAATGGCACATATGCTCGATTCAATAAATAATATTGTTTAATTTGGAATTAGGAGTCTGTGAATTTGATCAGTTCAGATCAAGAGTTCGAAAGCTGACTCAATTAGACAGGCGAACTGACCACAACAAACAATGTCACTTTCTAGGCTTGAGATGATACCTCAAGGTAGACTGGAGCAGACACAGCCAAAAGGGATCAAAGACCTTGAGCCCTCCATGGGGGAAGTTAGAAGGCTCTGGGAGGGACACAGTAGCCACAACAGTCATTCTTTTCAGACAGCCAACCTGCTCCCTCCAAGTCCAGACACATGGGTGAAGCAGGGAAGAGAAGAAAAGAAAGTCCCACACATGGACTTCACTGGCCAGGCTGCTCTGTGACTCGCTTTTGATAAATAAGGTAGCAAGCAGTCTCTGCTTTCCTGAACGCCTGTTTCATTTCATCTGTGTGTCCTTGCCATCCCCTTCCATCTTCGTCCTCTTCCCCTCTCCTTCCCTTCTCAGCCCCTTTGTCTTCTTCCACCCCTTCTTCCCATCTTCCCTTCTTTCTCTCTTTCTTGTTTTAGGAAAGGAAAGTTTTTCTATTAAAATACTAGCTTTTTCAGGGCTGAACTAGAGCAGGAGAAAAGAGAATTGGCATGGCACTACTCAGCAGAGTTCTCTGGGAAGGCAGTAAGGCCTAGGGCAGGGAAGGCACCGACCATGGCTGATACCCTTTGGATTTATGGGAAGGTCCTGGTGTGAATGGGAGAAATGAACCTTGAAGGTAACAGCCAGAAAGAGCTGATATCCTGGGCCCCTCCCTGTCCTCTTGAGCTTTGCCTGGACAATATTGTAATCAACTTATAGTCATTATTTCATTTTATCTCATTATTCTTCTCCAAAGCAAGTGTCTGCACTGACCCATTTTACAGGTAAGATGATAGATGTAGCTGGGGCTACAGGGAGACCCTGTCTAAAAAAAAAATGATGGATGAAATAGAAAAAGAGGAATTAAGGAGACTTCCCAGACCACTCTGCGACCTCGTGGCAGATTTGGGGTTTTCACCAAATCCCACATTCCTATTTATTTATTTATTTATTTACTGTATTGTCTGCATGTAGGTTGGTGCACCCATGTCATGCAATGCTGTAGAGGTCAGAAGAGGGCGTCGGATTCCCCTGGAACTGGAGTTCTCCTGGAATTGGAGTACAGACGGTTTTCAGCCGCCATGTGGGTGCTGGGGATCGAACCCGGGTCCTCTGCAAAAGCAGTCAGTGCTCTTAACCGCTAGGCCATCTCTCTAGCCCTCCACATTCCTTTTTAAAAAAAATTTAGAGCAATATAATACATAACTTATATATTACTGGTGCAATAGTGGCACTTTTATCTCAGGGGTAACCAACAGCTGTCCAACTGGATTTAAGGGCTGGCTACTCACCAGGAGAGAATTCATGCCTGAAACTGTAAATTTAGCTAAATACCCATGGTTGGAGAGGTCATAGACCTTAGAGGAGAACCTATTACTATCACTTTCTAAATCAATATATTTTCTAATTGTATTCTAAGTACTTTTCTTTGTATTTATAGTATAGCTCTCACTCCTCATCAAAGAAGCTTCTTTATGCAGCAGATAGAGACTATCACAGATCCAGAACTGGTCAAAATGCAGAGGACATATGATCATAAGGTGCCTTAGAGAGAGAAAATTAGTTTTCTTCAGGGACAAGCTCCAATTAAGACCCAATCCTTACTGGTTAGCCATAAACACGTATACATACTAACACCACTAAATGTACTCAGCTGGTTGTATGTGTGTGTGTGTGTGTGTGTGTGTGTGTGTGTGTGTGTATGTATGTATGTATTACCTATTTATTGAAGAAATTTTTTTTGAGACAGGGTCTCCCTTTACTCCCAGCTGGCCTGGAGCTTGCTATGTAGATCAGGATGGCCTTGAACTCACAGAGATCTGCCTGCCTCTGCCTCCTGAGTGCTGGGATTAAAGGTGTGTGCCACCATACCTGGCTCAAAGACAGTTTTTAGCCGCCATGTGGGTGCTGGGAATTGAATTCCCATCCTCTGCAAGAGCACTTGGCTCTCTTAACCACTGAGCCATCTCTCCAGCCCTATTGAAGAAATAATTCTTAAATATGCCTGATAATTAAAAAAAATAAGGTCAAAACAAAATCTGAAAATGATGCCACTTAGCTGTTAGGGGGAGACAGCCATAAAGTTTTGCTACCATTTGCATATAGAAAACTTAACTATTAAGCTGGAAAGACTGACAAAAGATATTGAAAATAGAAATCAAGGTTGGGAATGTACCAAGACTCTGTCCACGGAAAATGTGAATGCTCTGGAGTCCTTCCAACCTCGGAATCTGTAACACACGTCCAATAGGTCTGAGTTGGTTTTCGCATCCCATTTTCAAGGGAAAAGACATGTATGTTACTGATTCAGAGCAAGAGCTCAGGCTGGCAACTGAGATCTTAAGATATTTCAAAGGACAAAGTGAAGCACAGAGAGCCTCATCAGACTGGAGATAAGTGGCTGCTACGATGTTAATGCACTCAAAGACCCTAGAGGCTCCAGTCTTTGCCGTTAGACAGCTCTGCAAGACGCCCAGCGAGTTCCAATTTGGGCAGGGGTTTGTTTATTCTGCTTGGTTCAAGTCAAGGTTACAGATCCCTAATGGTTTTAGCGTCCCTAAAGGTTTTCCACATTTGGGCAAGATCTATGCTTTATGTCAGCCCCTGAGGGGCGGGGCTTTGTTTCTAGCACTCTGGCTCAGCTGGCTACCCCAGAAGCCACTCAAATGCAAGAAGATGTGCATCAGCAGCTTCCCTTGGCACAAGCATGGGGATGTTTTACAATGGTGCCCTGTTGTAGAAAAGGCACTTCATCTTTTTATTTTTTTTTTTTTTTTGTTGGTCTTTTTTTTTTTTTTTTTTTTTCTGTAGCCCCAGCTGGCCTGGAACTCACTCTGCGTAGACCAGGCTGGCCTTGAACTCACAAAGATCCACTGCCTCTGCCTCCCAAAGGCCAGATTAAAAGGCGTGTGCAACACCCCAGCCTAAATGCCTTCATTCTTTTTTTTTTTTTTTTTTCTTCCACAGTCTCAGTCCCTATTGTCTCAGACATGTCCAATGTCTCAGTCCCTGTTGTCTAAGACATGTCCAGGGTCTCATGTCCTGTGGTCTCAGATACGTCCATGGTCTCAGTCCCTGTTGTCTAAGACATGTCCAGGGTCTCATGTCCTGTGGTCTCAGATACGTCCATGGTCTCAGTCCCTGTTGTCTCAGACATGTCCACTGTCTGCGTCCCTGTTGTCTCAGACGTGAACATGCTCTTAGTTGAAAGTGCCTTCATTCTTAACCAACTGAAGTTTTTGTTTTTTTCTCTCCCAGTGATATTGAATTTTTAAAACTGGCCCCTTTTCTGAAACCTCTGCTTCCTGCCAACCGAAACTCAGAAGGTTCACACTGGATCTTGGACCTTTATTTTGAGCACACCAATTCCTAATGCAGAAATACACTTGGTTTGTAATGGCCACTCTCCTCCTCACAGAGGGTGCCTTTGGGAGCTGGGCCACAGGCCACTGTTCCTGTGACTTTCCTAAAACCCAACCTGCTAAGGCCCTGTGGGGGCTCTCTAATGCTTTAGCGCCAAGCTTTTGGCTCCTTCCCTGACTTGGAACTACACTTGGCAGATGAGTTTTCCCTCCTGCAGTGGTGACATGGATCACTTCTGTATCTACCACACACTCTCTCATGAACTCCTTTGCTACCTGGTCTCTCCTGTATTTTCAGGGAGCACCCAGGTCCAAGCCTGTGCAAAAAGGACCTCCAAAAGTTTACAATCTGTGTCCTCTTTGCTCCAACTCTCAGTCTCATCTGAATCTTTGAACTGAAGCGCTCCATAGCACTCAGAGGCAATCGGAATTCAATCCAGGGCTTACAAATGTGGGTGCCTGCAAGGCCAGGCAGGTACTATAAGGAGGTAGGGCTAGGTGTACTGGGAATACCACTGATGCTGATGTGTTTCATATGTGGGTCAGCGCCTGCCCACCGAGCCAAGGGAGGATGATGACACTGGGCTGCCAGAGAAGTTAAAACTCCTTATGTTAATGAAAAGTTTCCCAATTTTGAAAATACAACAGCTGTCAAAGGAAAACACATATGGTCTTGATTTGGCCCACTCAGAATGAATTTTGCTCCCTGATACAAAAAAAGCTCTACTATGACTCAGTGAGTCTGGTTTCTTTTCCTGTTGCTGTGATAAAAGTGCTCTGGCAAAAATCAGCTTAAGGGAGAAAGGGGTTATTTGGCTCACAGTTCCAGGTTATAGTCCATCATGGCAGGGACGTCACAGTAGCTGGAACTGGAGGAAGCTGGTCACACCACATCCACAGCAGAGACCAGGGGATGAATGCCTGCTTCTTATGCTCAGCTAGCTGTCTCCTTTCTGTTCAGTCTGGGACCCTGCCCAGGTAATAGTCTTGCCCACAATTAAGGTGGTACTTCCCACATCAGTTGACATGATCAAGACAACCCCCCACAGACATTCTCAGAGGCCAGCCTTGATCTAGATAGTCCCTCACAGATGTGCTCAAAGGCTTGCCTCCTGGGTGTGGAGTTGATGACACTAACCATTACAGATGGGGCTATTCATTGTCCCCTGAATTCTTGTCTACAGAAAGCTCTCTTCTCCATTCAACTTGGAACACAGTGCCCAGAAAGGACAGGCCCAGGTTACCAACCATGCCTCCTTTGTTTATCAAAACATTACACAGCCCTTTGGCTAATATCATCTTGGTCTTCATTTCAGACGAATCATTTATTTTCAGAGCCATCATCCATGACAGTTTCAAGTGTTAATATTTTTATTTGGGGCACAAAGTCATTCTGATTTGATAGACTTTCTTGGTGAAATGAACTTTTTGGCTCCCTGTTCTCCACCCAAACCTCAACCTTGAATATTCTCTGCTACTGACCTTTTTACAGATCACTTGTGCCCAGGCACTCTTTGAGTCCCTCTTCTCCTAGTAATCATCTGGCAATGGTTGTAAGTGTTCCTTGTAGGGCCTGTTACAGATACCTACCTTCAGTTGCATGCTGGGCAGGGTGGGCTTAGCGCAAATGACTTCTATAGATACTCACTAAAAATAGTCATTGTTGTTTGTTTGGTTTTAGGAATTGAATTTAGGTCCTTATACATGCTAGGCAATCACTTTACCACTGAAGTATATTCCCAGACTACTAAACTAACTTTTTAAAAAAATTTTATTTTATTTATTTATGTATATGAATGTACTGTATGCATGTAGGTCTGTGCACTCGTGTCGCACAATGCTGTGGAGGTCAGAAGAGGGTGTCAGATTCCCCTGGAACTGGAGTTCTTCTGGAATTGGAGTTATAGACGGTTCTCAGCCGCCATGTGGGTGCTGGGGATCAAACCCGGGTCCTCTGCAAGAGCAGTCGGTGCTCTTAACCGCTAGGCCATCTCTCCAGCCCCTAAACTAACTTTTAAAACTTCTCACTTTCTGTCTCTGTCTTCTTGTCTCTGTCTCTCTCTCTTTGGATGCTATGTGTGTACATAACACTGATGGAGGCCAGAGTGGGTATTGCATCTCCTGTAGGTGGAGGTTAGGTGGTTGTGAGCCACCCTGCATGGGTTCTGGCATCCAAACTCAGGTCCTCTGGAAGAACAGCAAAAACTGCTGAGCCATCTCCACAGCTGCATAAATTAACTTCTGATGTTGGTGATGTTTATAGGAGAAATCAGATGTCTTCATATGTTGCTTCCTGGTTTTAATGCAGATGAGTGTGTGTTAGCCTGGAGCATGCATTCGGATATTCATTCATTCATTCACTCAAATATTTTCTGCAGCTTTTTTTTTTTATGGTCCAGGCCCTGTATAGTTTCTTTTGCAAAGTGGAATACATTTGTTTAGTCCATTATCTAATGGAAGGGAGTTGCTGCATCTCCCATTTGGCTCCATGCTCTGATTATGCTGCTGTAGGTGGAAAGAACCGCAACCTGCCCCCGGTTATCCTCCTGGATGCCTATATGGAAGAATAAAATAATAATGCTGCCATGATGCACATGACCTTGCAGGTCTCTATGGAAGGAGGGCGAGATGTCTATGAAAGTGACCATTTTTGTAGTCATATGAACCTACATTCAAATTTGAGGTTCCATGTTGTTCTGTAAGTATGTGACAGACACATATACACACACCTGGTATTAAATACCTAGAGGATAATCTGGAATATATCCTAGAGCTTCAATTCTTTTTTTTTTTTTTTTTTGTCTTTTCGAGACAGGGTCTCCCTGTAGCCCCAGGTGTCCTGGAACTCACTCTGTATACCAGGCTGGCCTTGAACTCACAAAGATCTGCCTCCCAAGTGCTAGGATTAAAGGCATGTGCCACCATGCCTGGTGAGCTTCAATTCTCAAATTGTATGTCCCAGGCCATATGGAGTCACATAACCTAATGGGGAGGTCATGAGAAGCATAGAAACAGTAAAATGTTTCTCAATGAACAATGACCCCAAACAACTTCCAATGCATAATGCATCTAAGGGTTTCTGGCAGTGCTTGCTCTGCTGCATCACGTGACTTCACTGCAGCTTTGGTTCTGAACATCCAACATGTCCACTTTGCCCTGTGCACATAGGCAAGCCACACAATGCTGAGGACTGCTGCCTGAAATACTTCAGGGTAGACCAGAGAGTACTGTATGTTACAGATTGCAGTATCTTTATTGTACATGAAGTTTTCTGTTCTCACAGAAAACAGAATGATATAGAAAAGAAAGACTTCTAATATTTTCCCATGTCATTCCTCAGCACGTAAGTATTAAATTAATGTATCTTTGGATTATATTATATTAGAATGTTTGACTTTAAAGATTATTGTTTGAATTGCTGACTTGAGTTTCACAGAAAATTATTAATGAGTTTTGGCTTAGGGTGAGAAGAGAATTTCTAAGAATTTCTGAAATGACTGTAAGCACATCCTTCCACTTTGAAATATGTATTTACGTGACTCCCTGCTTTCAGCAGTAATGATTATGAAGTCAAAATACCTATCAACTCTGAAAAATGCTGAAAATGCTCTACATACTGCAGAATCCAAAAATTAGCCAATATGTAATTCTTTATATAAAATAAACTCATCTCATTAGTATATATAACTGCTTTCATCTTTAAAAAGGGCTAAGATTGTATGTATACCATATACTTACTGTACTTCTCTCTTTCCCTCTCTCCCTCTTTTTCTCTTTATATATATATGTATATATTCACACACACACACACACACATATATATATATATATACACACACACACATATATATAGCCTATAGAGTCTAATTTGTGTCTCCAAATGTCCTTCAGTGTGGGTCTATCCACAGGTGCCTGGTAACCTACGAAGAGTCCATCCTGACTCTTTCGAGGATGGGACTCTTCCTCTCCCAGCAGCCATCAGTTGCCAATAGTTCTTTAGATAGGACCGGGGTTTCTTACCCACTTCTCTGTGTCTATAGTAAGACTGTGTCTCACACTTGAGCTTGTGTGAGACTTACACATGCTATTACCATTTCTGGTGGCACATGCCCTTAATTTTGCACTCAGGAGGCAGAGGGAGGCAGATGGCTGGAGTTTCAGTCCAGCTTATTCTATATAGCCATTTCCAGGCTAGCCAGGGCTACACAGTGAGATCCTGCCTCAAAAGTAAATAAACAAATAGATCATAAATGGAAAAAGTTTAAAAAGACCTGTGTAAGAGGTAAGAAAAACATGAATTTTGGAATCAACTAAATTTGGTCTGCTTTTTTTTTTTTCTTTTAGTCTTTCTGAGACAGGGTCTCCCTGTAGCCCCAGCTAGCCTAGAGCTCGCTCTGTACACCAGGCTGGCCTTGAACTCACAGAGATCTGCTCCCCGCCCCCAGCACTGGGATTAAAGGCATGTGCCACCATGCCAGGCTAAGAATCAGCTAAACTTGGGATCAAATACTGGTGTTATCCCTACTGGCTGGGAAACTGAAGTTAAAGATCTGGGATCCATATTAGCAGTACACCAGTCCAGACCTTGAGTCTCAAGGTCTCTGAAACTTTTTGTATTCTCCCTTCTTTTCAGACCATGTCTACCTGAAATGGAAATTTAGATATTTGCTTACTAAGGCAAACATGTGATTGAATGTAAACTGGGAGAAATATCCCACATTCATAGAAAGAGTGTCTAGAATGCTGACACTTTTTTTTAAATTTTATTTATTTCTGTATGTGTATGAATGCACTGTCTGCATGCAAGTCTGTGCACCAGTGTCATGCAATGCCTCAGAGGTCAGAAGAGGGCGTCGGATTCCCCTGGAACTGGAGTTCTCCTGGAATTGGAGTTACAGACGGTTCTTAGCCGCCATGTGGGTGCTGGGGAATCGAACCCGGGTCCTCTGCAAGAGCGGTCGGCACTCTTAACGCTAGGCCATCTCTCCAGCCCCCGAATGCTGACACTTCTATGGAATCACTTGTGGAATTACTACACTGAAAACATTTTAAACATTTGTTATCAGATGAAACACAAAGTTAAAAAGACTTAAATAATTAACAATAAATTTAAAAAGAAGAGTTAAAATAGCAGATATGTATTTCCAGCTGGCAAAACATTTTAGACTTTCTTGCAAATGGTTAAATATGTTCTATAAAATTTAGTTAATGTGGCTGGGCATGGTGGCACACACCTTTAATCCCAGTATTTGGGAGGCAGAGGCAGACAGATCTCTGTGAGTTCGAGATCAGCCTGGTCTACATACTGAGTTCCAGGCAAGCTGGGAAAGATAGTGAGATCATGTCTCAAAAGACCAAAATAAGGGGCTGGAGAGATGGTTCAGCAGTTAAAAGCACTGGTTGCTCTTGCAGAGGAGGTGGGTTCAATTCCCAGCACCCAAATGGTAGCTAACTGTAACTCCAGTTCCAGGGGATCTGATACCCTCTTCTGACCTTTATGTGCGTTGTACGACATGGGTACACTTATACATATGCAGACAATATACACATACACAAAACATAAAAATAAATAAAATACTAAAAGAGACCAAAATAACTAACTAAATAAATGAACAAATATTCAGTTAGTTGAAATATGACACCATTAATTTACTACTACTGTACTACTGTGTTGTTTTTTTCATTATTTCTTGAAGACTCAATCCAATAGGATTTTAAATAATGACTCAGACTCTCTGAATTTTTTTCTTTTTCTCTCTCTCTCAGATATTTGCTACTGATCCGCATGCCATTCTAAACAGATTATGATCATATTCCATTATGTTCTATGAATGTTCCCATGGACAAGAATTTTCACAGCTCATTTAAGAGTTTTAATTCTTCTTCTTCTTCTTCTTCTTCTTCTTCTTCTTCTTCTTTCTTCTTCCTCCTCCTCCTCCTCCTCCTCCTCCTCCTCCTCCTTCTCCTTCTCCTTCTCCTTCTCCTTCTTCTTCTTCTTTGGTCTTTTCTAGACAGGGTCTCCCTGTAGCTCCAGCTGTCCTGGAACTCGCTCTGAAGACCAGGCTGGCCTTGAACTCACAAAGATCCACCTGTCTCTGCCTCCAGAGTGCTAGGATTAAAGGCATGTGCCACCACGCCCGGCTGAGTTTTAATTCTTTAAAACAATAAACAAATTAGACACTCTAAGAAGGATTAGATTCATCTACTGAAAAAAAATTTCCATTGTAATGAGTAATTTATCTTCATTAAAATGTATAATATAAATTGTAACTTGAATGCTAAATTTTGTACCAATTATAGATTTTTAGACTTAGCTCCCACTACCAGGAGTGAATACTTAGCACATTTTATGGTCTGAAGAGAACAGAGATAAAGTCAGCAGAGAATTAGACAGAAACAAAAGGAGCTCCATAATGTAGGTCAGAGCTTGTACCTTGGCAGAATTTGGGTCATGTTTCTTCAGGCTGGTCAGGAGTTATAGAATCCTTGCGCTTCGGGGACTTCCCTCTGTGCTTCTGGGTACTCTGCTTCTTTCAGAGATAACCCTTACACGGTGCTAAAATTATATGTTTATTTGCCCATCTATGCCATGAACAGTACATTCTCGAAAGTGAGGACCACATGGTGTTAACAGTTGAATCTTTGGGACAGAGTAGATGTTCAATAAATATCATTAAATAAGTGGATGAACGAATGGTTTAACACATGAGAACTAAGCAAAACTAAGGGCTGCTTCCAGCCACTAGACACTCGGTCTCAGGTGTCCCTTAAGTGCTAGTGCTCTGTGCTCACAGCGAGTGCTTTTCCTTTGCAGTGTGCACTGACTGGGTTAAGAGCAGAACTAAGAACAGCAGAGGGTTGGCCTGCCAGGATTCTGTAACAAAGAGTGGCAACATCATCCCTATCACCACCATCAGCTTCAGGGACTGCTACTGTCTCAATAGCAGTGAAAACACCTTAGGTACCAGATACTATGCTAAGTTCTTTATATACATTATTACCTTCAATCCTGAAAAACAGCTAGATTAAATTATTGCTCTGATTCTCCTTTTTACCAAGGCAGAAACTGAAGGTACCTCTTTAAAATGACATTAATGCCAAGACTAAAATCCAAGAGAGAATGACACTCATGTTCAATGTTTTTTAAACCAGGAAGCAAGTCAGAGACCTAAACTCCTAGTAGAAATATGAGAGTCTAAAGCAACACTTATTCATCTGGAACTTCACTGCTCCACTTCAACAAAGCGTACTGGACATGAGGTGGACTGGAAATGAGGGGCTTGGATCCATCAGAATCTTCACATTGGCTTCTCTTCAAAATGATAAATGCAGTATGTGCACAGAGAAATTATAGTTGTGACAGTACAGAAAGTTGAGGATGACCACGAGTGTCCTTTCTTGGCGGTAACCACATGGATGGGAGATGGGGAATTTGGTAATCTTTTCAGCTTTAAATGCTATTCCGAAACCTCTCCCTCGAGCTCCATTTAGATGAATTTCTTCACTCCCCCAGGGTGATACAGCTGCTGTTTTCCTTTTCTAATTAAATTTGCCTCTTTCAGGATAAGCATGATTCCTTATTCTAGGTAGTTTTTTTGAAATATTTAATTAACAATACCGAAAATTCATCTTTTAGGACTATTTTACACTTTCAATATTCAGCAAAGTTTTTGGGAAAGCCTTGAAATCTACTCATTATTAGATTAGATTTGAGTGTAGGATTTCAAACAACTATGGCAGATGAACTTCTGGAATATGTAACCAGGACTTGACATTTTAATTTGAAACCCGGAGTGCCTGTCTGGCCCTGCTGTCCTCGACAATCACCTTTCTGTATTCACTAATTAGAATTCAACTGGCCCTTAGTTATCTGATTTACTGCCCTCCCTCCCTCTCTCCTTCCTCCCTCTCTCCTCCTTCCCTTCTTCCCTCCCTTTCTCCCTTCTTCTGTGTCAACACTTTCACTGAGATACAGGCCAGAATGTTTTCTTTTCATAAAATAGTTTTTGAGGGCAAAATTAAGAATTGACTGCAACCCAACTCCCCATCAAGCTAGAGACAGTCATATCTTGACAGAGAGTGCCATGGTGAGGTCTCACCTGGTGAGACTCACTCCTGGATTACAGCTGGGTAGAGTCAGACCCTGACGTTACCTATGCACGAAATCCATTTCCCGAAGGACACCTGACTTCCTGGGGCCCCACAGAAGAGGCGTTTTGTCCTGTGTCCACTAACCCTCCCGGCACTGTGGCATGCCTGCCCCGCTTCAGTTCCGCAGCCCAGTGTTCTTCTGACCTCACTCAGGTGATAAGGCTGCTCCAGCCGTTCTGAAACCGCAGCATTACATCTTCTCTGGAATGAAAACCATTATTTTACAAGCTGAAGAGTTCCAAATGTGATCTGTGCATTACTCCCAGAGATGACACAACTCTAGGCTTCAGTGGGCAGCTAATGACTATTTCTTAATGAACTGGTACAGAAATATACCCAGTTTCACATTAAGGTATATTTTTAAACATCCCTAAATAATTTCAAGGAAGCAAAAGTAATAAGTCATGATATTTCTTTAAACAAACTGAAATCTTGGAATTGGAACTATGTGCATACCTTCTCGGCCTGGTAGGCATGTAAGGGCTAATTGTTTTGATTATGAGGAAGTCACCTAAGACAGCCGTTATAAACAAAACTATGAAGTATAGTCATGTATTTCAAATGTGTGCGTTTTCTACCATGACTACTTGTTTTAATATTCAAAGCTACTAACTTAAAAAAAAAGACACACATAGGATATACCTATTGTAGTAAAAGAAAAATAGTTTGAAAAATTTATCAGACTTTTGTATCAAAAACAAAATATCTCTTCAATTAAGAATACTGACTCTAAGCCAGGTGTGGTGGTGCACGTCTTTAATCCTGGCACTTGGGAGGCAGAGGCAGGAGGATCTCTGTGAGTTCAAGGTCAGCCTGGTCTACAGAGTGAGTTCCAGGCCAACTGGGGCTACAGGGAGACCCTGTCTTAAAAAGCCCAAAAAAAAAAAAGAATATTGACTCTATAAAGCATGTTTCTATGTTGATGTTCTGCTTACAGCAGAATGATCAATAGCTTTAGAATAGTTATTGCTACACATACAGACATACTCAAACTTGTTGAAAATTAACAGTGGAGATTTTCTTTCCTATAACATAATTTCAATACCAGTCACTAAACTGAGTACTGGTCACATGTAATATTTGATCACTTAATTTACAAACTACCCAGCAACAGTGCAAGAAGGAAAAATCCGTGTTTACCGCATCAAAGTGTATGAGCCGATGCCACAAGCACATGTGAGAATGCTCAGCTGCATTATTTGAAAACATTCTCATCATCATGTCTTTATTTTTTCACTTATGTACAGTGTTAGTCCTGAGATTCTAATAAGATTAAGGAAAAGAGGGGGACACAACCAAGAACAGGAGGTAAAGCGAGGTTAACTGAGCCAAACTAGCAGAGTCCTCACTCACAGGTATCAGCTCTCCATTTGTCTATTTTGAGACAGCACACCTTTGCAACTCAGGGCACACTCAGGCTGATTGATGATTTATAGCAGAGAGTGTCTCTTGAGGGGCTTGAGAGGGCTCAACAGTTAAAACGGCTTGCTGTCCAATCATGAGGACTGGAGTTAGGATCCCAGCATCCATGTAAAAAGTTGGGAATCAAGTACAAGCCTGTAACCCCAGCTCTGAGGGATGTGGAGGTAAAGAGGACTGCTGGGACTTGCTAGCTTCCAATGTGGCTGAGAAAATAAAAAACTCAGATTCAGGGAGAGATCCTGCCTCAAAGAAATAAGTGGAGAGTGATAAGAGGATACCTGCCACCTACTGGACTCTGCTCATATGCACAGCAAGTATACCTGTACGCACACAGATGCACACAGACACAGACACAGACACACACACACACACATACACACACACACACACACACACACACACACACACCCTGGCATGTTCAGACACATGTGTGCTCACACACAAATAAATCTTTAAAAAATCTTTCAATTTGGGAAACTTAGTAGACCATTGACAGTGACCCTGAAGATGGAAGCACCAGACATGCTTGTACTCTGATAGTTGGTCATCTCTGTACCATCCCATCACTATGGTAAGCTGCAAGGATGCAGAGCTAGCTCTGGACACAGAGGCCTCGAGAGAGAAGTCCTGGCTGAGTATAATGATAACCCACTAGGGATTCTCTCCCTCTGTTTCCCCTACAGGCTGTTACAGTGATCAGAGCCGCTTCTGGGAGAACAGTTCCCCGGTTCTCTGCAAACTCACACAGACCTAGGAAGAAAACCCTGCCTAGCATGATCCTTCATTTCCCCTCTTTCATTTCTCTTTTGTTGTGGTAAAACGCATGCAATGTAAACTGTGCCTTTATAACCTTCTAAAGTGCAGTTTTAAGCACATTCACACAGCTGCATCACCACCCATCTCCAGAAATTTTTCCTCTTAAAAATTGAAACCCACTAACTCCACATTCCATGTTTACTTGGCTCTTCAAAACATGATTCCACTTTCCATCTCTACCACGGTGACTACTCTAAGTGCCTCACGCAAGTGGAATCTCTCTCCTCCTCCCCAATTAATTTCCACAGACTTCGAGCATGAGTCTCCCTTGAAGAGGTCATCCCTTTCCTTTTCTCTCTGGGGAAAGCATTTAGTCTCGTGCTTTTCCTTTTCCCTTCCTTCATCCCATTCGTAAGCATTCCATTTTTTAAAAGTAACTGGGATGATTTTCTGATTATCTCATACAGTATAATTAGCCATAATGAAAAACTGCAGCTGCCAACACCTAGCAGCTCAGAAATATCTAAGGATTTTTTATAAAGACTCATGAAAGCTTATTTAAGTCTTTACTCTTTTTCAATTAATTTTTTTCACAACAAATGTCATTTAAGCTGCTTCTAATGGTTCCCACCCTGAAGCCTGCTGAAGTAGCCTTCAGCATTCCTATGCTAGACTTTTCCTCTTAACCTCATGAGAAGTTTGTAGGTTTCCTTTATGTTAAAAGGGTTTTTGAGGACTAGAGTCTAGAAATCATACTACATCTAGTACTGTTTCTCCAAGAAAGTGTCCAAAGGTTCATTCAGCAGCCTAGAAATAAACTTCTAGAACAAGACCAACTTAGAGACTGGAGACTGAATATGTCATAGTCATTCCTTTATGTTTTATTTTTCTTTCTTGGATTTCTTTTAGACAGGCTCTTGTTATAGCGCTGAGGCTGGCCTCAAACTGATGATCCTCTTGCCTCAGGCTCCTAAAGTGCTTGAGTTCCGGATATGTGCCACCATGGGTGGATCCATAAGAATATGTTTTAATTAGCAGTTATAAGATGAAAGCTGTTGACCAAATCTATGCCACGGTACACACAGTGAACAGTAAAAGAAGTGGCTAATCGAAGTATAGCACCAAGCCATTGTCTGGTGAAGTATGTTTGTATATAGTTCAAGACCTACTAGCGAACACACAGATGTTACAGATTCTGTCAACTCCCTGTGACTTTGAAGGCTCATGCATTTCTTCTTTTTAATATTTAAAAATCAAATTTATTATGTGTACTACAATGTTTTGAAATACACACATATAAATATTGTGGAATGGCTCATTTGAGCTTATTGGCATATGATTTATCTCATGCATTTTCTTTGAGTCTCTTTGAATAGGGTCTCCCTTTAGTCCCAGATGCCCTAGAGCTCACTCTATAGACCAGGATAGCCTTGAACTCACAGAGATCCGCCTGCCTCTGCCTCCCAAGTGCTGGGATTAAAGGTGTGCACCACCATGCCTGGCTCATATGAATAGTTTTGTGTGGTAAGAAATACATCTGTTTTTTTTGATTCATATTTTTTCTACTTCAGGTTGAAGAAACATATATTTAATTAAGGCACATTGAAACTCTGAAAACTCCATGGAAGAGCAGGAATTGAAAGCAGCCCTGAAGAGAACAAGCTAGAAACTACAAAAATAAGCCTGAAGCAGGAGGCAGCCAGCTAACTGCATTTTTCTATAGGAGCTAATTAGAAAGTTATCAGAAACCAATAAGAAGCTATAAGACAGAAAATTTAAAGAAACTTAAATTCTTACTTAAAACACCAATTGAAAGATCACACCTTAGCTAATGGTCTAGTGAGCCTCCAGGGTGAAATAATGATTTATGAGACTCCAGTATGAACAAGAAGAGAAATAGCAATCAAGATCAAGTTACTGTCAGGGCAGCAGGTGCACTGACTAGAGTTTTCACTTCCCGTAGGTCTATGGAAGACGGCAGTGTTCCTGCCTTGGTTGGGACTAAGGGTAGCTTGATGACTTTGTCTTTATTCAAGGCCTTACTTTTCAGACAACAGAGGACATTAACCCCTTCTCCACACTTTGAATACATAGAATATTTTACAGTCATCTTATGGTACTTTATTCTGTACACTTTCTTATTATTCTTTGATTACTTTGCAATACAAGCCTGACCTCCTAGTAAATATACTGCTAGCATGTAGACTGACAACACTTCAGTAGGATCCTCCATGACACCTGTACTGGAAAGGGCAGAGGATGTGTATCTGATTCGTGCAGGCTGGTGAACTCTCATGAGGTCCTGGCAAACAGTTACATGCTCTGAAACCATGCCAATTCCACATGCTAATCTCAGCTCAATGTCCTGGGAAGAACACTATGGAGAATGCAGTCTGCTAGTCTCTGGGGGCCACATCAGAGAGGAGAAACCTTCGATCCTGTGTGTACGGAAAATTCCTTACCATGTAGACAGTATAAGCTCCGTGAGGGTGGGAATGAGGCTTTATTCCCTTCCCGGCGTATCTATATATGTATATATGTATGCATACATATGTGTATGTACATATATATATATATATACACATATATAATGAAATACATATGAAACCAAGTTTCTCCTCATTAGTGTCTTGACTTAGTCTTATCATACCGGGTTTTCCTTCTCTTTATCATTTGAAGTCAATCCCTAGAAGTTAAGGTGAATCTGGATAATCACCGAACATGGCACTCAATATCTACATGGGGAGATGATGGCACTCTTTTGGGGTCTGCTCAGGATGAATGCATGGGTGGCACAAGGAAGGCTGAAGATCAAGGGAGGAAGGTCATTGGCCAGCTAACGCTGGCTTCAGGGTTCACTGTGGAGGGATAAGATCTATTCTTTGTTGCAGAATAGCCGGATGTCAGATGGAGCTCTTGGCAGACCTCAGGCAGCGGAACCCAGCCCTTCACGGTCCCTGTCTGGCTGGTAGCATCCTGCGAGGGAAGGCTGCCAAGCAGTGTGTGACAGCTGTGCAGTGCGCTCTGAGGCTCTCTGGTGCACTGCCTTTTCGGACCTGCCTGTCTGCCTTCCTGGGAATAGCAGGGAAGTTCAGATGCTCAGGGACCCCATTTTCCGCTGGGTTTCACTTTTCAGCACTATGCCTGACTGTCTTGACCTTAAGATGGATTCACTGGAAAATGATCCTTGGCTTTTCTTGTCAATAGGAGCCTATTGATTCTGTATGTGAAGAGTATCTATATTTCACTCTGTTCCCAATGACAGCTTTTCAGTGTGACCTCCATGGTTATATTTGCTTACTGGCATCTTGTCATAACACTTGTTATCTTTCAGGGACTATTGCTAGGAAAAGTTACCTGCCTGAATAGCAATAATAAATTTTAAATTAAATGACTGGAGAGATGTCTGAGTGGATGAGGCACTTGTCTCCAAGTCTGACTACCTGAGTTCAATCCCTCAAATCCACATGGTAGAAGGAAAGTTGTCTTCTGACCCCCACACACCCACTGTGACACACCTGTATACATGCTCATGCACACACAGAAAATAATTGTTAAAAAGTTAAAGATATAATTTTAGCCATTTTCTGTTTTTTTTTAACTTCAAATCTTAATGCTTATTTGAAATGTTTAAATCTTAAGATATTTAATTGAGGACTGACTACCTTTTTATATTCACCCAAAGCAGTTACTTTTACTTCTTTTACTTTGAGTTATTAACATGTGAACTCAATTTTCCATCAGGAGATGCACAGTGGCTAGTTAGATTATTCTCTACAGGAAAATACAAAACGGTAAAAGTGAAATTTCAGACATTACCTTTCAGCATCATTCGTCCAGTGGATCCTCCAAAAGTACTGAGAAGACCAGTTCTAGCTCCCAAAGAGGTGGTTGCCTCTAGGAGGGAGCCGGTGATGTACTGAGATATGGAGGTTCTTTGGAGTGTGGCGCGGTACTCACACGCAGTGTCTCGGACACATTGCTTTAAGCACGGACCATGTCTAATCCTTCCAAGGGCTGTCTCTGAGGCTGGGAGCTTTGTGAAGCAATGGAGAAGAGAGCCAACTGTATCTTCTGCTTCTTCTCCTCTTCTTATTGCATCGTAGATCTGTGAATAGCACAAAGCACAGGAAGTATTAATCTAGTTTCTTAGAAAAGCAAATTAACTTGTTGACAAAATGCCAAGATGACTTATTAAGAAAGAAGGCTCGGTTGGTCTAAGCACAAACACTTTTGAGTTCTGCACTCATGCATTAACCTGAACATTCTACAGACACCATTTATTTGGAGAAGCTATGTGTAGTTATGAAATAGGCCATTCAAACAACTCTGCTATCAAACAGAGCACTTAAAGTTGCACCAACCAAAAATACATTCAGCTCAAATTTCTCCTCCTCCACAGGAGAGCAATGCTCTTCTGTAGAGAGACAAGGACAAACCCTTCCCTCATCTCTTGGGCCCTCCTGCATGACTAGGTCTGTCTGCCTCCACAGATGCTTCAGTCTGACGTGCATTGGGAAGTGAAGACGAGAGGATCATAGGCAAGGAGAACGCCTCCATTTCTTTCTTGAGCATAATCTTCCAGTCTATCAGATGAGATCGAAGTCTTTGAATCTTTTATCTTCCTCCTCCTCTCTCATCTACCGAATTAAAGAAGCTGACAGGCTATCCACTTTTCTCACACGGTCTATCATTTTATCGAGTCTCCTTCTCATTCCAGTGCGGTTGTTCCACATGGATGAACACACACCCTGCTCTGTGGCATTCACTGCACCAGAAAACATCAGCACATGAGAAGGGTAGCACAGGCTTCTTGAGCTGTAGGGCCTCACAGTCTCATTTTGAAGAACAGGTTTGAGTATTATGAAGTTTGATGATACTTGCGGAAGGTGTGTTAGGCTTTGTAAATTGTCCTGGAGAGTCAGAACTTTCCAGATAGTGTGTGAACAACACAGAAGAAATGTTACACAGAGGAAAGTCTGTAGCTCTGTGAAGGTGGAGGGAAGCCTCCACCTTGCTTCGGCTGACTTCAAATGAACAATAGTTATTATGTATTTATGCTCAGTTGCCCTACCAGGTCCGGGCAAATCAAACAGTTTTTACTCTTACAGAGATCACAAAACAGCAAAGAGCTTAGGGCAGGGTGGCAATGGAGCTAGCCCTTTTAGTAGTATCAATGTCTAGGAAGAGAGACCCTCATAGATCCTCTGGGTTATTCATGTGCTCCCCATGAGCTGTTTACCCCCAAATTTGCCATAACTAGGGCTCTAAGAGGCCTAGAATACTTGACTTGGTGTTAAGAAATGGCACACATTATTACTGGGTAAGTCTGAAGGAGAGAATGCACTCCTCTGCCTTCAAGGAATGGCAGGAGGTTCTGTAACCAGCTGTGTTCTTCAGTGTGACACAGTTTTACCTGTGCTGTTATGTGTGGCTGGACAGCAGCATCCTAACCCTATCTGGGGCAAATGCTGAGCTCAGGACATCGTTTTCTTCTCAATGTCTTCCTTTTCCTGACATTTACATTATCAAAGAGGGGAACTTCCAATCCCCTGCCCCACAGTTACACATGTAATGTGGGAGTGAGCTCCACACAAGTCCTTCAGAAGTCAATACTCCAGAAATTCATGGAAAGGAATGTGCTGGCTGTGAGGATTGAGAAAAGTGACTAGATATTGATAGAAAAGCTTCCCAGGGGAAAGCTACCCCTTTGAGGAGTATATATTGATAGTGACTAGATATTGATAATGACTAGATATTGATATATACCCCTCAAAGGGGTATATAACAATATATACCCCTTTGAGGGGTATATATTGCCTAATAGAATATCAAAGACAATTAGAGATGTTGAAATAAAAAATATTTGTTTTGTTTAATTGAATGTTTGTTTCTCATATTATTTGTCCAAGAATTTTTTCCTAAAGAACACTTAGCTATAGGCGAGGTGCTGCACCAAATCATTTTTTCTAATCTAATAGATTTTCTTATTTTCAATTTCTTTCTTTTTGTTTTTAGATCTTCCATCCAATATTTCCAATTTCTTAATCTCTTTTTTTAAGTTTGGGATATGACCTTTATTGAGCTTATCCACCAGACTGGAAATAACGTCTGTACAAAGCCAAATGTTTGTTACTATAACTTCTGCATCACAATTAAAATCCAAACAGTTTTTTTAAGTCAACTCAATCAAAACCCACTACTCCAGAATCAAGAGCTTCTTTGAAGCCACAGTAACACTTAAATATGGTTAAGACTCCAATATAGACATGTGGTTGGTTGGAAAGCTAATTAAGTTTCCAACTTGCTCAAATAAAATTATAAAAAAAGGCAGAATTGTGTTTTTCACAGAGATACAGTTCACTGGAGTCACCAGCATTGCACAGCCGTTAAGAATATTTAAGGGGCTGGAGAGATGGCCTAGCGGTTAAGAGCACCAACTGCTCTTGCAGAGGACCCGGGTTCGATCCCCAGCACCCACATGGCGGCTGAGAACCATCTTTAACTCCAGTTCCAGGGGAATCTGACACCTTCTTCTGACCTCTGCAGCATTGCATGACACGGATGCACAAACCTACATGCAGACAGTACATTCATACACATAAAAAGTAAATAAATAAACTTAAAAAAAGAATATTTAGAGTCCTGAGATAACAAGGAATCCAGGCATCCTTAGACAGTCTTCTGGTGGCCTTTCTTCCTAATCAGAGATTTGTGGATGTGTGGGGACCACCAGTGATTGATGAGAGAGTCCAATTCTTCATCTCCACGAATAGCAAGTTTCAAGTGATGACGAGTAATGCACTTTACCTTTAAGCCTTTGATGCATTTCCTGGCAATTCAAGTACCTCTGTGGTGAGGTACTCCAGGATGGCTGCCCCGTACACAGCTGCAGTTGTGCCCACACGTCCATGGCTTGTCCTAGATTTCAGGTGTTGATGAATATGGCCCACAGGAAGCTGCAAACCAGTTCCCTGCCAGCCAGAAATCTCTTTTGTCTTGGCCTTTCCGGAGTCCTTTCCAGCCTTACCCCCAGCCTTCTCGGATTGTGCGAGTGCAGACAAGTGAGGCAGAGACAACGCCAGTCAGAGATCTCACCACCTACTCCTCTTGAGTTGAATCTGTTTCACCACGATTCAAACTGCCTCCCATCATTCTTGAAGTTCATCCTCTTATTATTGTACAAATCCATCTCTACCTGTTCTGTGAGTCTCTCCTACCTATGGCCTTCAGGACAAGTAAAATGCAGCAGACATGTGCACTTAATATAGGGAGGCCACAAACTGATGTCAAGGAGCCAGATTTAGGGAACACACTGGCTTCACCCAACACAGTATTTCAAAATCAGTAAGGTTTATATGAGCATCTGAAGATGGAATATTCCATGAACATTTGAACAATTTGGTAGCACTGGGCATTCCCATGAGGAATCAAATGGCCAGGATTTCTCCATCACATAGAGTACAAGTTCAACAGTTAGTACAAGTCCCTACCTCTCTAAAATGATTACACCTGCCCAGGATCCAGTTATTAGCAGTGTGGCCCTTCCCTCAGTGATATGTGAATAGGGATGTGGATTTTTATAGTGAACGTGCACCGAGGCCCTTCAGTATTTCCCAAATGTGTTCATGCTGTGTTAATCACTGAGTATACAGGGAGAACAACAGTCTCTGCTCTCAAAGGGTTGCATATTGTCTTAAATGCTAGCAAATAAATGGAAGATAAAAAGCTCTAAGAAGAAAACTGGGGGCTGGAGAGATAGCTCAAGTGGTTAAGAGTACTGACTGCTCCTGCAGAGGACCTGGGGTTGGTTCCCAGCACTCATATGGTGGCTAACACCATTTGTTAACTGGAGTTTCAAAGAAATCCAACACCCTCTTTTGACCTCTGTGGGCATTGCGTGACACAGGTGCACTTACACACATGCAAACAATACATTCATACACATAAAATAAAAATAAAAATATAAAAAAGAATGAATGCCTAACATCCTCCCTCACTGCCAGCACCCCTCTGCCAAAGACCCAAAGAGAGGACCTGAGCTAACGGATCCAAGCCATACCAATTCTGGACAATAGAATTCAAGGTGTTTATTAGAAAAATGCTCAAGTGTGGACAAAGAGGTGGTAAACATGGCAATATTTGAGGAACATGTCCAAATCAGGTTTCTATCTCTTAGCAGATAACTCCCTTATAAAAGGAAGGGAGCATGGGAACTCTGCTTTTCCCATGTTATTTGAGTGGAGTTTTTTTTTTAAAGAACACTTAGCCTATAGTTGAATTACTGCATGAAATAATTCATTGTAATCTAATAGATTTTACTTATTTCAAATTTCTTAGCCTTGATGGGATCCCTGAAATTCACAATCTCCCATTATTCTCTGGGTCCTTTCTCTTATTAGCATCCATTTCATACAGAGCAGGATGAGAAGGCAGTATAAAACCGTCGTTACTATAATTCTGGAGCATTGCTTTGACTCCTGTCTCCTTGTCCTGCTTCCCAGCTGTGTGCTCTTCCCTGCATAAATTGTTGCTGTGCCATTCTGAACCCATTACTTTCTCTACCATATGTGAACATGGAAGTAACTGGATCATAAGGTTGTGGCTAGAACTACAGGCTCTCATAAAGATAATATGATTAGAATAGTATCTGGAACTTAGTAAACGCTCCACAAGCGTTGTTTTTTACAATGATGTGACTGATAATTATGGTAGACTACAAAAAATGCCGTACCTTATTATCCTTACTAACTTTTGCTAGCTTTTCGAAGGAACTTAGGGTGATGCAAGCAGAACCTTACAAAAATATTTTTGTATTGCAGCCTTTCCCTCTTACTGCTTTACAGACTTTGCAATGACTACCATAAGGAGTGTGAGCTAGCCTCGTAGATGAGAGACTGTAGCCCACTTGCCGTTGTCTCCTTGGCTGATTAGTCTGCTGAGATCCAGCCTAACAGGGGACCATCCTGGTTCCCAGATCCTCCATTGCCAGTGTAGCTACTGCCACAGATGCATGAGATGACCAGGCAGATACCAGTTGGTCTAGACTAGGGGAACCATCAGCTGACTCACATAGTCATGGAGCAGGATCAAACAAATGACAGTTAATGAAAAGTCACCACGACTGACATCTTGATGAGGTCTTGGGGACTTTTCCACTGATCCCACATGGTGGCCCAATTGGATTGTTTTCATTTTACAGATGAGAAAGTGAGCCTAAAATGCTAAGGAAACACAACCATCCTTACACAGCTAGCTGGTGGCTAAGTCAGGACTAAAAGCCATGTTTCTCCAACTCCGTTACCCAGCTCTATCCTTACACCATACAGTTACTCCTGTGGCTCAAAGGTGGGATTCAAGATCACGTCATCATTGACAAAGGGTTTCAGGGATGCTTACACCCATGTTGCCTTTATTCATAATGTTTTTCATTTTCATCCAAAATTACTTTTGAAAAAGTCAGATTATGACTAATGAATGACCAGATATATTTATTCATATGAAGATTTATAGTTTTAAAATCACAAAATGAGAAAAGGTATAAATTTTATCCTGCCTGATTAATGTGGCAAGACAAGGCACTGAGAAGAAGGCAGACTACAGCCTTACAGAGGACAATGTTATTGCTGAGATAAAATAAATATATCACAATATAGCAATCAAGCTTCCTAAATAGCTATGTGTTCATCCATTCTTTCATTTGCTTGTTTGACAGTTCCTTTTTATTGAACACATACATTGTGACTATAACAATTGCTGACAATCCAACAATGATGAAGAAGTGCTTCATGTTAACAAGGAAGGTGGATAGCAAACAGGTGGACCAAATAAGCTCATTAAAAATTGGTGACTCGGAGGCTGGGGAGATGACTCAGTGGGTAAACATGAGGACTCCCAAATCCCCCAAACTGCCATAAAGCCAGACACAGTAGCACATGCCTGTAGTCCCAGTGTTCCTAAGGTGAGATGGGAAGCACGGATAGGAGAATCCTTGGAAGCTCACATGCCAGGTAGCCTGGCAGACACAGTGGCAACAACAAAAGGATCCTGTCTCAAACAACGTGGAAGGTAAGAACCAACATCCACATACCATGGTACATATATACTCACACTCACACTCATGAACACACACACACACACAGTGGCAAACAACAAAGGGATTCTGTCTCAAACAACGTGGAAAGCAAGAACCAACGTCCATGTACTATGGTACATATATACTCACACACTCATGAACACACACACACACACACACACACACACACACACACACAGAGTTTCTTAAAATTTTCAAACTTGGAGCTGTGCATGGTGGTACATGTCTTTAATCCCAGCATTTGGGAGGCAGAGGCAGTAGGATCTCTGTAAGACCAAGCCCGGCCTGGTCTCTATGGAGATCCTGTATCAAATGGACAAAAAGAAAATTGCAAACTGGGTCGGGGCTGTAGATCGGTGGCAGAGCAAATGCCTAGCATGTAAAGGCCCTAGACTGGATCTCTAGCACTAAAAGAAAGAAAGAAAGAAAAGCATACTACCACATATGATATTGTTATATATAGCCAAGATACATTTTGAGTGTAGAATATACAGGTTTTGCTTACCTTACTAGAAATAAAAAAGGGAAACTGAGGAGTCTACTTTTAGCCATTGTTAAGTTTTTAGAGAGTTAAGATTCATACAGGACGCGGTGCTTACTGGACCTCATTTGGTGACCATGGGAAGGGAAAACCCCAGTGTGGAGCACAAGGGCAGAACTGATGGTGGTTTGGGCTTGCCAAGGAGGAGCCTTCAAACATGACATCTTTCAGCCTAATAAAAAAAAAAAATCATAAGCTGAAGATGATAAAACCTATGATATATGTGCCATGCATATGTGCATATTTTGAAGTGCTGCAAATTGTAAGGAATAACAGCATCAAAAAGACTAGGTCAAAGAACTGACTGAAACAGTGAACTTCTGCTCGAAACAGGAAACTTCTGCATTGAGAATTTTGAGAGAGACTGAGAAAAAGATGAAAAACATGTTTGGCGGAATGCGTGAGCTCTGGGGGTGGAGGGCAGGGAGGGGAGCATGGGTCTAGATTTGATTTGTAATGTAATTTTGTATGAAATGCACAGAGCTTCAATAAAACATTGGCTTTAAAAAAAAAAGATTTATACCGGAAGCTGATCTTCCTCAGGGCTACTCAGCTCAGTAAGTGTGAATGATTCTCTCCATGGAATTACAATCATCCCTTTGTGGCAGGTGCTGTGGGGTGACATGGCCTGGGGTGGTTGGAGCAAAATGACCTTAATATTATGAATTTACTTGCTGAGTCATTAGCAATGCTTAGACAACACTTGCAGAAACACAGCAATATGTAAAGTTCCTTGTGATTCTAGAAGGAGGGATGCCCTGAAGAAATCAGCCCTGGAACGTGGAGTTCAGACCCAAAACAAAAATAACACAAATATACCACTCTGCCTCAGTGCCTCCTCTGTCACAATGCCTTCTCTGAGAGGCTTAGAGGGGTCTCCCAGGTCAGGCGGTCTGCCGTCTGCAGCTCAGTCAGGTGTTAGATAACCAGGTAACAGGTATTAGGGGAGAAAGGACCTGCCTGCAGGCAAAGGCTCTCCATTCCTGCCTCCTAGAGACAGGGAAGCTGTGGCATGAGAGTCTGCCCTGCCAGCAAGACTCAGCCCTGTCATACTTGGCCATCAGCACCGATGACGGGGGATAGAGACTTCCTGAGACTGGGTTGTGGAAGTCCAGGTGGCAAACCCACCTTTTATACTATGGTTTCCAAAGATCATCATTCTTCATTTCAGCAAGTGTTTTCAACAATCAGCCCTGTGTTTCAGTTAATTTTGTAGAAAACTGTTTAGGGGTAGAGTTCTCCCTTTGTATGTGAACCCCTTCAAGAGGCTCCAGGTACATATCCTGCCTAAAGTTCCAGCTTTGCTCACAGTCTGGTCAAATGCTGCGACGAGCTCGTCCACCTATCTCGGTTGTGTGCACAATGTGCAAGCTGTCGGGCAGGCAGAATTTCTGTCAGGTCCTGGAGCTGGGCAGTGGAACGAAGCTAAAGACCTGTCCTGATGTGACTCTACATTGTTTTCCTGAGATCTGTCTGCAGCTGAACTTGAAGTCCTCTGAGCTCACTGTGCAGATAAGCCATGCTCTGTGCTGATCTTGGTCAAATGGTTCGAGGCAAGTGTGTGCTGCTGACTGAAAAGCCGGGTGTCATCATCACTCTTAGGGTCACTCCTACTGAGCTTTGCTTGCAATGCAGGTACTATCCCCTGAAGACAGATGTGTCACCTCCTTCCTCAGTTGCTCCTTCACAGGGAAGATTACTGGGAGGGTGGAGCCACCCGTGAGCAAAGCTCCCGTCCTCCAGCCTCTAGCAGGCGACTTCTTCCCTAGATGAGGCCTCGATACAGCTTTGGTCCAGCTAGTTCTGCAGGTGCAAGCGAGTGGCTGCTAGAATGTCAGGCTTCAGACAAGACCACTGAGTCAGGATGTCCTCTTCCACACATGCTTCTGTCTAACGACCACCCAGACTAGACCACTGAGTCAGGATGTCCTCTTTCACACATGCTTCTGTCTAACGACCACTCAGACTAGACCACTGAGCCAAGATGTTCTCTTCCACACATGCTTCTGTCTAACAAACACTCAGCTCCCACGCAAGGGTGGTGGGAGACGGCAGTAGCATATATTCAAACATTTCCTACTTTGTTCTCGGCTGGTGATTTGACCCACAGAAATTTTGATGACATCTTAGGACCTGCCTTCTGTGGGAAATGAAGGTGAGGTGGATAGGAGTTTATTAACAACCCAAGGGTTGATTGGACCCTGAGCAGAAAGCACCCAGATGGGAGATGCCACAGGGCTCCTATCTCCAGTGATGGGGGGAGAGGTGTGCCACACATAGGAGCAAAAAAAAATCACATGCCCCTGTGGGGCCAGGAGCTTGGCACCGTACCCGGCACTTTTCCTTTTATAACAATCTGTACCTAATTAAATGCATCTTTCTAAATTATTATATTTCTCTTGGCAGAAAGAGTTAAAAGCTTGGTGCCGTATTAGTGGTCTTACAAAGCCTACCTCACACCACTGCATGGAAAACTAGAGTTTGACATTGGAGCCCCAGGGAACTTCCTGTTTCACCTGTGTGCTGGGATCTAACTCAAGTCCTCCTGCCCAAGCCCTCCCCCATCTGTGGTTCCAGAGCAACCACGGGCGACCCACCTGAGCCTGGCACTGCTTCCCAATTAAGTGGGTGTCTGTGGCGTTCAACCCTCAAGGCAGCACAGCAAAGCAACCAAGTGATAGTTTAACATTTACTACAGCTTAGAAAATAAAGGCCGAAAACCACTTTAGACTTCAACAACAACAACAACAACAAAAACAACAAAAACCAAAAAACAAATATAGCAAAGGTGAAGACAGCTGGCGTAATGCAGATGGAGACAAAGCATGAAACAGCAGGCATATGGCAGTCACAGGCATTGCTAAGGAAAAAGTTCAGTCTTTCTCACAGCTAGAAGGGGGTTTATCCTCACTTGAAACCCAAAAGTAGGGCAAGGAGACTTAACTTTGTACTGCTGTTTCAAAAGCTGCTTTTCTGGGATCAGCGTTATAGACAACTATGGCTCCAGATCTGATGGGATATCTTCTGAAATATTCCAATGAGAAGAGAGCTTATTAACTAGGGGTCCATTGACTCTATAATGTTTGTAATCACCTTTAACATTTATGAGTTACATAAAATAAACCAGTCACTGACCATTAAGACATGATTCCATGTAAGCCTCAGAACAGCTCAACAAAGAGGTCCCGTTATAACCAGAGTTTTAAAATAAAGAGCTTAATAAGCACACAGCTTCTAATGGCCAAGGATTCCATAGGGAGTCTTTAACAGATATAAAAGCAAAAGCTTTCAAGAGAGGAACAACCCACTAAGGACCCCCCGTCTCTCTTTGTCTGTCTCCTTCCACCAGAAGCTCAGCTCCCGAGGATTTTTTTTTCACATAAATTTATTTATTTATTTATTTTTAACAAATCTAGACCCGTGTTCCCGCTCATTGCCCCACCCCGCCAGAGCTCATGCATTCTGCCAGACATGCTTTCCATCTCTTAGTCTTTCTCAATATTTTCCATGGGGAAGTTGACTGTTTTGAGCAGAAGTTCACTGTTTCAGTCAGTTCTTCGATGCAGTCTTTTCTGTTGTTGTTGTTTCCAAAATGCGTTATGCCCAACTGCTTTGGACAAAAGCTCAGGGGGCCCTATACAAGAAATACTTACAATTGGGTAATTGGCACTAGCATCCACAGATGAGGGATACCATTCGTCGTTTGTTTTTCTGGGACTGTGTTACTTCACTCAGCATGATGTCCTCTAGCTCCAGCCATTTTCCAGCAAAGCTCGTGATGTCGTCTTTCTTTACTGCTGCATAGAACTCCATTGTGTAGATGTACCACATTTTCTCTATCCACTCGTCAGTTGAGGGGCATTTAGGTTGGTTCCAGCTCCTTGCTATTGTGAAGAGAGCTGCAATAAACATGGCCGTGCATGTATCTCTGTGGTGGCGTAAGTCTTGAGGGTACATGCCTAGGAGTGGTATGGCTGGGTCGGGTGGCAAGTTCATTCCAAGTCTTCCAAGGGTTCTCCACACTGCTTTCCATAGTGGCTGTACGAGTTTACATTCCCACCAGCAGTGGATGAGTGTTCCCCTTTCCCCACAACCTCTCCAGCACTTGGTATCATTTGTTTTCTTGATCCTAGCCAGTCTTATTGGAGTAAGATGATATCTTAAAGTGGTTTTCATTTGCATTTCCTTAATGATTAGTGATGTTGAGCAGTTCTTGAGGTGTTTCTCAGACATCTCTAATTCCTCGCTTGTGAAGTCTCTGTTCAGTTCTTTGCTCCATCTATTGAGCGGGTCGTTTGTTTTCTTTTTTCTTTGTTTTTTGAGTAGTTTATATATTCTGGAAATCAATGCTTTGTCAGATGTATCTGCAGTGAAGGTTTCCTCCCACTCTGTGGGATTTCTCGTCACTTCCTTGATTGTTTCTTTTGATGTACAGAAGCTTTTGAGTTTGATGAGGTCCCATTTGTCAATTGTCGACCTTAATTCTTGTGCAGCTGCTGTCTGATTTAGGAAGTCTTTTCCTACGCCTATGTCTTGTAGTCTGCTGCCAACTTTTTCTTCTATCAGCTCCCGAGGATTTTATGTGCATTGCTGTGTCTTCAGTACCCAGAGCAGTGGTTGGCATTATAGTTTCTCCGGAACTAGCTCTTGATTCAATGGATGAGTCTCTCTTTTTCTTTGTCTTCAACAAAAACTTCTCAAGATCCTTTCAGATTTTTGGTCATGAATCTATCTATAAGACTCACCTGTGCCACAGGTGACATTGTACTATCAACTGTATTGATGAACATCAGATATAGAAACCCTATGAAATTGTATAAAATTCTTATAGAGTATGTAGACCAGCTACTCCCAAATAAAGCTGCCATTGTTGCTAAGCAAATGTAAACAGTCCTGAGATATCTACCCATAGCTTAACACATATGCTGATTAGAGTCAGAAATACTAGTCTAATCTGTTCTTTATTATTTTTTTGCATAAAATCAATCATTTGGAAGGATAATAAATCCTCACAAAGCCAGTTTACAGATTGGCTCTTCTAAATCAAATTAACTCAACAAATATTGATCTGTACTGACAGACTATGATGGATTCTTGAGAACTGTGACTTGAAAAAAAGAAAGGCAGACTGTCCTTCAGAGCCCCAGAGTCTGTTCACAGCTGTGAAATACTGGGTAAAGGATGAATACCCCCTCTTCTCACCTCACATGGAGCCCATGCTGTTGCCAAAACTATCTCCAAGGTCCTTTTCAGAGTTTCTGAGACCTTGCGGTTACCTTCTTTAAATGGGGGAGGAGGATATTAATTGACCCTAATATTATTTTGGTAATCATTCTCTAGTATATGTCAGGTCAGCCCTCCTCCCTCTCATCAGTGCTCTTCACTAGCAGTGATGATACCTCAATAGTGACTACACATCTACTTATAATAGCCTCCCCCATAATATGCTTCTTTTTTCTTTTGGTCTTTTATTGAGACATGGTCTCCCTGTAGCCCCAGCTGTCTTGGAACTTACTGTGTAGACCAGGCTGGCCTTCAACTCACAGAGATCCACCTGCTTCTGCCTCCCGAGTGCTGGGATTAAAGGAGTGTACCACCACACCTGGCCATAATGTGCTTTATAAATTACCCTGGGCTAGAAAAAAATCACATTTATTTGAACGTTCTTTTTTATTTTATTTTTTATTGATGGTTTATGTATTTCATACATCATTTTTCATTTCTGTTCATGCATATCCATAAGTTAACAGCTGAGTAACAAGGTCGGGGTGCTCCCCTGGGATGAAATACAGATCCATGCTTTGGTCTGGAATCCCCTTTTCCTGGCCTCATAGGCTCCTTTCTTAATGTCTGAAATCTAAAAGCAGTTCAAAAGGTTCTAGAAAATTCTGGAAGGCTGAAGGCAATTTCTAACGGGTGTCTATGTGTAAACAGAAGGCAATGATAAGAAAAAACCCAAATCACCCAATTTTCTGAGTCAACCGTACAAGCTGTTGGAGGGGGGCAGCCACAGCACTTGGAGACCTCGTAGAAGGGACAGGGATCTGGGTGTTGGCAGCAAGCTGTTTCCTCTGCTCCTGACTCCACATTCCATTCCATAGCCTGTGTGGAGAATTCCATTCTCCTGAGAGTCCCGAGACCACGTACGAGACACTGACCAAACACAATTCCAAAGAGCCAAAAATAAAAGCTTTGCCAGCACCAAGCCAGTGTAACTAGAGTTGTGCCACCAGCTTCTTCGGGAAGCAAGCCAACCCTTCATTACCGTGGGAAACATCCAAGAAGTAAGAGAGGGTGTCCCGGGACTGGTGATAATTTGAGAATTTTGCAGCCACAAGTGCCCTTCCACACAACTTGTCCTAGTCCACAATTCATTTATTTTTATTTTTAGAATTTTGCCTCCTTTGTCTAGTCATCAAGAAAGAAAGAATTGTGTTCTTTCTGGTGCTCCAACTGTACCCGAAGCAAAGCCCTAAGCAGTGCTGCCTGGGAATCATAGAAGTCATGGTTGACTCCCATGCCAGGCTGAGTGCCATCTTCTTCAACACTTTGCTCCCAGCACAGGGCACACTGCAAGCAGTAGAGAGAGGGAGCAATGGAGAAATAATTGGAGGCTTGCAGACAGGGACCTCAAAAGGAGGGCTGCAGACCAGCAGTGGGAGCATCACATGGAAACTTGTCAGAAATGCACATTCTTAGGCTCTATCCCAAGCCTGCTGAATCGAAAACTCTGAGATCCCTTCCACAGGAAGAAACGTGTCTGGTGCTGACAGTCTGGCCAGGAAACCATGGTGAGAGAGCTCATAAGCTCCCTGGGTAAACCAATTACTATTATTCTGTTAAATGGACTTGGTATCAAACTGCTACCTCCATCCCTATCTATCTATAGATTGGCGTAGCTCTCAGACCTCATTAGAGAAATTTCCTTGTACAGTGGACAACGGTTAATGCAGAAACTCACAACTGGTCAAAACGCAGAGAGTAAGTGTCTGTGGGGTGCTCAGCCACATAAAGGGAAGTCTACATGTTGCCCCTCCCCCGCAAGGCTCAGGCATCATCTCAGAAGAGGGGCTAAAGAGACTGGAGAGCTAGAGGATGGGAAGGACTGGTATGAACTGCCTTTTAGACGCTGCAGGACCTCTGCACTCATGAACTCACGGCAGGGCAGCTGTGGCTGCCCACACGAGATCAGGGCAGTCAGCATTCCAGCACGGAGGAGGAGGGGCTCCCCACCTGTGGCCGAGGAGCAATGGACAAATGGCAGCTTCTAGGGCAAAGAGAGAGGTTTTGTTTAAAGGCATGGCGCCTGGTGTGTTTGCTGTGTTCCAGTGGATGGCCCCGTACCATGAGTACACAGGCAGCACAAACTGGACTGGATGGGGGTCTTAAAAAAACCCCACCATCACCAGCAAAAAACACAAAGAGAGGAGATGAAGTTGGGAGGGAATAAGGGTAGATCTGCAAGGAGTCAGGAGTGCATATGATCAAAATACACTGCGCTGGTCATAGAATGCGTGCATATGAGCTGGTCAAAGAATGGTGCAATGCATGAGTTCCAATGGGGCTTGGGAGCATGGGGGGGGCTAAATTTGATCAGGAACCATTGTATGAAATGTACAAATGCTTAATAAAAAAAATTTAGCCAGGCATGGTGGCGCACGCCTTTAATCCCAGCACTCGGGAGGCAGAGGCAGGCGGATCTCTGTGAGTTCAAGGCCAGCCTGGTCTACAGAGCAAGCTCCAGGCCAGCTGGGACTACAGGGAGACCCTGACTCAAAAATACCAAAAAAAAAATGTAAATGAATTAATAAAAATACTATATTCTAAAGCCATTATATTTTATGTGTATTAGTGTTTTGCCTGCCTAAGTACACTGTATTATGCAATGACCACAGATGGCCAGAAGAGGGCATTGGGTTTTCTGGAACTGGAGTTACAGGGGATTATTAGCCGCCATGTGGGTGTTGGGAACCAAACCAGAGTTCTCTGCAAGAGCAGCTGGCACTCTTAACTGCTAAGCCATTTCTCTAGAACCCAGCAATCTGTGTTTAATCAGCTCTTCAGGGAGATTCTTACTTCTGCCAGCACTTCAAAACCACTACCCCAACTTTAAGAAGAACCCGATTACGTTCCTTGGATGATTCCTCTCACCATGTTCACTCTCCTTCCAGAGTAAGCTGCAGAAGGCATGGCTGAGGGTCTGTTCATCTCTCATGTGCCAAAGCATCAAAATCAAGTACAGGGCAACATTTGCAAGTGCCAGCTAAAGGAAGGGACACCTCTTGCTGAAGTTCCCCATGGCTGTGAATTTAACAAGCTTTTTTTTTTTTTTTTTTTTTAAAGGATGCTTCTAGATGAATCATGCCTGAAATATTTATTTTAATGGGAATTATCACACAGATGAGTCATGTCATAATGAGAAAACCTGGCTGCCAAGGAAGCCTTTCAAAATGAAAAAATTAAATCAGGACAAATGGATTATGTTGTTAGGCTTGTGATGTCAGGCTGTGAATTAGGCCCATAGAAGAGACTTAATGGCCTGAGCTGCCAGGCTTCTTGTAGCTATAAGGAGCAGTGGGTCATCTAATGAATCACATGAGGACAAAGCTCTTATAGGACACAAACTCCCGCAGAGCTCAAAGGCTCTGGGGCAGGGTTCTTGGTAAGCTGTGAACATGGGAGGGTTCCTGGCATCCTGCTCATTCAGGCTGTTTCAGGTCCCCAAAAGGTGGAGGGGACCAAGACCAACCACAGGAAAGGTGTTTTTGTTTGTTTGTTTGAGACAGGGTTTCCCTGTAGCCCTAGCTAGCCTGGAACTCGCTATGTAGGAAACTCACAGAGATCCTCCTGCCTCTGCCTCCCAAGTGCTGGGATTAATGCTCCACCTGCCCTGCTTGTGTGGCCTGAACTCCTGTGGCACGTGTTTGACCTTCTAACCTCCCTCTCTTCAGGCCATATGGGAAGAACACTAGTTGTGTCTGTCCTCACAGCTCTCAGCCCCTCTGCCTGGTCATTGCATCTGAACAAACACTCTGTTTCTCTCCTCTGATTTTTAAATTGTAATACTTGTTTTATTTTCTTCTTTTCTCTTTTAAATTAACATAAATTATTCACATCCGTGGGTACAATGTGAAGCTTCCGTACAAGTACAGTGTGTTATGATCAAATCAAGGTAATTAACATTGCTATCTCCTTATCTTTTATGTTTGGATCCTTTGGGCTCCTGTCTACTAGTTCATTTTACAATATGTAACAGGTTGTAAATTATGGTCACCCTATTGTGCTATAGAACACTAGAACTTATTCTTTCTATCCTACTTTTTGGTACCTGTTCACCAACTTTCCTGTATCCCCTCTTTACCCTACATTTCCAAGCTTTTAAATCATTATCTTTTACTTTTGGACCAACTGTTTCAGTGTTCACAAGTGAGAGAGAATGTGATATTTCTTTTTCTGCTCCTATCTTATTTTACTAACAGTACATACTCAAATTCTACCCATCTTGCTCCAATTGACAGGATTTTATTCTTTTTTATGGCTGAATAATATTCCATTGTGTGTATGTATCACTTTCTTTATCAAGTCATTCATCTGTGGATTTCCTTTGATTATATATCCTATGCTATTGTGGATAATACATCAATAAATACAATAATATGGGTTTTTTCGGTCTTTTTGAGACAGGGTCTCCCTGTAGCTGTCCTGGAACTCACTCTGTAGACCAGGCTTGAACTCACAAAGATCCGCCTGCCTCTGCCTCCCGAGTGCTAGGATTAAAGGTGTGCACCGATACAACACCCACTCAAAAGAGTTTTTTTCCCGATGCGTTGATTAATTCCTTTTGAGATTAATATACATATAATATATTATATAATATATTGATATATATAACTCAGAATAGCTGGCTATGTGAACAGAATTTATCTTCGAAATATTTGAGATCACCACCACTGTTGTTCATTTAATGGTTAATTAATTTACATTGCCACAACAATATTAAAGAGTTCCCACTTCTCTCCATTTTGATAATAGCCATTCTGACTCAGGTGAGTAGTATCACTTGGTTTGGATTTTATAATTTCTCTGATGACTCTTGATGATGTTAAGCATTTTTTGCATATACTTAATCCTATGTGTATTTTATTTTTGAGAAATGTGATGTTTCCGCGCGTGGGTGGCGCACGCCACTTTAATCCTAGCACTCGGGAGGCAGAGGCAGGTGGATCTTTGTGAGTTCAAGCCAGCCTGGTCTACAGAGTGAGTTCCAGGATAGCTGGGGCTACAGTGAGACCCGGTCTCGAAAAGACAAAAAAAAAAAAAAAAAAAAAAAAGAAATGTATGTTCCCCCGAGACATCAGGAAAAATACCCTGATAACAACACCCCAATCATTGGAGATGTGCAGCTTATAAAAACACACATTCATCTGAAATGAGCCTGAAGTGAAAGCTCTCCTGCAGGGCTCTGCTGTCTACCAACTGTCTGGGGAATGTTTGCTCATGTTCAGCTGCAAAGGAGCATAGAGGCTGCAGTGCAACAGGCCAGGCCACATCTAGAACTGGCAGTACAAAAACAGAAGGTTGAAGGATAATGGATGCTTGCATCAAGGTTGCAGAAAGCTGCTGAGGCAATAAGTAACAGGTTTCCTGCATGGAACTCCGGAGTGGGATGTGTGCGAAACTGGAAATGAAGGCCAACATGCACTGGAGACCTCGGGATGTGGGAGACTCCAAATGTGTGCGCTGTTCATGGGGAAAGCTGTAGACACCAAGTGGACACGTGCACTACGGTGACAGAGCTGGAGTGGTGCTACTGCTCATGGCCACCGGAGCCCAGATGAGGCCACCAAGAGCCACACATGCTGGATGTGAAGTTGCAGCATTTAGTGTTTTCCCTGCTCGGTTTTGGCTTTGCCCCTACCACTGAGTTTTGGAAGAGTAGTGTTCACTATGTGCTATTGCATGTTGGAAGTACATAATGTTATTGTTGTTTATTCTACAGGATTCATAGTTTATTTTACAGATTCATAGCATCTGAGACTTTGGAACAGTGTTGGAACTGTAAAACTACAGGGAATTTTGAAGTTGCAATGAGCACATATTTTTTCCCATGAGATGGCCTTGAGCCATCTATTAGGGACAAGAGGAGAATGTGATGGTGTGGATGTTAAATACTCCTTACAGGCTCCTGGATGGTGGCACTGTTCTGGCCCCCTGTAGAAGCTTTGGGAAGTGGGGCCTAGCTAGAGGAAATGGGGTGCTGGGGCATGGGCCTGAAGGTTTGTAGCTTGACCTTGTTTCCTGATCTGACTCTGCTGTTCTGCCTGTTTCACCGAGGTGTAAATAAGTACTCTCACACTCTTCCTTCATTTCTTCCCCACCTTCAAACTGAGTCAAAATAAATTTTTCCTCTCTTAATAAGTCTATACTAATCATTTGCCTGTTTAATTGTGTTATTATTATTAACTTGCTATGGGTATCTTAGTTCCTTATGTGTTCCAGATACTAACTCCCTGCCAGATTGATAGTCTAAATATATTATCCTATTCTATAGGCTTCTTCTTATTCCACTGAGTGTCTCCTTTGCTGTGCAACTTTGATTATCCCAGGTATCCATCTTGATGTCTTGCCCAAAGGCTCCTGGCCTATACCAGATGTTTCAGCATTTCCCCTATTTTTCTGTAGTAGCTTCATAGTTTCTGGTCTTAGACATATCTTGATTTTTGCATATGGTAAGAAGGAATGAAATTCCATTTTTCTGCATATGGATGTCCAACTTCCCCAGCACTATTCACCCAAAAGCTTGTCTTTTATTTAATTTATGTTCTTGTTGCCTTTGGAGAATATCAGTTGACTATTGCTAAACTGATTTCTGGGGTTTCTATTCTGTTCTGTTGGTCTGTGTTTAAGTTTTATGGTAGTGCTGTGGTCTTGTTTATCTTGGTCTTTCCTGGACTTTTAATTCTGGTTGGCTTAAAGATGGCCTGATGTTGAAGTGGATCTCCTAGGACGTTGTACTAATAACCAGAGACGTCTAGCCTAATGGAAGCCTTAGGGCAGGGTGGCAGGAATATGCTATTAACATTACATTGAGGATATTGGACTTTCTAAGTGACATTACTTAGTTGCAGCAAGAAAGTAACTTGTGTTTAATGACTATAGCCACAGGATTCAGGCATGGTGGTGCATGCCTTTAATCCTAGCACTTGGGAGGCAGAGGCAGGCAGATCTCTGTGAGTTCAAGGCCAGCCTGGTCTACAGAGTGAGTTCCAGGACAGCTGGAGCTCAGAAAGACCCTGTCTCAAAAAGACCAAAAAAAGAATTCAAAGAAAAATCCAAAGAAAGAATTTAGCTCTAAATTGTATGTCTCAGGTTTCACTAGTATGGAAGTAGTTATAACAATACTACTAATTCCTAAATCTCTCTCTCTCTCTATCTCTGTCTCTCTGTCTCTGTGTGTGTGTGTGTGTGTGTGTGCATGTGTGTGTGTGTGTGAGAGAGAGAGAGAGAGAGAGAGAGATCAAACCATCTTGTTTGGAGACTCAATGGCGGGAAGGTGCTGAAGAAGTCAACACAATCTGATATCCTTGGCAGGGAAGATGTCTTGGATCCCCTCAGCCCTAAAATCCATCTTAATCTTTAGAATTTCAAGGTCAAGCTTGCTGGACAGAGGACTTGTACAACCTTCCACTTCTCAAAGCCAGCTCTCCCTTCCCTGAAGTTATTCACAAGCAGTTCCAAGTGGTGGAGACTCTCCTATGCCTGGGGATAAGTTTGCTTCTGTTCGTCTACTCAATTTACTTTATTAAGTTGTTGGGACAGGGCTCTGTGGCTGGCTAGGCTTTGCTTTCCTGGGCTCAGCCCGAGGTTAAGAAACTTATTGTGCACATCCTTTTTCTCTTTGCAGGATTCTTCCTTCCTTCTTTTCATTCATTTACTTATTTTTATGTGTATGAGTATTTTGTATGCATGTACGTGTGTGTACATGCACACACATGCACACACATGCACACACATGCACAATGACTGTAGAGGCCAGATTCCTCTGGAACTGGAGGTACAGCTGGTTGTTAGCTGTCATGTGGGTTCTGGGAACTGAACCCAGGTCCTCCAGAAGAGCAGCCAGAGCCATCTCTCCAGCCCTGAATCTTTTTGTTTAATTCCTCTCACTTCTTTTGTCCCTCTCAGTTGACTCAAGAGGTGTTTTCTCCACATGTTCCTCATGGCTTCTTCACTCTGAACACTTTCTGTCCTGTTTGTGTTAGCTCCCCCTTTGAATCTCCTCTTCCTCTGTCCTGCTCTTCCTTACCATTTTACCATCTCTCCCTCCCTTCGTTCCCTTTTTCTCCTCTAACCTTCATTTCTTTCCCCATTCTTTCAATACTGATTGCTAGAGCTTCAGTTCCACAGGCAAAACAGGGCATAGTAATAATGGAGGGATTGACTGGTGAGCCTGTAAGTACAGACCTTCCTCTAATTATTAACTTTCAGCCACTTTTTAGTATTGCATATACAACATTTCTTCCACTGGAAAACTGCATTGATCTAATTGATTTATGAAGGTCTCTCCTGTGATATGAGCTGAGCGAATGACCTCTAGAGAGGAGCCCGGAACCTTTCTTCCTCAAATCCCTTAGGAGCAGACTTGATAATTGAGTCAACACGGGACCTAATGTGAAATGTGCTTCTGGTCCTGATTAACAGGAACAACTCTACTCACATTAGAGCCTTGTGTCTACTGTTTTGGACAGCAGTGCATACTTTCAAATCTTATCCGAGGTTAGAACCAAACTTTCCTGATTTGCTGCTCTGCCACTGTGATAAAACATCACAACCAAAAGCAACTTGGGGAGAAAAGGGTTTATTTGGCTTACGGGTTACGGTCCACCATCGAGAACTCAAGGCAGAAACCTGGGGGCAGAAACCGAAGAAGAGCCCACGGAGGAGTATTGCTTACTGGTTGCTTCTCTTGGCTTGCTCAGCTACCGTTCTTGTATAGCCCAGGCCTTCATGCCCAAAGATGGCACTGCCTACAGTGGGCTAGGCCCTCCTATGTCAATTATCAATTCAGAACATATCTTCACAGACTTGCCCACAAGCCCTCCTATGTCAATTATCAATCCAGAACATATCTTCACAGACTTGCCCACAAGCTGATTTAAGAGAGGAAATTCCTCAATTGAGGTTCCTTCTTCCCCACTGTGTCAAGTTGACAACCAATATTAGCCATCACACAAACTCAACCACCTATGGATGAACACATTTCAGACAGAGAAAACAGACTGGGTGGTGACAGTACATAGAAACTTCTAGGTGTCTCCAAGCCAGAGCTCAGACTGGTGAGAAAGATGTGGAGCTTGGGAGAGGAATGATAACGACTAGAAGGCAGAAGGCAGCAGAAGTTGGACAACAAGAAGGGTTTACAGTGGAAATCCAGAAGAGGAAACAGTCTGCATAGAAAGGTCATGTGGCTGAAGCCTTCTGAGTCTTTACAAGTGGAATGAAGTTCTAGCCCAGAACCATTTATTTTCACAAATATTTTTTAACAGACTACCTTGTCAATACAGCTGAGGGCTATATCTCCCAGTCCAAAGATATTGATGACCTTCCAGATGTATAGTTCTAAGCACCCAGAGCTCAAAGAAGACACAAGCTCTGCTGTTAGGGCACTGACAACAATAGAGCTAAGATTTCTTATAACTTGGCCATTTTCTTAACATAGTTTACACACACACACACGTGTGTGTGCACGTGTGTGCGGCCACTAAGAAGGTACAAAGTACGAAGCATACATTATCTACCAGCCTGAAAATGGATACCACCTCATTTGGACTCACAATGTGGAAGACTTTCAGAGACACTCCACAGGGTGGAAAGGTACTCAGGGCTTCTTCTGTCTAGTTGGGGGTACAACCTGAAAAAGCCCTGGAAGCCTGTCCATTTTGGGAGACAGCAGTGGAAGTCTGCTTATCCCTATAAGGCAGGTGTCTGTCCCATTACAGAGGGTCTTAGCTACAGTGTGTGTGTGAGGACATATGCTCATAATACCATACTGCTAGATGGAAGGTCATAACCAACATATTTGAACTGGAGAGGATGAAGGGTATGCGAAGGTTATTATCTTTCACATCATCTGTCCTCACCATGTAGTCAGATAGGAGATATGGTCACCTTGAACTGTATTCCAGAGAAAGCCACTAAAATCACACAAAGAAAATACACCCCCAAACCCTAAAACTTTAAACAAAACTTAAGAAACATAAGGTTTTTATTTAATGTAACTTTTTGAAAATTACCAAACAATTTTTTTCTAATTTACATTCCCTTAATATAGCATTTTACTCTTACATTCTGTCATTTAAAAAGCCTGCTCTGGTATCTCAGTGAGTTTAAGGTTTCTCTTGACTATCAAAACAAAGAGGTCTTTTGTTGAAAGAATCAGGCGACAGTGTTTGGTATAAAGAATAATGGTATGAAACTAATGTTTCATAAAAGCAGACTCAAAGAGATTTCCTAGTCTCCAGATTTCCTGGATTTCTTGCAACAAATTAAAGTACTATTGAGAGCCCTAAACAATTGCATACAATCATTGGTTTCTGAAGCACTTACAGAAGACATTATGCGATTGTGATTTTATATATCCAGGGCATGTTAACGATAATGCACATACTATTTCAACCAGCCCAGTGAATCCAACTACTTTTAGGTATTCCAAGGACTCCCTCCCCTTTGAGCCCTGCAAAATCCAGTAATCTAGGGAATATTATAGTGCATAAAATTGCATCAAGAAATATCCCTTGAATTTTAGCTAGCCAGTGTCATCCGCATTTACTGGACATAACCAGCATGCCAAAGGCAGGGAGCGAACAGAGTCAGTACAGACAGTGTTTGGCATGTGCTCCTGGGCTGAGTGTGCTAGAAGGAGGACAAGGTCACTGGGACTCACTCGGAGCAGAGTGGCTAAGAACAAAAGACGACACAGCAGACATAGTGCTGAGTTGGGAATGGGGCTTCAATGTTTTTTAATTGAGAATTTCATATATGCATCTAATGTGCTTTGAGAAGATCCACCCCCCTTTTGACTGTGCCGCACCTCTGCTTAAATAATGACTCCAAAGCCACACTGGATATCAGTAGGTACCTGGGTTTTCAGGAGCAAACACAGTTCAGCTGGAGGGCTCTCGTCACACACGGCTCGAGTCAGACTATCCTTTCTTCACAGGATGCTCACCCCACATTTTCTTCTTTCAAAATTTTCTGCACTCACTACAAGAACCCCAACCTTGCTCAGCCACCCACTTCATGAACGTGAAGCAGAGAGCAAGAATGCTCTGTCTGTTGACTTCTCAGTAGGATGGCAAGTCCACGCAGAGGGAGGAACATATCTCCGCTTTTGCTTATTCGTGTCTCAGGAGTGATGGTGATGCTATAAAATAGGGAGGTGGAGGTCTCAGGAATGGAGGGAGCGCTTGGAAGCTGGGCTTTCGGAGGCTGTGTGCAGGAGTGTATCAGCCTCTTTTTTCCTTCTTCAGATGTCCTCCCGCTAAATGGCTCTTTCCCAGTATTGACCTTGAAGCCTTGGAGAAGCAAATGCAATCTCGTTTAGGAAAGGAAGGCATAGCTGTCCCTGGCTGGCTGAACTTGGGGTTCCGTTAGTTTATCTGACAAGTTTCATCATTATCTCTTCTACATCTCACTTGGCACACATTTCTCAGAACCCCAGAACAAACTTGGTGGACTTTTTCTCAATGCAGTGGATTCTTTTCCCAACTTCCAAAGTCAGAGCCCCACTTCCACACTATGTTAGGCAATCATAGTTATTATTATTTTTAGACACGAGACAAAAAATAAAAATCAAAGGCTGTAGGTATAGTAAGCAGGTGGGTTTTAAGGAATTGGGGGTGGGGCAGTAAGGAGAGACTGGAGAACGTGGATAGAAATAGGAGGCAGGAGCAAGAGAAGGATGGAGGTGGTCTGAGGTGAGTGTGCTCTGGGGACACCTGCTGCTCACCCTAGTTTTGGACATTGGCACAATTATTACCCTTCATCCCTGCCTCGTTAGTTCCTTGACTAATCAATGACTCGCTCAGGCTTCATCCAGCATCTCTTACATGGCCAGGGATTGTCTGGAATGCATCCAAGAGGGATGGTCAATGCGACAAGCAGGAGATAATGAGAAAAGAGAGGTTCAGGGGAGTGGGGGGTCCAGAGTTCAGAGGAGGCCAAGGCACTGTAATAGACTAGCTTCACAAGGAGAAAGGGCTACTGCATGGGCAAAATGAGACAGGGCACAATAATATCAACCCACGGCTAAGTACAAGGGGATAGAAATAGAAGACCAGCCATACCCTGAAGTCTTGACTAGAGGTATCATGGAGATGATAGTGCAAAGCAGAGTGAGATGCTATGAGGTTTGCTCTGAAAATCCAAAGAGGACAGTAAGTAAGAACAGGATGAGATTCCAGAAAAACCCTCCTGAACGAACGGCCCTGGGACAGACCAAGCGAAGATGGGAGAATAGACGGGATGTGTTCACAGGGATGAAAAGCTACGGGTCTGACATTCAGAATCTGATTGGAAACATGACCATGGCCAGTCTGGGTCAGACCCCAAGGGTCACAGGCTCCTGCTCCTCCTGCCTGTCCTGTCTCTCCTCATCTTCTTCTGTCCCCACCCATTACTACGGTAGGCATCCCAACTGAAAGAGAAAAGCTGGAATCCTGCTTGCTCCTCTTCTGTGGGAGAGAGAAGGACAGATTTTCTTCCTCCCACCAAGGCTTTTATTTTTCTGAGGACTTGCAGCTTCGTTCAGATGTTCCCTTTTGGCCAGGGCTTTGCTGTCACAAAGATCACAGAATCACAAGGGAGGTCCCAAGAAGTTTACAGCCACCCCAGGCTATTGTGACTTCTTGTTTGGTAGTTCCTTCCCAGATGCCAGGTGAGATGGCGGGTTCTGTGGTGTGTACACACACACACACACACACACACACACACACACACACACACACACCACAGGTGAGGCTTAGGAACACATCCAGGGAAATGCCTTTTCAGGCAGGGACATGCCTGCACATTTGGAACACTGTGCAAGGCCTTCTGAAGACTTGCTTGGATCCAGTTGTCCTCAGTGATACATTTGGATTCCTCAGCATAGTCAGGAGAGCTCAGTGACCTTCCCTGTCCATCCTTGGAGCCACATCTTCCATTATTACCCAGGCCCACTGCTACTTACCACTTGTCTACATAGCACACTCATGAATTTTTGCCCACAGTCATCTTATATGCCCTGATCTTAATGGTCCTGCAAGTATCCTTCCCATTCTTTAAGGTAGTCCTAATGCCACCACTTAATTCGCCCTGTGACTTTGAGCCAATTTGCTTCTGGGTACCTCAGTTTTAATTTGGTAAAATGGAGAACATCATGTGATAAATAAATGAATTCACAGAAATGGCTTACTGCAGTGCCTGGGACACACTGAATTCCATCAAAGTTTTCTCTTTTTCTCGTTCAGGATGGCCTAGATACCTCATGCCTTCCCGTCCCACCCACTTCCCTGAGTCTATTTGGAATACAGGCAGAAACTATGTACCTCCAAGTAGGATGTATTTTATTTTGCTCTTAGTTAGGGTCCCTATTTTAAGCTCTGTCATTCTTGAAAGGAATGGGTTACTGTGCAGAGCTTCTCCCCTGCTGTCCCTAATTCACTTATTTGGTGTTTGGATTTCCCAGAAAAGGAAACTCTTGGCTTAAAAAAATAGGAGCTTTACTAAGATATAATTAGCATTCCATACAATTTACTCACTTAAAGTGTACAAGTCAATGGCATTTAATATAGTCAAATAATTGGACAACCATCACCACAAACAATTCAGACCACTGTTCTCACCCCCAAAGAAGCCCCAGACCTCTTAGTCCTTTCTAGACATAAATGGCCACAAATCTGCTTTCTACCATTATAGAATTGTCTCTTCTGGAGATTTCATCTAACCTGGCTTTTAAAGAGGGGCCAAACTCTTAGACTGTCATGAAGTTCCCAGAATAGTCAGCCATAGGACCAAGTTCATAGTAGCCACTCAATCAATGTGCTGCTGAATGAAAACCAAAACATGAGCTAAGTTAAAGTTAGTTTTCGTATTTCATCTTTTGGCTCTTTGGGTCCAAAGCAGGATAGAGAAATAGGCCAGGAGCCGAGATGGCACATTTTTATTTTTCTAAGGCTTTGAGAAAGCAGTGTAGACATTCTTCAAAGTGAAATCTTGGTATAGTGGTTCTCAACGGCTGTACCTTTGTGTCATCTGAGGAACAAAGCCCACCAACACTGAGTCCTGCCTCACCACATAGCACCCTGAACAGACCCTTGATCAGCCCAGAGTAGGATCAGTAACCTAAGAGTTCCCCAGGGATTTTGTGAGCAGTCAGGGTTGAGAACTCTTGTTCCAATGGAAACAAGATTCTAAGCAAAAATAATGTGCTGAATTCCAGCCATGCCCAACATGATACACAGCCAAAGTTTTCAACTCTGTCTTCAGGGAAATAAACCTCTGATTTTTTTAACGCAATAAAAAATAGAATATTCACTTCACAAAAATTTTCTTTACAGCCAATATTAGTATTTGGTGGAATCATATGAAATTACTGATAGTTGTGCATTTTTGATAAATGAGTTGGAAAATTTATATCATTCAACCTGAATACTTAATTTCATGGAATATATGTGTGCTGGATAGCTTTAGTGTCAACTTGACCTGGGTTGAGGGAGCCTCAGTTGGGGAATTGGCTCCATTGGATTGGCCTGTGGCCACATCTGTGGAGTATTGTCTTGATGGTCGAGCAGTGTGGGAGGGCCCAGCCCACAATGAGTGGTGCCACCCTGGGCAGGTTGTTGTGTGCTGGGCTGGGCATGAGCCAGGGGAGCAAGCCAGTGAACAGCATTCCTCCGTGGCCTGTGCTTCAGCTCCTGCCTCCAGGTTCCTGCCCTGAGTTCCTGCCTTGGGCTCCCTAAGTGATGAACTGTGACCCAGGAGATGTAAGCTGAATAAACCCTTTCCTCCCCAAGTTGGTGTTGGTTGGAGTGTTTTGTCACAGCAATGGAAGACAAACTAGGACAATATGTATTACTCAATATGAACCACTAACTTGATAATTCTCTATTTGTTTTCCTTGTGTGTCACATATTATTGGAAAATAACATTTCAATTTTATTAGATGTAGCAGAGGATAAAAAATAAATTAGTCATTGGCCACAGAGGAGGACAAGAGCACAAGAATCCACAAACAGAAAACAAACACTACTTGTGTAGATGGCCTTCTCCCACATTATTTCTGGAAGATGTATCATAAAGGACATTGCCACCAAGCAAGATATATTTTCCCATAGGAAAAATTTTATGATTAAGGCTGCGTTGCTGGACTAGGTCTCACATAAATCAGAGATATGATTGGCAATAGGTCACGAAAACAAAGCTACCACAGCCATAAACCTCTATAAACATTTAAAATAATAAATTTATTAGTCAAGAACTATAAAATACCCAACTACATTTTACCCATTGATCATTTTGAAAGGCAAATGAGTGCCCCTCATTAAAATTCAAAACCTGTGTACGGATCCTCTTTTAGAGAGCTTTCCTACAGGAAATTTAGTTCTATTTCTTTCCTCCCTTCACATCAAGGATATATGGTCTCAGTCTTAACCAAGGACTGTGGACAGCCTGGCCAGAGCTTTTCAACTGCCCACCCTTTCTCCTTCTCATCTGAGGTCCTCCTCCTTCCACCCTCCAGATCAGAGAGCTGCCCCTGGCTCTGAGGACAAGCTGCGCTGTCAGGAGGAATTTCAGGAGCTTTAGTTTTCTGCTGCGGGCTCCACAGTGTCTAGTCAACAGCACTTCTGCTTTTATTCTCCTCTCAGGCTGGGACTTGGCCGCTACCTCCTTCCTGTGAGCAATTGTGCTGTCCTCTCGGTCCTTAAGAGCCCAGTTAGTGGCCAGACCCCTTCTTCACTGCACTTCTGCCTGCAAGCAGATCAGTGTCCCCCAGGACTCCCTTTAGAGGGAAGGGCTGGCGTTACCTTCTGCCACACCTTTCTCACCAAATATCTCTCTGGCAAAGAAGTATTCCATGAAAAACTGAAATAATCCCTAGATTTTCACACTCTGTTATGTGCACACTGAATAGTCCCTGCTACTTCATAAAGAGACTCCCAGGGATGAGTATTTGGAAAAATAATTCCAGAACAGTGGTTCTTAAACTGAGGGATTCCTCACCAGGAGTGACGTGGTGATGTTTGGAGAAAATTTTGACTTTCACGAATGACATAACTCATAACATCATCATCACAAATGTTGAGGGTAAAATCCTGTTAAACATCCTGCAGTGTGTAAAGCTGCTCCCACAGCTGGGCAGGGTCGAGAAACACTGTTCTAGAGAATTCTCAGGGACCTGAGCTAGTGCTAAAAAGCAAATACAACTAAAAATGACCAAAAGGGATGATACTTTTGTTTTTAGTAGCTCCCCCACTAATTATCAAAATTCATGTTCCTTATAGAAAAGTCAGAAAATAAAGGCAGGCGAAGACAACAGAGACAGCCCCACCTCTGTACTTTCCCATGATGTGGGCACATGTGCAATGTATAGTCTTCTCTACATGATGTGCTAATTTTCTCCATGTTCCTAGATGCTTTTTAAGTTTTCATTTGACTTTCTGTGTGAGATTCCTCTCCATGACCAAGTACAGAATGATGAACCATTGTCTTAGCAGTATAAATTGAAATCCAGGTAAAAGCCCTGATGATGCACATATTTGAACATGAAACTGTCTCTGTATGTGTATTTATTTCTTAGATGATTCTGAGAGATGTACATTCCTCATATCCTCGTGTTTGTGTGTTGTACATGAGTGTGCGGTTATGCACTTGAGGGTACACATGCCCATGCATGTGCATGTGGAAGCTCAGAAGATGTCAGCTGTCTTCCTCTATTGCTCTCTACCTTACTGACTTGAAACTGTCTGTCACTGAACTGGAAACTTGCTGTTTCAGTTAACCTGGCTGTCTGCAAGCTCCCTAGATTTGCCTGTCTCCACCCTTCAGGGCTGGGGTTACTGGCGTGAGAAGCCATGTGCAGTTTTTACATGCTGGGGATTTGAACTCAGGTCCTTGTGCTTGCACAGGAAGTGCTTTTATCCATTGAATGATCTCCCCAGCCCCTCCTGATATCATTTTGAAAGGTAAAGAGGACTTGTTAACAGAGTCGACATGCCATTAAAGTCAATGAAACACTTCACCTGATCCCCAGTTCTGCTGTGATGTAAAAACCCATGAGACCCAGAACTGAGAGGAAAGAACAAAGGAAGGAAAGGAGTCAGGAAGGTAAAAACTCCATCTCAGAACTTTCTGAATAGAGCTTTGCACAGATCATGAGAGCAAATGTGAAAGGTCTTGTGGGTTTTGGCGCTGAGAGACAAAACTAAGATGTCCTTAAAATCACAGGATTTGCTGTCATAGAAGCAACATGATTTTATTTAAAATGTTTTGCTTTTAAGCACAGCTTATTTTCTGTTCATTAAAGTAGTTTTAAAAATATTTTTCTTGCCAAGTATGGTGGCACACACCTTTAATTCCAGCATTCAGGAGGTAGAGACAGGCAGATCTCTATGAGTTCAAGGCCAGCCTGGTTTACATAGTGAGTTCTAGGACAGCAGGGGATACAGGGAGACCCTGTCTCAAAAAGACACACACACACACATTTCTTAGAGAATTCCATACAATGTGTTTTGATAGTCTTCTGACCCCCTGATCCCTTTCCACCCCCACTTTACCCCCCCCACTTCACGTCCTCTATTATTATTGGCCATTTTATTGAAGGCCTAGCAAGTCTAATCTGTTTCCCAAGATCTTGGGTGAGGGCCTATTTTTCCTTACATTTTCTCCTTATAAATTTTGACTTTCATTTGGGGGATTACAATAAATTTAACGAATGACTCTTATTGTCGGGATCAATTTGTAACTTTGAAACAAGAGTGACTCAATAGTAAATTCTCTTCATTAACATCCAGGTAGGTCTGTCATGTTTCAGCACTTTGTAATAGTCCCAATAGGGAAGTTAAGTTCTTACTTTCTTCTTGATTCTGAGGGACACACCAAGTTTATAGCAATCAAAGCAAACAATACACCCTGTTACATAAATAACAACAGAGACTAGCAATATAAGAAGCAAAGGACCAGAGTTTCTGCTTGCCTTTGCTACTGCAGGCCCACTGAGTCACAGACATCTCAACCGCAACTATCAAATAAGACAACACTGGTAGCACACACCTTTAAGCTCAGCACTTGTGAGGCAGAGGCAGGCAAGTCTCTGTGAGATGAAAGCTAGCCTGATGTGCATAATGAGTTACAGGGCAGGTGTCTCTAAAACAAACAAACAAACAAACAAACAAACAAATAAACAAGCAAACAAACACAACATATGGTGAGTAAAAAAAAAAACACCCAATAACATAGAAGGGGCTGTTGTGTGTGACTTTGTGATGTCAGCCCAGGTGTGGGCTACACAGAAGCAGTGACCATGTAGCCAGCAGACTATGAAGGAGTAGGCAGATGTCTGAACTAGTAGATCACAGAAGGAGTCACAAATCTGTTCCAGGTTACCAGCTGCGAACAGGCCATTAGCAACCACAGGGGTAGGCATGACAATGACCTCACATCAGCAAGACTCTTGACAAATGAGACAGATTTACAGTGACACACAGAGTATTCTAGAATCCCACAACTGTGGAAAATGGCTAAGCAGCATCTTCAATTGGTAAAGACCAGGCAAGAAAAGGGGACGAAGATGTCACTCCATGACAGCACAGAAGAGCAATGAACCTGATCCAGGGCTGAGGATGTCTGCCTCTCTGCCTTTCTCTGGGAGCACAGACACACTCAGACACCCTGCAGTAATCACCTCAAGATCTTGCCTAGGGCAGAGTGGAGGGGAGCTCAAGAGACTCAGTAATGGGAGCAGTTCTCACAGCTGCACCTGTCCTCACGCTTGGGGTCTGGAACGGCTGCAAGGCTAGAGAAAAGCAGCTTGTGCTTTGATTTATAAACAATGGTGCAGCTTTAGTGCACAGCAAAATTGAACAGAGTGGAGCACATGGTCCATTTAGGCCAGGGTTTGTCTCCAATAGTATAGCCAAATAACTAATGGAATGGCTTGTAGATTTTTAAAACAAAGAACAGATTTTCCCTCAAGGGAACTCCCATATGAAGCTCAGAACTTAACAGGGATAAGTAGAGATTACAGTTTAAAGAGATGGAGGGAGCTCAGAGTGCCGTGTCCTTCTCTCCCTCCAAACTGGAAGTATGAGTAGCCCAAGGCATCGACACAAACGGCTGACTCCAAGCATCACTCCTAAGTTATCCAGTGCAATATATGGCCACTGTTTCAAAAACCTTTTTAAAAAGTCAATCTAAGCCGGGTGTGGTAGTGCACACCTTTAATCCTAGCACTTGGGAGGCAGAGGCAGGCGGATCTTTGTGAGTTCAAGGCCAGCCTGGTCTACAGAGTGAGTTCCAGGACAGCTGGGGTTACAGGGAGACCCTGTCTCAAATAAATAAATAAATAAATAAATAAATAAATAAATAAATAAATGATGAATACAGCCTATACCTGTTACAGGGAGACTCTGTCTCGAAAAGACAAAAAATAAATAAATGATAAATACAGCCTATACCTGTTACAGGGAGACCCTGTCTCGAAAAGACAAAAAAAAAAGTCAATCTGAATTACACTTCTGTTACTTCGGCCACACTTCTGTCTATAATGAGCACTATTTAGAAATACAGCCTAGGGCTGGAGAGATGGCTCAGCAGTTAAGAGAGCAGACTGCTTTTGCAGAGGACCCAGGTTTGATTCCCAGCACCCACATGGCAGCTAAGAACTGTCTTTAAGCTAGGCGTGGTGGTGGACTCATTTAATTCTAGCACTTGGGAGGCAGAGACAGAGGCAGGTGGATCTCTGTGAGTTTATGGTCTACAGAGTGAGTTCCAGGCCAGCTGGGGCTATAGGGAGAACCTGTCTCAAATAAATAAATAAATAAATAAATAAATAAATAAATAAATAAATAAATAAATAAATGATAAATACAGCCTATACCTGTTATCTCATCCCAAACTCGTTTGGCACTAACTTGAAGGAATATCTTTGAGATGGTTAGACTGGAACTGTTTATGACTTTAGAAACTTTGTTCATGTCCCTTTGCTTGCTTCCAGATAGAACATTCCTTTTCTGTTTAGTCTGTTCTCACTGAGGATGAAACACAATAATGTATGGAAAGACCCAGCAAGATAGGGAGTCTACAGAGGAGGAGCTCCGAAACAGTCTCCCTGTCCTTCTTTCTTCATGTTCTTCAGTCCTTCCCAAGATAGACATGATGTCCACCTGTAATCCCAGCACTTGGGAAGCCGAGGGAGAAGGGTCATTAGTTCGAGGCCATCCTGGACTATATATACTACATATAGCAAGACCCTGCCTCAAAATAAAAATAAGGGAGGTATTTAGTTTTGCCTGTCATCACAATCTTTTGTTCTTTTTTTTTTTTTTTTTTTAAATACAGGGTCTCCCTGCAACTCGACCTTCCTTCATACTCACTATCTAGACCAGGCTGGCTTGGATCTCAATAGAGATCCTCCTGCCTCTACATCCTGAGTGCTGGGATTAATGGCATCCACCACCATTGCCCGGACCCTCTCGCTTTTTAAAATCCCACTCGCTGCTTTACCCCAAATGGTTGGTAAGGTGGGGACACCTCAGCAACACTGATGAACACTGATACTGAAAGCATGGGTCACAGCTGGCACCATGTGGGACATACCCTCATCCAGCTGCACAGAGAGCTGGTGCTTCCCCGAGTGGCCTCTGAGTCCTCTCAATATGGATATTGTAGCAAAGAAACGTGAGCCTAGATCTTCATTATGGTTTTGCATAACTGAGGAGAGAGGGAAAGACAGAAAAAGCAGAAGGGAGGAAGGGAAGGAGGCAAGATGGGCAGGAAGGAAGACAGGATCAAGAAGTAAGGAGAGATGGAAGAAGGCAGGCAGGGAGGGAGGGAGAAAGAAAATGAGCTCGAGGAAGGGGGCAGGGAGGCTCTGACCCAGCCAAGCAGTGTGGGAGGGAAAAGGAAGTTTACCCTGAACAAAGAGACAGCACAAGCTGAGAACACAAGAACCATGAGGAAGGGGGCTGGTGTTCAGTCCTGAATGTGTGTGCAAAGAGCAGGAGAATCACTGGGAACTGCCACATACTGTGAGAGAACAGCAGACCCTCCAGAGGACAATTTGTCAGCACCTTTCATCTTGAGGGTCTGTCTGTACCCTAGGACTCAGCAATCCTATTTTTAGGAATTCAAACGATAGAAATGTTAACACTTCAAACATAGCCACACAAAGATGTTTAGTCTGGCAATGTTCTGAAGGAGAGCATCTTCAAATGCCCTGTGTTCATTAACAGGGCTTCATGAAATACACTGTTGTAGAGCCATGCATCAGAGTAATATGCAATGGTGGTAAGGAGTTGGGTAGAGCAAGGTATGTATGAAAATGAAAAGTTCCCCAAAATGAAATAAAAAAGACAAGTTATGAGTAGAAAAAAGCTAGCAGTGGAATGAAGCACGACCCAGTCACCCAGCCTCAGTGCCTGGGGCACAGCAGCTTCCAAGGGCTGAGTGTGTGTGATGGACCTTATCACACAAGGTGTACCTGAATATAGATGCTTCTATATTGATCTCGACATTCTGAACTCAAGGGCTGAGGAGATGGATCAGTGGTTAAGAACACTGGCTTGGGACTGGAGAGATGGCCTAGCAGTTAAGAGCGCCGACCGCTCTTACAGAGGACCTGGGTTCGATCCCCAGCACCCACATGGCGGCCGAGAACCGTCTGAAACTCCAATTCCAGGAGAACTCCAGTTCCAGGGGGAATCCAGATTCCAGGGGAATCTGGCACCCTCTTCTGACCTCCGCAGCATTGCACGACACGGGTGCACAGACCTGCATGCAGACAGTACATTCATACACATACAGAAATAAATAAAATTAATAAAAAAAAAAGAACACTGGCTGATCTTGTAGAGGACCTGGGTTTGATTTCCAGCACCTACGTGGCAGCTAACAACCATCCATAACTCCAGTTCCAGGGGAATCCAGTGTCCTCTTCTGACCTCTGCAGACACTGTATAATACAGTGCACTTACATACATACAGGCAATATGTTCATACATATAAAAAATAAAATAATAAATAAAATATTGTTTTTCACTTCTGAACTCAGGACTTGCTAAGTAAGAAAGAAAATAATTGGAGAGCTAAGATGATGGAGAGCCAGAGCAATGGCGGCAACGACTTTCACACAAGGACTTGAAACATAACTCCATGCGTTTTATTTAGAATCTTGATGATTCTATATTGATCTCAAAATTCTGAACTCAAGAATTGGCAAGAAAGAGGACCAAAATAGGGGATCCAGGATGGCCGCGCTGTGCTGGCCTGGCCCCCCATGCTCCAGTGGTCCTCGAGGTCAGCCAACCATCATCATCACCCAGTGCCTGCCAAGACCTGGTTGCAGTCCTCAGCAGCATTAGGAACCTGAGAAGGCTACAGATTTCAGAAAGTAAACGAGAGGACACCGATGTAAAGCTGTCTCATGAAGCTCTGAAACCTCCCAACTACCAGTCAGGGAATCCAGGGTTGGAGGGCTGTAAGCTGCCTGCTGCCTGCTGTGAGGACCTAGCTTCTGCTTTTTTTTTTTTTAATTTTATTTATTTTTGTATGTGTGTGAATGTACTGTCTGCATGTAAGTCTGTGCAATGCCACGGAGGTCAGAAGAGGGTGTCGGATTCCCCTGGAGCTGGAGTTCTCCTGGAATTGGAGTTACAGACGGTTCTTAGCCGCCATGTGGGTGCTGGGGCTCGAACCCGGGTCCTCTGCAAGAGCAGTCGGTGCTCTTAACCGCTAGGCCATCTCTCTAGCCCTAGCTTCTGCTTTTACCTTCCTGTGAGGAATCAGATTGTGGGAGAATGCGCTGGTCCACAGTGGGGTTATGGTGCTGAGTGAGGACCAGAAACTGCCAAAGTGTAACCTGCATGCAAGGGCTGCGAATAACTTTGATGAAGAAATCCAAGCATTTCCAACCACTGAGAAAAAGAGAAATTCCTGCTTGTGATTCCGAAGCCATGTGTAAGAGAGACAGAAATTAAGAGTGGAAATCCTATTCTAAGAAACCTGGGTGTATTGGCACATCTGTGTGTAAGAATTCTAGATCACTGACACCCTAATGAGATCTCCTAATGAGATCTATCTGCTCAGATAGGTTATATAAGATAGATGGGGTTTTTCATTTACTGAAGAAGACATGAAGTCAGGGGACGGGGGCTTGGGGTGGGAGGGTGGGAGGGGAGATGGAGGGGGAGACCTGAACATAATAAAAATTCACTGGAGGAAATTCTTGAATTAATAAAAGTTTTTCTTTTCTTAAGTCAATTTTTATTGAATGCATTTCATACAACATTTCTTATTCCCCCATCAATGCCCACCCCTTACACTCCCCCAGACCCCACCAGAGCTCATGGATTCTGTCATACATGTTAACTCCTGTCTTGCATCTTTTTCTCAGTCTTTTATAACTTTTTCGATGCACAAGTTTACTGTTTTGGTCAGTTCAATAAAAGTTTCTCTTGAACTTAAAAACAAACTCACAAGAGAATACCAAGAAGTAAATATCCCTTTCATAATGACTAACTCCAAGTATTGGCTCCATCTAGAAGTTCACAAGCAAGTGCACAGATCTCTGCATGACCTCTCCAAATTCACAATTCCATCGGAATACCATCCTCAGGCAAGATCTGCTTTCAAGTGTCTTTTAATTCTAGGGCTAATTGCCCAACCATGTTTTGGAAAAGATAAATGATGTGTCTGATTTCTACATTTGAAGTTATGAGCAAGTTACTTAAACCTTATGGTGTTTATTATAGTACAAATGACTAAATAAAACTGACTGCAATACAGAAAAAGACAAGTTACAATGTGTATGATTTTAGTTTAGGAGTTATGTAAAATATTTGTGTAAGTTTAAGAAAACCTTTTGAAATTACCTCAACCCTGTTGTTAGGAGTGGTGAAATGTCACTTTTTATGTACTTCTGGATTCTTTAAATTTCTAACTAAAACTAAATAAATAGAAGAGCTAGTCATGGCACAGAGGCTACATGTGTGGACCGTAAAGCCACACTGCTTGTGTTTGAGCCCCAGTTCTGCCGCATGCCAGAAACATGACTGAGAGAGTCAGGTGAGGTTCTCTGTGACTCAGTTTCCTTGTTTGCCAAGTGACAACAGTGACAGTACAAACCTAAAAGGGTCATTGCACTGATTAAGTGTGTTAATATTCATGAAGTAGCTAGAAAATGCCTTATGCAAACCATAAATTAGTAACCTAAAAAAATTTTTTTTTATTATGAGAGAAGTATGGAAAGGTGAACAGAATGGGAGAAATTATTGCCAGGTGATAAAGAGCCTTAAACATCAGGCTAAAGAGTGAGGAATTAAAGAATACATTTTGAATGGACTGAATTAATGAATGAATTTTAAGAAAACAGGGCTTGTCACTCATTCACCAGGCATTTATTAGGTGCAAAACAAGTGACAGAAATCATTGTTGGTGGTTGGGATCCATCAATGAATGAAATGGAGAAAAGCAGCATTTTAGAGGAGGATTAAGGCAACTGGCACTGGCTTTGGGGCACCAGAGGTATCTTACAGGTGTTTTGTGTATGCGCCTGGGGACTGGCAGGTAGTATGCTGTTCAGATGAATGGTGTAAGGCACAGAGGCCTGGAGCTCAGAACAGACGTCTGTGAGGTGAGGTGGCAGAAGGGAACACTGGATCTGGGTAGTGGCTACAGCTGGAGGAGATAAGAGAAGAGCTTTGGTGGGACAGGAAACCCTTAAACCAATTTTCCTCATTTTTATTGAATTTTGTGATTTTTATGCAATATATTTTATATTTAGATCCCTTCCCTATCCACAGACCCTCTTACTACTCCCTGCCCAATTTATTATATATAAACCATATATATATATATATATATATATATATATACCCACACATATATTACAGCCTACAGAGTCTAATTTGTGTCCCCAAATGTCCTCCAGTGTAGGTCAATTCACTGGAGCCTGGTTAACCCACCAAGAGTCCCAGCCTTGAAAGAGACTTACTCTCCCTTCTAGTAGCAATTGGTTGCTAACAGTTCCTCAGGTAGAGTTGGGCTTTCTTATCCACTTTTCCACATTTCTTCTGGGATTTTTCTCTAGTTAAACAAACCTTTCAGTGCTCACCCAACACTGGCTGCCTCGGCTGGCCTGGAGTCACACAACCTGGTTTTGATCTCATGCTCAGTACCATGACTGGAGAGATTCTTGGGCACTGAATTCTCAGGAGCCTCTGCCTAGGCAAGAGGGTCACCAGGATGATGTCCAGGACACACGGATCTCTAGCTTCCTACAGGTTCTCTATCACTGCAAAGGCTAGAAAGGGGTTTTCTTTCCCATGGCCGGCCACATGCCATATTTCAGGTCAAAGAGAAACCATTGAAACACAGGCTTTCAATGTCCAGAGCAGTGTGTGAGATTGTTTATATTCATCTCCTTTTTGAGAAAATGCACATTGAATTTTAAGCCAATGTATGTGTCGAGGTCTGAAAATAGGTCACTGGGATCATTTTGCTCCATGCATGCAGCTGTTCTAATGCATAAACCACACTCCTCTAGTAAAACCACCATCTGTCCTGAAGGAATCTATACATTCATCTGACCCTTATTTTTAGCATAAGAGGTGGAGTGTAGTTCAGGCCTTTGTCCCAGATGCAGAGAAGGGGGAAGTGAAGGCCAATCATAAATGGAAATATATGAATTTGTGGGTGTTTAATCTAGAATATCAAAGAAAGCAAGTCATGGAATATCAAAGTGTCAAACGGAAGCCACAAATAGTCATGAGTAATTTGTTCATTCACTGGACAAATCGGTCTCACAAAATAAACCATTAACATAAGCAGGCTCTGACTCATTTCCCATCGTCTGCTATGGTTAGGTCCTTTCTTACCCAGAGGTCACAGAATACATGAACTTCAGGATCACTCTCTGTGTGAGAAAAGCCCAGTGTGGAGACGAGGGAGTCTACAGTGGAAGAAACTGCAACTGTTCACTACTCATGCTCACGGGAGTCAGGCTACCTGAGTCCTGGGCCCACCGCTTCCACTGGCCAGCTATGTGACTTCAAGCAAGCTGAGCTCCCCCTGCCTCAGTTTCTCATCAGGATTGTGAGGAGGAGGTTAGTGGTGATCTGCACATTTGTTTTGAGTAGTGCCCGCTGCATAGGGAGGGCATGTATGTGTTTATAAAATAAATCCTAGTTGCTATAGGCAACACAGGCAACTAAGCAGTCACACATTGTTTTAAATGACAGTTATTCTCTGCTCATACATCTCAGCTCATATCAAGAAAATCCATACTTTAAGAAAAAGATGAGTCGGCTCTGTGCTTTTCCTTCGGGAAGGCCAAGAGGAATTGGCACTGAAGCCTCCAGTAAGGACCGATGAAAACAAAATGCCCCTTCTCTTGAAAAAGGAGATACCAGTCTGTTTGTTGGCAGAGAAGGAAAGAATGCCCTGGCGTAGTGCCCACCAGCTTTGCAATCTGTAATTCAACCCATCATTTGCTTGAGTTGTTTGAACTCATTTTATTCTTAGCTGTTTTGGTGTTTGGGATAGAGTGTGTGTGTGTGTGTGTGTACATGTAAACCTATGTACACGTGTGAGTACAGATATACATGCACAGTGGGGCGGGGTAAAGGCCCAGGAGGGGATGAGATAATTGAATTCAGGTCATTTCAGCTACAACACTTAAGAGATGTCACCTGCAGCAACTTTCTTGAGTTCGGAAGCAGAAAAGCACCATTGCTGTCAATCTCAAGGATCTCAAACATGGTTCTCAACAAGGGGCTTTAGGTGCTCATTTCTGCATCAAATGCCTGGACGGTTTCGTCATTCCCCAGAAGGCAAGTCAAACTGCTGCAGCCTCTGACCTGGCACTGGACCAATCCTTAGGAATCTGACAACATGGTCAATGAAGAAAATAAGCAGTCCACCCAGGTTCAAACTCAGCTTTGCCACTTTCTGTCTTGCACTGTTGAAAAACTCTCTTAGCCTAAACTTAATTTCAGTTTACCTATCCATAAAAGTGGAGGTAATGACAACAACTGTATCTAGCTATCAGGTAGCTATGAGGAATAACTAATAAATGTACTCAAGAATGCGGTGTGCTTCCTGATAGTACTCAATAAACTGGACATTTACAACAATAGCTGCTTGTGTCTCTGAGTGCTCCAGCAAGATCTGAGGTGTATTCATCCTTGTATTACAATGGGAAGTTTATTAGCCAGTTTTTATACTAGCTTTTAAAAGTCTCCAGTGACAACTCTTTTAAAACATGCCACCTGCCTCTCCACTGTTTTTCTTCTCTGCTTTTTCTAAGAAATCAAAACAAACCAGCTATTTTCAAGTATGTTTGCGTACACATCTATTATTCACTAGAAAAGATCCCAGGGCTTTGTTCAGAAAGGATTCCGTGAGGGGATGCTGTGCCCAAAGAGTTGCCTGTTCTGTTCTCTCTTCCTTCCAAGGGAGCCTGGGAGATGGGAGGGGGCTCTCATGTCTGTAGGGAGGGGAGGAGCTGGGAGTAAAACTCAGGGAATCGGTGTGAGGACAGGCAGGAGAGATGACAACTGACTTTCCAGTTCTGGCCTTGGCCTTTCTGAGAGCTAACTAGCTATGTGACCTTCAATAGGTCACTTAAATGTATCGGGATACATTGTCTTCCTTTGTGACACGAGGGGCTGACAATCTAGCAATGGGCATCAATACAAGAAGACAGTTCATGTGGGAATTTTGCTGGCAAACATACTGCAGACCTTCACTAGTTATCAAAGAAATAATGCAACTTAAAGATACAAAAAGTAATTTTTACACTTATCTAACATTTTATTATTATTATTATTATTATTATTATTATTATTATTTGGTATTTTTGAGACAAGGTCTCCCTTTAAGT